>JANDJT010000114.1:8737836-8749598 GCA_024331685.1 Stegophilus panzeri | reverse complement strand
ATATTGCCAAGATGCTCTGATGATGATCTATGTGAAATTTTGTGAAGATCAGATAAATGGTCTAGGAGGACTCCAAAGGAATGACCAAAAAAATCTATCAAGACCAGTAATATGACAATAATATGGCATAAGTAATACAAAGCTATTAGCATTTCTTGACATTGTATAATCATATTTTGACCACATGGCCCAAAGAATCAAATGAGAACAGTTTCATGATTTTACGGCAAAACGTTAAGAAGTAATAAGCAAAAATGGGCTGTCTTCATATCTCATGACCACTAGGTGGCGCTATTCTGAAACTGTATAGGCACCCTCAAGTCATGATGGCTATGACATGTACTAAGTTTGGTATGACTATGCTAAAGCATTTCGGAGATATAGCCTCACGTCCATTTTGGGGTGCTCACTTTCAGATTTGTTTGTGTGTTGTTCAAGAACGGTTTGGTCTATCAAAAAGATTTTGATAACTTTTTGCCAGCGTAGTCTGAAGATGATTTCTTATGAATTTTGTCAAAATTAGATGAACAATCTAGGACGAGTTCGAAAAAGTAGGTTTTTCAGAAAATTCAAAATGGTGGACAGGAATTTTAGCTTAATATGGCATAATTGGTGTCATTTTATTATATGTATGACCCAGGGAATCTGTGAAGACCAATTTCAAAAGTAGTCAAAAGCTATTAGCTTTTTAAATTGCATTATAATTGTTGACCACAAGGTGGTGCTGTACTGAAATGTTTCGAGTACAATTGGGACATGGCCCTGATGACATCTACGAATTTTTGTAACAATACACCAAGTCGTTCATAAAATACAGCGATTAAGATTAAATTCACAATGGTCGACACCCAAAATTGCTGACATACAAAAAAATTAATAATCAAATGACTTGTTATGCCCCACTGAATCCATAGAGACCAGTTTTCTGATTTTAAGACAAACCATTCATAAGTTATAAGCAAAAATGTGCTTTTTTCATATCTCATGACCATTAGGTGGCACTGTTCTGAAACTGTACAGGTTCCCTCAAGTCTTGATGGCTATGACATATACTAATTTGGTATGAATATGCTAGTTTGGTATGAATACGCTAAAGTGTTTCGGAGATATAGCCTCACGGCCATTTTGGCCTGCTTGCCGTCAGCTTCGTTTGTGCGTTGTTCGAGAACGGTTTGGTCTATGAAAAAGCTTTTTTGCCAACATAGTCTGAAGATGATCTTTTTCAAATTTGTGTGCAAATTGGATTAACGGTCTAGGAGGAGTTCGAAAAGTATGTTTTTTGGAAAATTCAAAATTGGCAGAAAATCTAGTCAGGCGGAAATTAAAACCATGGGGTCCATTCGACTCGAAACGAGTCAAGGAATCAGATGCACTTACGGTTAAAAAGTTATTAGCATAAACATGAGTGCAATTTTGAGCTGTTTGCGGTACTACATGGTTTGAGATAAAGACTCCAAAATTGCTCTGATGAATGATGAGACTGTCTTCTATCAAATTTCAGATCTTTCCTGTAAGCGTTTCTATGGACTGCCATAGACTCAAGAGAGGAAGAAGAAGAAGAAGAAGAAGAAAGAACATTAACGAAAATAATAGGTGCCTACGCACCTTCTGTGCTTGGCCCCTAAAAATAAGAACACTAATGGATACAATTGGTGCCTAAGCACCTTCGGTGATTGGCCCCTAAATATAGCTGCAAGCAGCAAATAAGGGGCCAAGCACAAAAAGGCTAAATGATTAGCTAAATAAGCATGGCAGGAAGCATCAAGACCAACTATAAAAAAAAAAATTAAAAAAGTGCAATTTTAGAAATTTGTATATGATTTTAGGCAAAATGGTTTAAAAGTCATAAATGCAATCAATTGGTATATGATTTAATTGCTGATCATGTTTGACCAATAGGTGGCGCTGTCACCAAATTGATGTGGTGTAGTCAGGGTGGGGTGACAAACACAAAGTTTGGTGTAAATATGTGAAAGTGAGATATAGCCTCAGATTCAGTTTGGCATCATTCAGTTTGTCAGTGCATTAAATAAGAATGATTTGGTACTTTTTGAGTACCTTCAGGGCATGGTGCCAGTGATGCCATACCGAGTTGCGTAATGATATGCTAATGCATTCATAAAATATCATATTTTACTACAAATTTAAAAATGGCTGACTAGTTAACAGTGAGTTGACTGTTACCAGTCAGTTGAGCCAAAAGATTAAAAGACTAAACTAAGAGATTGAAATCTGATCCTAGTAAGCTAGATAAGGCTCTGATAAAGCTCTCCTGTTCATTTCTGTTACATTTTTATTGAATTTTAATGTTTGAATTTGATTATGGGTAACAAAATGCTTTCTCTGTGCTTTGAATGTAATTATAATGCAGAAACTGACACTTTAAATCAACATTTTAAACACACACACACAAAAATCTAAACTTTGACAAAAAGCAGTCTTTCATAATGTCTCAATATATATCCAAATGCAGCACCTACAAGCATGTAATTGTGTCTGAAACCACTGTCCTCAGCAACTAGGAATTGTACAGCGTTGGGCTTTACAACCATTTAGTGGTTAATCAATGATATTACATTTGATTTTATTTATTCCTTTCCACCCAATAGCATTAATTGTCATACTACTGAAGATAACATGTAAGAAAAGTAAATAAATAGAATAATTTTGGGCTGTGGGTGCTTTTGAGCTGGTGTCAGGTTATATAAGAATATGCTGTCTGTATGATTACTTATATGCCTGCAGTCTAACACATACATGCTTGTTTTATTATTCCTAGCACAACACTATTGGGTGTCTTAATAGAAATATTATACTATATATTATCTTAAAAGATCCAAATAAAATTGTCTCTTCATTTTAACGGACAGAAATATATTTAGTCATGTCCGGCGACTTGGAATATTATTAGGATATAAAAGTTGAATGAACATTTACTGATCTATAAATTTTTTAATGATTTTAATTATCTTTAAGCATTTGAGAAATTTTATATAAAACTATATTGCCAGTGTACTACATAAGAACTAAGTCTATGCATTTATTTGTCATTCAAACTGATGGAAACTGACAGAAAAAGATTAGGCTTAAAAGATTTCTTTTCCTATGTTCCTATGGACAACATTAGTATTACACCCTTCATCTGTCAGTTGCTGTTAGCCCCCAGAACATCAGAAACTCATCAAACTAAGCATGTTTCCTAAGAATGACTTGTTCTCCATATGTCCATAATGTTTTGACAAGTTTGGACAATGCACTTAGGAGATATGAGACTCTTCCTGATTTCCTTTTATGTCATTAATTTAAAAAAATCTGTTTGCAATTTAGCATCTTCAGTGTCTTGGAATAATGTTGACCAAGTTTGGTGTGAATTCCCTGAATTCCCTTGGAGAAGTATTTAAAAATTCAGAGTCTATAATTTTCAACATTTCCACAATTAATCCAAAATAACCGACTTCCTGTTGGGCGCAGCTAATGACTGTAATTTAGAAAGTTGTCTGGCTTGATGAAAAGAATATATATATATATATATACATAACAAGTTTGGTGACTTGTAGATAAAACTAATCCCATTACTTTAGTCAAAAGGGAAAACTACAGAGCTCCTCCTCCACACCCATTTCTTAGCTTTTGCATATGTCTAACGGCCGACAACTCTAATGTGTGTGCCAAGTTTCATGAAATTCTAAGCACGTTAAGGGCCTCAAAAACACCAGAAAACAGTTTTAAAGTTTGGTGCGTTACCATGGCAACACCATTTAAGATATCAAGAATTCCTTCACAATTTCACATTAGCCATGTCTTGACAATATTCTGACCAAGTTTGAAGCAATTCAAGTCAACATAAGCATACAAATTCAAAGCGTTTTGAAAGTGACACACTTCATGCTGCCAGTTGGTGGTGCTATGACAGTGAGTCATAATAGTCACAGCCATGTGATCAGCCTCCTTCACCAAACATACAGCTCAATTACAATAGGCAAAATTATCTAAAGCTATTAGCATTTTTTTTTTTTTTATTTTTTTTTTACATTTCATTATACTTTTTGACCAGAAGTTGGCCCTGTCTTGAAACTTCTTGGGTATCTTCAGGCTATGGCGCTGATACCCATACCAAGTTTTGTAACAATACGCCAATGTGTTCATAAAATGTAGCATTTTACTTCAAAATTCAAAATGACCGACGCTCAAAATGGCCAACATGTGGAAAGTGGGTACCGTTTGACTCAGTATGCTGTACTGAATCTATTGAGACAAGTCTTGTGATTTTTTGTCAATGTGTTCAGAAGATATATGCAAAATTACCCATTTTTCATATCTTGTGACCACTAGGTGGCGAAACTGTGACCACTACCTGCGAAACTGTGCAGGCACGCTTATGCTTGTGATGACAATGAACTGCCTAGGAGGAGTCTGAAAAAATACGTTTTTTCAGAAAATTCAAAATGACAGAAAATGAAGTGAATGGGTGCTTGAGCCAAGGAATCAGAGGAAAAATTAATCTTGTTTCTAGCGGTTACAGTTCCAAAGTTATTAGCATAAACGTGAGTGCAAATTTGAGCTGTTGGTGGTGCTAGAGGACTTGAGAAAGAAACTCCAGAATTGCTCTGGTTAATGATGAGACTGTTCTCTATCTGTGTGACAAATTTCATAACTTTCCCACAAGCAGTTTTATGGGCTGCCTTAGATTCAAAAGCGTAATAATAATAATAATAATAATAATAATAATGGATACAATATGTGCCTAAATGCCTTTGGTGCTTGGCTCCTAAATATAGCTACATGCAGCAATTACAGGGATAAGAACAACAAAGGAAAATAATTAGATAAGCAAGCCCCTAATAAGAACAGTAACAAAAACAATAGGTGGCCATAATAATAAAAATAAGAACACTAATGAAAATAATAGCGCACCTTCGGTACTTGGACCCTATATTTATAATGTTATAAAATTGCTTTTTATCTTGTGAGTACTAGGTGGCAATGTTCACTAGTTTGTATAAACACTTTTCTGATTTTCAAATTAAATTTTTGTGTTGGCGCCTACTTTAAAAAAAATTAAAAATAAAAAAAAATCACAAATTACCTTCATTTCTGTATAGATCTCCAATGCACGTTCATGAGAGAACCATGACTCCTGGGTCCCGTTGTATCGCGAAAACGTCCGCTCTCACGATACAGTGGGACCCGGAAGCGCTGCACTGTTTACAGCAGACACAAACCGAGTCACACAGAACAATCTTTGTAACACAGATGTCTGAAGATTTCGACATAGAAGAGGACATGCATTTGTCAGCTCTCACCTCAACACAACACGCATGTGTTGTGGTTCTCTTGTGAACACACTTCAGAGATCTATGCGGAAGTGAAGATATTTGGTGAATTAAGACTTCATTTTAGTTTTTTTGCACACACAAAGCATTTGTATCGCTTCATAAAATTTGGATTAAAACATATGGAATCATATGGATTACTTTTATGATACATTTATGAACTTTTTGGAGTTTCAAAGTTTTGGTTACTTGAACTGTAAATGGAAAAACAGAAATCTCCCAGGTTTCATAAATGTCTTAATTTGTGTTCTGAAGATGAACTAAAGTCTTATGGGTGTGGAATAACATGAGGGTAAGTAATTGATGACAGAATTGAGATTTTTGGGTGAACTATCCCTTTAAGTCAATCATTCATGTTTGTTAAAGTGTCATGAAACATTAAACTACATTTTCTGAGATTTTAACAGAGGTGTTCGTATTGCATAAAAAACAATCTTAGCATCTGTTCATTTTATTTGTAGAAGAAAACTGGTTAATTTTGAGCATTTTCCCACTATTTCCATCTTCCGGGTTTAAAATCTCGTCTTGTCACACGTCGCAGGCAGTGACATGGCAATGTACTATAGTACTTCGATGACACATCGGTGTCTCATAATTATTCATGAGCCTGCATGTTCTTATCCTATGAGAAGATACTATCTCTTAATTATTCATGATAGCAGGTGGTGCCTTCCTACAGATGTAGTAGATGAGAGCGGATCAAATGAGGTGCAAGTGTTTGTTTCAGTGGTGCAAGAGTTCTAGTGTGTTTTCTCGGGAGAGCTATGAGAATTGGAGAAAAGTGGACTTCGGACTTGGCTCATGAAAGCAATTTGCGTCTACACAATGATGCTGTAACAAGTCCCAAGGACTTTTCCATCCCTTCAAATGAGGTATGTGTCTAATTTTGAAGCATAACAGTTTTACTTGCCTTTTGAGCTAATTAAACCACTTAAAGCTCTGCGGACTATTGCGTGCAAAACAATACAACGAGAGTCCATGTTGAAGGGAAGAGCCTTCGCCTATTTATTTGTGAAAAGCTCGAGCCTATTAGCTAGCTACCATTCCGACACTTCTCCCATCCACGCTTGCTCCAGTTTTATTTAATGTTTTCCTCCATAGCCACGCCAGGCGCTAATGGTTTAAATAGATAGGGCAGAGGAAATGCACTGCTATCCATTGTGTCTCCATTTAGCCCTGGGGATTCAGGAGGAGACATGTCCTCTGTCTCATCTGCAAACTTTTTGTCACTATACATCTTTATTGAGAGTGTTCTGAAGGCTCGCCCCCCTCTTCATCCCTTGCCTTTCCCTGCCACGCCCACCCCCCCCTCCCTTCTTCGCACAGCCATCCACGTCAATTAAAATGGCATTTTTCAAAAACATTGAGAGGTAGACTTGAGCTGAAAGAGGGAGGTTTCATGACCCTTTAATACTTGTAGATGGATTATTAGAGCTCTTCCATCCAGTAGGGGGCTGTGTCGTGCTGTTTTTCAATTCTTGCTCGGCTGCTACAACCACATTTGACTTCAGATTTGAGAGGGTCTGCGTCCGAAATCGTGCATTACTACAATATAAAGTACACAGCAGAGAGTGATGCCATTAATAATAGAAAACATTACTGTTACTGGAACATGCAAGTTAGTTTAATATCTATTCAGAAATTAACATATGTCTGACATTCAGAATTAGTTAGTTTGTATTTATAAACAGATTGCTATATCAGTAGAAAGAGAAGTTCAGGTGACAACAACAAAAACCACAACAGGTTTCAGTGTAATAATTCTTTCACAAAAAATAAACCAACATTCAGAAACCAAGTGGGAAACAAGTACACCCTATAATTCAGTAACATGTAGAGCCACGTTTGGCAACAATAACGTGAACAAAGGATTTTCTCTAAGAGTTTATCAGTGTTGCAGATTTTTTTTGGAGAAATTTCGGCTCAATCTTCTTTACAATATTGATTCAATTCATTCATGTTTAAGGGCATTCATTTATGCATTGTTTTCTTAAGATCCCGCCACAGCATCTACATCGGATTGAGGTCTGGACTTTGACTTGGACTGGACTAGGCTATTCCAACACCTTGATTCTTTTCTTTTTTAGCCATTCAAATGTCAATTTCCTGTTGTGCTTGTGATTGTGGAAATAGGAAGGGTGTACTTATTTTTTTCCTAAATGGTTTCTGAATGTTGGCTTACTCTTTGGGAAGACATATTGAAAACTGTTTGTTTTGCTTATAAATAAAAACATAGAATTAAAGTAATTTTATTGACATCAGTAACTGTAATCAAATTATATACATTTAAAATGTAATGCGTTACATTACTGTGTTATCAGAAGAAGTCATTAGAATACAGTAACGCGTTACTGTAATGAGACCATGTTGAGTTTGATTTGCTCTAATGTAAGCTTTTACATTTATGTTGCTGTCAGTACCACAGTGTGTTTGACCTTAAGGTGTTCTAAATCATGTTAGTTGCCTTTTATACCATGTGAGCTGCATGGCTGGTTACCTGTTTATCATAATGTCTCAACAACCAGATGTCCAGCAATATGTGTTATGTTTGTTGTAATTCCCAATCACAGCAGAACCTAGTGGCATAATATGTCTAAATTCTGTATAAATTAATAGTGATATATTTAGGGGTATGTTCTGTATGCTGTGCTGTGATATCCACCCTCGTATGTTGGATATGCTCAAAAAAAGTTGCACTTTTAGAACAGCACTTGTTATATGTTGTACAGAATTCATTTTGATATATGAGAAATAGAACATTGTGAAAATTTATTTATATTCAAAGATCCTGCTCGAATTGGTACAATTTACATTTACCTGTAAATTTGTGTAAAAATTTGTTTCCATGTGAATGTCAGTACACGTTCATATTTAATTCATGTTTGCAACTGATTGATATCCATGAGAGCAGAGTATTTTGTGATTTTTTTTTTTTTTTTTTTTAAACAAAAAGATTAAACAATAAAAGACCATTTTTCCCAGCCTTCTTTGCTCATATTTACCAAGGGTGCCAATATTAGTGGACATGGTCACAAAGCATCTTTACAGAACTCCGGAAATAAAATTGTAATCTATCCCTAATGAGCAAGTCAGAGGTGATGGTGGTAAGGAGAAACTTCCTGAGGTGACGTGATGAGGAAACCCATATTTATCTGAGTGACACCAGTTTATAAGTCATTTCACTTCTATAACTGTATAGTATAAAGTAAAGTAGTGCTAAGCATGGAACTTGAGTATAAGCATCAGAGTTTTAACATTAAGTCTCTTGTATTAAACTCTCACATTATTGTCATAAAATAAGTCTTTTGAAGTATGCTTCGAGTCATTATTCATCTGTTGTTTGAAGCACCAGCCAATGCTTTTTTAATTGCCTGAATCTGAGCACTTAATATAGTCTCATTCACTTCAGAATTCATTCTGCTGTTCTTGTCAGCAGTCACATCAATAAATACAAGAGAAGCACTGACGGGCATACATTTAACCCAAATATACATACAGATTCCATATGCAAATGCCACACTTGAAACGTAGACCTTTTATCTTCTTACAGACAAGAGAAATAATGAAGGAATAACATACCTGCCCATGAAACAGCTGAGCAGCCAATTGGCTTTTGGTCCCTTAAAAAAAAAAATGGGTTACATGTACGGTATGTGCAAGCCGGGAACCTATGGATTATGCTTTTGCAGAATCTCAGAAGATTTTGCACGATTTACATAACTGACTTTCCCTACAAAATAAAGACCAGTAGGCTCTACAAAGTAACGTGATCTTATAATCTTCCACCAAGCTTGTCATCAGAATGCTTTTAAGGGGCTTGAAAGACTCATCATATGGTGTCACATTTGTCCATTATATAAGGGCACAGAATGGAGAGTTTGGACATTACAAACAACATATGTACAAAGTGTGTTATTCAGAATTCCACTGAGGGATGTAACAGTGCTAAACCAAAGCCCAAAACCCACCAAAGCAGTGCACTAATAATGAGAAACAAACATGTTTTTGAAACTGTCATTTGTGTTATAAAATGCATTCCAAATAAACAGAGAAGCACAAAAATTACAACAAAATTTGGAAGAACAATAAAACAGAGCCCATAGGGTCCTACACATTATAAAACATACTACCAAGCCATGTTACTCTGTTTTCAGAGCGTTTGAAGTTTGTTTGTTTTATATTATATAATATATATATATATATATATATAAAAAATGACAAAAGACACATGGTAGAGAATATAATGGGAGGCAAACCTAAGCTTTATATACAACTGAACACACAACACTAAGAGACAAAGAGTACATATAAAAATGATTGTTTTATGCAGTGTGAATGACCTGAAAACAGGAATGCAGAAAAAAAAAACACCCCATAAAAACATTACTAGCTCACATCGTTCCAATACTCTATATTGATAAAACTAATTCTAATGAATCCTCTCCTATGGAACTCCACTCAAAACACTACTGAAAAATGTTCTCAATTTTCAAAACAAATAGATAATTGTGTGCGTTTCTTGTGCATGAAAAAAGAGCAGTCTTAAGCTATACAAACTAATTATTCACACTGCAGTCATCCATCATTTCATCCTGACAGGCTCGTCAGTGCTGTGTCCATTTGATACTTTTCAGATCAATGCCCTCCTGCACCATCTCCCACAGAGGACTGTAAAATAAACAGTCAGTCGGAAAAGCTATAGACATTACTATTAAAGATGTTTGAGTCCTACCAAGGCAATGTAGAGGTGAAAACATTACCTCATCTCCCGTAAACGCTCAACCTGCTGAATGCACTTCTCTGCTGTGTAGTCCACTTCCTCCTCTGTAGTAAAGCGCCCAATTCCGAACCTGCACACAAGTAATAACTGCAGTTATGCTAAGGTTTGTGGACATTAATTAGCAGATAAAAACCAAAACCAAACGCCTACCGGATTGACGAATGGGCAAGCGCTTCATCTGTTCCTATTGCTCTCAGTACGTAGGAAGGTTCTAAAGAGGCAGAAGTGCATGCGCTAGAAACAAGGGACAATTTCTAGTTAGAGTAGCAAGACACAACTTCTACCCAACAGTTAGAGTAACACACAACTCATATTTTAAGATTTTCATCAGTATCCGAGTAATAACTGACCTTCCCGAAGAAAGTGCAACATCCTTTAAGGCCATCAGCAGACTTTCTCCCTCAACATAGGCAAATGATAAATTGATGCATCCTAAAGTATAATGAACAGTGTCACATCATAATATCCAGTAGGGCTGCAACTAATGATTATTTTCATAATCGATTAGTTGGTCGACATTTTTTTTTCTTCTTCTTTGATTAATCGGATGGGGGACAAACTTTCAGTACCCTTTTTTTCGTATATTGAAAAGAAAACCCACAAACTGAGTGTTACAAAGAGAAACTTCCGACTAAAACTTTACATAACTGTTTGTCCAATTATATAAGACTGAAAAGAATCCAATACACACACACCAGAATATATATTATTCATTTAGGACTGTAGTTTTGCTTTTTGTGCATTCATAAAAATAATGCATAAATACTTACACACACACACACACAGACATTTTGTTTATTTTATATTATATATATTACACACACACACACACACACACACACACACACATACATTTTAGTTACTGTCCCTTATGGTTTCTGTTACTCACTGCTTTCAGGCCTATTGTTTTACTTTAGATCATAGTGTTTTAATTAGACATTACAGATCTTACTCGCGCTCCCACTGTGCATCATTGCGTCTGCACCACGGAGCAACTAACCACAGCTTATACTTCCGGTTAGCAAAAAACCCTCTAGTGTTCCATTTGAGGTATTACCTTTCTAAAATTCATACACTAGATGGTAGAGTACATAATACATAGTGTAAGTATATAGTGCATCATTTCGGACACAACATTAGTATGTACTGTCTGAAGCATGTTTTCGGAAGAGAAGTAACGTTTACTCATTACGTGCCGCGTGCAGACCAACTAATCGATAATAAGATTCGTCGACAACGATTTTCATAATCGATTAGTTGTTGCAGCTCTAATATCCAGTGAGAATACATACAGTTCCCTCCGAAAATATTGGAATGGCAAGACCAGTTCTTTTGTTTTTGCTATACACTGAAAATATTTGGGTTTGAGATCAAAAGATGAATGAGACTAGGGCTGCAACTAATGATTATTTTGATAATCGATTAATCTGTCGATTATTTCTTCGATTAATTGATTAGTTGGATTAAAAGGCCAGTTTTTATTTTCTGTATTTTTTCCAAACCCCCCCAAAAAACGTTACTTCATATTCTGTGCAATGTTGTCCTTCAAACACTGTGCAAATTGAAGGCTATAAAAAAAAGGTAATAAATGTATCTATGTGGGCTATATTATACATAGATTTAAAAAAATAAATAAATAAAATAATATA
>JANDJT010000114.1:8713006-8725106 GCA_024331685.1 Stegophilus panzeri | reverse complement strand
CTTCATGTGGTAATTGCAGTCTGAAGGCCATCGCAAGCAAACGTAGTCCCAGCAACCACAGCGAGAATGTACATGTGAAATTGAGGTCCAAAACTATTTCATGGTACTTCAAGCGGTAACAACCTAAGGAATCTCCAGGCTGTAGCCTCCAGCTGATGAGAGCTCCATCCAGAGGTAGGTCCGGAGTGCAGAAAGGGTCAGGATCATTGGCATCTCCATAGAGAGGGAGAGAGGGACAGCTCTAGTGACCTTCTCTTTCAGACTTTGGTTTTCTGCTGAAAAGAACCGTGAAATACTTGAGCAGCCTTCCCTGCGCTTTGCCTCCCTAATATGTAGTAGTATTGTGTATGTAGGGAGTTTGGCCTCATTACCTAGACATCAATACAGTAGCTCCTTATAGCAGCTAGTTAAAATAACGTTAGCTATGCTAATCGACAAATGACACCTATTAAACTCACCTCAGCATGTCTTTTACAGTCATTTAACCCACCATGGGCAATTCAGAAATCACTGCTGCAAACAGTGCAGCTCGTCGTTGTTTTTTTTTAAACCTCTATTATGCATGGGTACACTTTAGTGTAGTCTGGGGTGAAGTGCGTTTTGTACTTCTTTTTTTTTTTTGGGACATTCTGCCATGGCGCTGTGGACACTAAACTGAACCAAACTGATGGATGAACTGGAGAGAGAGAGAGAGAGAGAGAGAGAGGTCGACTGTAAAGTAGTAATGTGTTGTTCATGAACAATTCATATATTTTGAACGAATCTTTAATATGACTCAGGAACAATGAGCTGTCTCAGAGTGATTTGTTCATTTTTGTTGACCACGCATGTGCAGCAACATCCCCATAGGTTCTGTATAAGAAACAGAAATGATTAGTTCACCTCTCGAGTCTTCGGATCTGAGTCATACGTTCTTTTGTCACATGACGTGACCGCTGTATTGGATACAGAAATAAAATGGTTAATAATAGAAATAGTTAATAATTCACAACCTTCATTACAAACAAGCACTTAGGTGGTTTTTTTTTTTTTTTTACTCTTACAGTTACATGATGCATTTCTGGTCTCAAATTATACTTTTATTTCTTACAATTTATATATTTGTGAATTTCTGTCATGGTGGTTCTTTTCTATAACATTGAATGTGGTAAAGAGTTGGTTAATGCTTGAAACTTTATCCGTATGATGGCGCTGATCCACGATGTGTCACGTTGGCAATGTGAGGTTTCAAAAGGTTTGTTAAATAACTTAACGATTCTCACATAAAACGATAACGCTCCCACAAATATTCATCTGGATATGAAAAAAATATTATATAATCCGTACTTCCTCGTCCACAGGACATTCTTCAAAAGGGCCCACTATGCTCCATCAGCTCTCTGAAACAAACTAATCCTGAAACAGAACCTGGTCCGGACCAGGTTATGTTCAGAAAATAAGTTGCTATGGCTACAGATACCCTAAAAGTTACCTCCGTTTTTGGAACCGAAAGTTGAGGTTATCTGTTAACTCTGAGTAAACTTACTCAGGTAAGTTGCATAACCTGTTTACTGGAATAGCCCCGAGGTGCAACATTAATTGATACCCCAAAATACGACGTTAAAAAGGCAACAGACTGCCTTGGAAAGGAAGGCATCTTAAATAGCAGATGAAACTAATATCAACAAAGAACAATGGAGGAAAAAAAAACACCATTAGGGGCTATTTTCTTACCCCCCCCCCTTTTTTTTTTTTAAATACAAAAGCACAAAGAATTTAACTTTTCACTTGAAACATGACAAATAAACCAGCATCATGGCTTTATTTGAAATGAACTGTTCATCAAGGACTTTACAAAATCAAGTCTTAATTAGAAAAAGACAATGCATCAAAACCCATAATGGTCTCTATGAACACACAGGTTCTTATCAGTCATTTTAATTTTCCTTCAGCTCATAGAGCCCAAAACACTGTATGTAGATATTTAACCAAAGCTACAAGATTTTAATTCATTCAAAAAAAGATTCAACAGTTGTAGTTTTGTGTGGGTAACTGTACATGTCTTCTAGTGGAACTCATGCCAAATCACAAAGACAATGCGTGGAAGAAAACAAACCCTGAAAACTGTATAAACAATAAGGGGTCAAAAGGCCCACCAAGAAAGGGAACAAAAAAGGCTGTACATACAAAATTACCACATAAACTTGTTTAATGCCCAGGTGATGTAGGGGCATAAACATACACAAAGGTGTGAAAGCTTGCAGGAATTGAATATTAACATTTTGCCAAAATTATTAAAAAGAGAAAGCGAAAAAATTGGAGCTCCAGGGATCACCGGCGCGTAGGCATAAGAAGTTGTGTAGCTTGCACCGACTCAGGGAAAAGATTGTGGTATGTTGGCAGAGGGACATATGCAGCTTTGATCATTTTACCTGTGAAAAGAACCATGAAACAACAGCTGTAGTGCCATGTAAAATCCAGATTGTTATTTAAGGACAAGTTGAATTACACACCAAATAACACTAAGTCACTCTAAAATCAATGAAGATTTCTTAAAGTATGCTTTAAGTAAATTCAGCACTGAATCAAACATAGCAGTTACCTCCAAACCAGCGTCCATGTAATGCACTAACAGCAGCCATTGCAGCAGGGATGCTTGGGCACTTCACATATACATTTCCCTATTTAAAAACAAACAAACAAACACCATTAAGATTAAAAGATATTTATAGTTACCTTTTACTCATTTTGGCTTTTTATTGTTTTCCTAATAAATTAATTTATATATTTTTAACACTGACCAATCTTGATATTTACCACAATATATTAATACAAAAAAAAAAAAATAGACAATACTATTTTAGAAAATATCCTTCTAGATAGACAGACTGGATAAACCAAATGGCCATTACAGTATGTCCAAATTCTCTGTATTCATAAAACAGTAGGCAAGAATACCCAATGACCCATTTGTTCCTTGAGGTTAACCCATACTTGTTGAAGTTTTAGTGGTTATAGGTCACATGACAATGCCAACATGGAGGATGTAGTATGTCCGACTAGTATTCATACTACACACATATACTGATCTGTACGTACTGTATCAATGGCTGAGCAGTAGGTACTGTCACAGTACACAATTTCAGACAAGGATTGTTTTTAGTCCTTGACAAAAAGGAAGCAAGTGGTTGGCCATCATGAGCAGTGGCGTTCTCACAACCTAATTAATCCACATCTCCACAATTTGTTCTAAACCTACTTCTCTGTTTAGTGCAAAAAACCCCAAAATGTATTATTATTATTATTTTTTTTTAATCATCCCATTTTCAAATATTAGAACAAATCAGTAGTGTTTCCAGATGTTTTGACAGTGAACAGCATCTTCTGCAACCTGAGCTTAACTGTGCCATACTTAAAATATCCCACCAGTTCCATCTTACTGCAGCCTACAACTGTAGTTGTTTAAACATGATTCCTCCATGTGCGTGTGCAATTGAGCAAAGTGCAGCCTGAGTGGCTGTTAAACACATACAATTACCTGAGCAGGAGAAGGAAAATAATCTTGCATATCAACCTTAACCACCAAGTCACCGCTGCCTATTTCTACTTAGCATTACTACTTTTTTTTCTGAACATTGTTTATAATCATAAGATCATGTACCTCAGTAGATTTCTTGTCCACATATATATGAATTACTCCACCATGTTTGTTACATTCTTCAATTACATCATCTTGGATTTCAACATCCCATCCAGGTTCATTCTCCCTATTAACAGAACATGAACATATTAAACTACTGTAATGCAACATGTGTGTGTTAATTTTCAAATGTTGGACACTAGTAGGGCACTCACGAATTTGGATCAAACATGTTGGACAGCTGGAAGCAGTGTGTGGCAATTGGCTGAGACGGTAGATTGAGAGGTTGATTTGTGGGCACGTTGATGTTGAAACTCAATCCAGGATTCATAGCCGCTAGAACAAGAAACTGAATGTCAAAACCTCAAAATGAAATCACTAGGAGCATTAACAGTTAATTTAATTACTACATACCTGTAGCTGCTGCCATCGCCACCATTGAGTTGCTCATCTGAAGAGCCTGCTGTGCCGCTGGAGGGATCTGCATACCAGTCCCTTAAAAAGAAGAAAAGAGATGCTCATCAGCTCATTCTTTATCAGCTGCAAAGGTATGTTTAGATAGTACAACTATAAATCAACATTTAGAGGTGCATTCCAAATAGTTAATAAAATTTTTTACCTTCGGCCAGCCTGGCCATTAGCTGCAGCCTCCCAGTGGTGCCCAGGTCAATGCCAGTCCTTTCTAGTTCATCATTATCCAGAAACGAGCTGGCTGTAGAGGCATCAGTGCGCTCAGTCACATGACCCACTTTCATTGGCCTGCCAGCCAGTTCAAAGCCATTTAGCTGTTCCAAGGCTTTCTTCGCACACTCAGCATCAGCAAACTGGATGAGCACATTAAAATAAGACAATATTTTTCTTGATGGCCAACCATTTTATTCTGTGACTCAATTACTTTGAGCTTTTCCATTACTTAAAATTTTTAGGCTGATATGCTTGAAATAGAAAACATGTCTTTCGTATTAACGTACTGTGATAAAACCATATCCCTTGGATCGCCCTGTTTCACTATCCATCATAAGCTGAATACTATCAATCTGTTAGGAAGACAAAGTAAAAAGAAAGACAGGTTAAATACAGGTGTTTAATCAAATAGCAATGAAAGTGAAGAGCAAAGTAAAGCAGACAGGCATGAGCTGCAGACTTAAGCAAATGAGCCTTCACCCGTCCAAATGGTTCAAAGATCCCTCTGAGCATGTCCTCTGTGATGTTGAAATGCAGTGAGCCAACATACAGCCTCATAGGTCCAGCACTGCCTTTCTGTAGGTTGTTGGCCATTGCAGCAGCTCTGTTCTTTTCAGCCTGGAAAAAAGTAATAAGAATAAATGCACCCAGATCAGGATACCTCAAACCACAAATATATGTAATTATCTGCTGGAGGACATCTCTTACCTGTGAAGCCTGAACAATGATTGGTACGCCAAGCAGCCTTTGCCCAGACAGACCAATTGCCAGTGGTACAGAGGTGGCGTCCACAAATTCAATGTAGGCTATTCCCTTGGACCTTCTGGAGTTTCTGTCAGAGATCATCCTCACATCCCTCACCTGTTAAATGATGACATCAGTGTCAATACAGTACTTTTGTTAATACAAAAATGATTAGAATGACTAGGAACTGGCTCACTAAAATAGTGCAAAGATACTGACTTTTCCCACAGCAGAGAAGAATTCTTCTAGGTCCCGGGGCCGGATTCTGGCAGCAAGTTGCATGCAAAAAACCGTGCGGGCATCCCTCTCTTCTGGTGTGAGGTTATCTATAGGCTGTCTGTAAGGGGAAACAAATAATTGTAGCAATACATCAATAAGTCATTTAAAGAACACCCCCCCAAAAAAAAACAAACAAACAAACAAAAAAAACAACCTTACCTGATAGGACTTTTGTCTCGTCTGAATGGGCTACGGCTCCTAGACTTTCTTCGGCTACATGAAAAGACTCTCCATTAGTATTTTTACCAAAGGTTCAAAGGCTTGCACATTTTGACTCATACACTGAACAGGCAACTACCCACACAACAAAAATAGTATCATAGAAACCTTAGTTTGATGATAGGCAGTGGGCCAGTCTTCCCCCTGGAACCACCATTAAATTTCAGGCCAGAACTGTGATTTAAAAACAAGGTTTATCTCAGCAGCGACTACTATCGCTCTACTCCCAATGGTCATCATGAAACTTTTAGGTTTATTTGGAGACACCAGGTTAAGTTTGATCGGTTAACTATTCCACTGAGAACCAAATAGGCATAATTACAAATTTGAGCGCACAGGGATGCAGAAAAATAAGTCCGAGACCGCTTTCAAAAGGTTTTTGCAAATAAAAATACTTTAAGGAACACCAAAAAGACCAAAATATATGTAATGTAGTTATACGCAGAAGACAAATCTAAGGCTTAACTGAGGGGAGGTATACATACAAGGCTGTTCTGAAGCGAGCACCACGCTCCCTGCTCCTGGAACGACTGCGTTTCCTCTCTCGGCTCCGACTGCGTCTCTTGTCCCGACTCCGGCTCCTCTTTCGTTCACGACTCTTGTCCCGGCTCCGGCTCCTTTTGCGGTCTCGGCTCTTGCTTCTCCTTTTCTCCCTGCTCCTACTACGACTTCTGCTCTTCTTTTTCCTTCCATTTTGAAAGTTTACACTTGTCAATTTGCACATGTTTAACCCAATGTAATCTGCTGGCTCATGACTGCAATGTTATAGAAACACTTACAGCGATTTTCAATTTAATCCATTCAGGTGTCTAAAAGAATATATAAATTCTAATTCAGCACAATCACAATAATTATTTGTTTAAAATATGTCAAATTAAGACAGACTTACTTCTTGCTCCGTTCTTCATGCCCATTGGAACTTATGGACTTCGTCTCATCCTAAGCAGGGTCGATAGAAGAACATCATGAGGAGGACGGCGTAACATTGCAAGTCGTAAGGATAAGGGGGGTGGGAACAAAAGAGAATATAATACGATCATTAAATATGTGCACTTTAGAAGATTTATGTGTAGGAGAGTGACAGAAAAGGGTCATTAGAACCACAAGGCTGCCGTTTTCTTCCTTCCTTACTAATGCTTATATTGCGTATGTAGTTCGTTCAATAGATCAAGGTCTAGTGCTATGCTGTGAATGTAAGAAAATGCATATTTAGTGATTTCATTCTTTTAGCAGCCTGAAAGGATCTGTACCAAGGCTATCTGTGCCTATAAGACCCAAAGTGGCAATGCTAGCAGCCAGCCACTAAGTGAGCTCCTGTGGTGGATGCCATTCCAGTGATCTTCACCCCATTTGCCTTCGTGGATTGTAAGAGTTCGATGCCACCTCTGTCACACATCTCGCCCTGAAGCAAACAGGGATTCACACGGCTTAGTAATATCGACTCCCAAAGAACATCTAAAGCTGAGATGTTCTTTAATCTACCTAACAATTTGCATGAGTGTCTTAAAACAAAGTGGCCATTTGCATTCAGTAGAAAAGGTCTCTTGATTGAAAGCTTTTTGCAATATGCAGAGAGCCATCATTTCCTTTTTTCTGAGACCAATGAAATAACCACACATTGGTATATGAAAGTCAATTGCATGCATAAATGCTAAACACAATGAATTTCCCTTCAATACATCAATATTAATGATTTTTTTTTGTTATAGGTTATGATGTACATCTCTGTTCATTTCCAATCCCATGAAAAACATGAGCAGTGCATGGAATAGCTTGTATGGCAAGTCCATTATTATAACAAAAGCCATAATTAGATTACTTAAGACATGCAAATGATAATTAACCTTCAGTAACGACTTTAGCTTATACTGAATACCAAATGTAAGGGTAGGTGCTAAAATTACCATGCATACAAAAGTGTGAATAGTCTCCAAAGACTTCATACCAGCACTTAAGTTCATGTGCATCCACTGCATTTATTTTGTCGGTACCAAAATCAATCAGCCTAAATATTTTCAACCATGGGTACCACAGTACATCAATATATGGGGCAATTACTACCTTCATTTTTTTGACAGTTCACACTGGAATTCATGGGAGTAGAGGTGAGATATAGGCATGTCTACAAAAAGAGATAGATGGGCGTTTATTCATTGAAACCACTATCATATAAACAAACATGGTATTTATCTGTACATAAGCTAGCGAAAACAAGGCGTAGATTGGACTGCAGTTTCAATTAAATGTATTTAGTTTATCGCGCTAAACTAAATACCCACCTTTTTATAGGGCGCCTCAAGCATGGCTTCGATGTCAAAGTCGTCGGCCATGATGGCGGAGCTCTGCTAGCACATAAAAACAGGTACAATTACACATGATAATAGACTCGCGAGAGCAGCGTTCTCTTCCGAGACACATTTCACAATCCACAGTCACTTACGTATGATCATAGAAGAAGAAAAAATATTTTTTAAATCTACAAATTAGACAATTTCGGACTGCGAGGAACTCTAACTTATAGCTAAGCTATATATGGCTGACTAGCTAAGGTTTCTCTGACACGGATAGCTAGCAGCTACGCCACAAAGGCATGTTAGGCAAGATGTTTGCAAACATTCACATTACACGTTAACTTTTCCTAAAAAAAAAAAAAGCTTACGTAGAACATTATCATGATAGAAAAAAATCAATAACCCAGGCTAGTTATATAAACACGGCTAGCAAGGCCTCAATCGGCCTTCGGTGTAAACTGCGTTGTTGGCAACAGGCTAGCACGTAACTAGGTTAGCAAACAAAACAATGCAAATGTGACGTTTTACCGACATCATTTCAGAATTTACCGCTGAAGTTGTTTATCGATAATGTATTGACTACTGACGAGTAATTACTTGGCAAATCATTAACGTCTCCTATTCCGCCTTACCGTGTTAATGCGGCCTACAGGAATCCTCTTTTAAACGACGTCCCTCTTCAGTATTATTCTGTTGCAGCCTGGAATTCTCGAACGCTTCTAAAAGTACTCAAAACATGTAATTCTGTTCAAGTTCCTATTTTTAATAAATGCTAAATTGTGTACTAAAATAACGCGCTCCGCGTCCGGATTCTCCGGCAGGCCGTGGCGGCAAACTATTATGGCGCACGAACCGTCCTTGTTGCATAAGAGACACTTCCGGATTTGTCCACAAGATGGACACGCGGGGACTGCGTACTGGAGCTTCAGGTGGGTTTACATATGGGGAGGAGCAATAAGTGTAATCCCGCCCACAGCTATTTTGTGGCGGCTGTTCCACCGGTGTATACAATATTTTCATTTAAAATGCGTATGCAGGGCCGCCGCTAGAGTTTCTGGGCCCCCTGCCTAATTTGCACTCCGGGCCCCAAGCCCCCACCCCCAATCTTTTCTTATTTAAAAACAATAATTATCAATAAGCATAACAATTATTGCATTACATTACATTACATTTATTAATTAATTGCATATTCAATAAGAGACTATAAAGAACTAAATTTTAACCGTTTATTAAATTAACTGAAATTCTGCATTTATAACTATATACAAATAATTATATATAGGCCTACAAAACAAGTAATTAACACCATTGTACTCTCTCTCCCTCACATACAGACACTATAGAAATTCTGTATGGATGTCTTTTTAAGCTGTCGACTTTCTTATTCCCCAAGTACCAAGAACAATGAACTGTATTTATTTATTTATTTGTTTGTTTGTATTATTATTATTATTATTATTATTATTATTATTATTATTATTCACTGAGTGAATAATAAGTTTCACACCAGCAGCTCCAGAAAGAAATGTGGAAATTAGCTAAAACAGTGGCAGGATAAATGAATCAGTGAGTTGAACTTGAGAATCAAATCGGTTCTATTTGTGAATAAATCATTCAGACTGGTTTTATCAGCGGGATTCTCCAATTCGTTGAAATGAACCGACTCAAACAAACGATTCACTCTCGAATCGGACATCACAACAGCACTTCTGTCATAAACTCACTCGGGACAATTACAGCAGATTTATATGATTACATTAAATTTCGATTGATTCCTCACAGAAAGCTATTGCAAGGCTTCGGAAAGCTTGAATATATACAATACTGGACTAGTTTTATTGTCGCTTGGTGCTTTTCCGTCCTTGTTGAAGCTCAGTGCTACATTACTAATGCTCGATTGCGTGGAAAAACATATATTCTTGGAAATATTGTGTTCCAACTTCCAAGGATAAACATCGGGGTGAGTAACTGATATAATTAACATAAAATAGAAAGTCTAAGCTTCTTATGGGCTAGCTTCAGAATCATTTAATCATTTTCATGTTTTTCTTTCCTCTTTTGGTATCCCGATTTTGTCTGCGCCATCTCTTGCCATCTACCTGATGCAAGTAACGACCCACAACTGTGAAGCGCCGCGTTTCTGAATAATCCGCGGAACGTCTTAAGGGGACACAGACATGCACTTTGGCATGACACTATTGCTTGCTCTGTCTTCCGGGTCCGGCTCTCCACCTGACTTTGGAGCTCGCATAGCGAAGCAAAACAGCAAACGGCGGCGTTCAGCCAGTTGCTTCCCCGTCGTGTCGGCCAGCACTAGTGAGAGGGAGGCACAGGAGGCACGTGTGGCAGCCCACCTCCCCCCCGTGGAGAGCCAGGAAGACCGGGCGGCCACAGCTGCAGCCTGCTAATAGGGCTGATTTGAGAATGATCATAAAAGCCAAGCAGGCAATGAAGAAGCGGTCCTGATGGGCCACGGAGGGGCATATCAGGGGACATTAGGTTGTTAGAGTAGATAGACTTTGGAGCTCGCGTCGCGACTCCTCTTTCCGCTATGTAAAGCCAAAATTCCCTCTCTGACTCCGAGGAGCCAGCAGGGGGTGACATTGCACCAAAAACCGAGAGCAACTCTCAAGCATATAAAGAGCTGCTTGAGGTGATTACTAGGGCAGTTGAAAAGCTAAATATAGACTGGCTCTGGGAACAGGAAGTGACTTGCAGCAGGCTGGATGAGCACTTCCTCCCCAATGAAAATAAATCTCCCTCACACCGCAGAAAACTCCCCTTTCTTCCAGAAGTGCATGATGAAATATCACGCTTCTGGGGGAAACCATACACTAGCCGTGTTTATAACCTCGTGATGTCTGATTACTCAGCCGTCGCGGGGAGTGAGCAGCACGGTTATTTAGCTATGTCAAAGGTAGAGGAGGAGCTTGCGAGCCACCTCTACCCATCGATGGCAGGTAGTTTAGGAGGGCCAGCTTTGCCTTCCAAGCCATGTAAAGCCGCCTTGGTGGGCAAAGTGTATGCGGCAGCGGGTCTTGCTTGTGGGTCACTGCATACAATGGCAGTGTTGCAGGCCTACCAAGCAGACCTTCTGAGTGAGCTTGACACTGGGGAAGGAATTGGGCTTGAGGCAGTGGCAGAGCTGCGCCGCGCCACAGATTTGTCTCTCCGGGTGACCAAGCAAACGGCCCGTCATATCGGCCGTTCAATGGTTAGCTTGGTTGTGGCGGACAGGCACCTATGGCTCAACCTCTCAGGGATGGGGGATAAAGATAGGGTCTCCTTGATGGACGCCCCTGTTAAACCTTCCAGCCTGTTCGGTGGCACAGTTAATGCCATCGCCGACAGGTTTCGCGAAGCAAAACAGTAAACGGCAGCGTTCAGCCAGTTCCTTCCTCGTCGTGTTGAGTTCGCCTAGGCATCCATGAGTGGAGGCCGGGCCAGCGCTAGTGCGAGGGAGGCACAGAAGGCAAGTATGGGGGTCTGCCTCCCCCAGCGGAGAGCCAGGGGGACCTTATGGCCAGAGTCGCAGCCTGCTAATAGGCCTGATCTGAGAATGATCATAAAAGCCAAGCAGGCAAGGAAGGAGCAGTCCTGATGGGCCACGGAGGGACATATCAGGGGACATGAAGTTGTTAGAGCAGATAGCCACCATTGCTACTGTAGGGCCTCCCCTAGCCAAGGCCGTCCCAAATTTTCATTGTTCTTTGGTCAGCGAGCTGTCACAGGGCAACAAAAATCTGAACAGAATGTGGAAAAGTTAATGTCGCTAAAAGACCATCTGGCATTGTGGAAACTACTGCCAAATGTGTCTCCATGGGTTCTGTCTATCATAGAAGAGGGTTACCGGGTCCAGTTCAGAGCTCGACCCTCACCGGTTCAGAGGTGTGCCCACCACAGTAGTTAGCACAGAGCAGAGCTCAACTTTAGTACAGGAATTAAGATCCCTCTTGGACAAAGGGGCCATAGAACATGTACCCTGTTCCCTAAGGAAGGGAGGTTTTTACAGTCATTATTTCCTGCTCTGCAAAAAAGATGGGAATATGCGGCCAATTTTAGATCTACGTCATCTGAACCGTACTCTTCGGACATACAGGTTCAAGATGCTGATGTTCAAACTTATCGTGCCACAGATTCAGTTCGAGGACTGGTTTGTGATGATAGATCTAAAAGATGTATATTTACACATAGGAATATCGCCCAGTCACAGGAAGTTCCTGAGGTTTGCATTTGGAGACAACGCATACCAATATCGGGTTCT
>JANDJT010000114.1:8696072-8710443 GCA_024331685.1 Stegophilus panzeri | reverse complement strand
CCCTCAGCCAGAACTATGGAAACTGTGGGTCTGGCCCCTGAGGGGCACCAGCTCATAGATTCTGGTCTCACAACTGAATGCTAGAGCACCATCCATGAGGAAATTGTATGCACTCAAATGGCGACTTTTTGTCTTGTGGTGTGAGGAACGTTAGCTAGACCCAGTGAACTGCGCAATAGCTACAGTCCTGGAGTTCTTACAAGGACGGGGTGGGCTTCTTCTACAGTGTCTTGCAGTGACCCTCGGACTTGGGTCTTTTTGAACAGGCCGTACCCTTGGTATGACTGAGTGGGTGTTCTCGTTACCATAGCATTGTGCTAACGCAACGTGGAGTTCCCCTTGAAAGGGAATGTCTGGGTTACGCATGTAACCCTGTTCCCTGAGAAGGGAATGAGACATTGCGTAGCTTTGTCATACCGAGGCAGGCCTGTGAATTGCGTCTTCGCTTCAGCTAATAGAGGCTAATGGCACGGTTCACAGGTTCCGTATATATCATGCGACGCGCTTAATTGCCACGTCACGTGATCATGCCAGGCCTTTAAATTAGGCATGATGTTACACAAGCTTCCGATGCCGGTTGCGCACGAGGGTGCTCCCATAGCGTTGTCTCATTCCCATTCCAGGGAACAGGGTTATATGCGTAAACCCAGACATTTCATGTAAATGAGGGCTGGCTTTAGCGTCACCATTGGTCCACTACAGCTCCTCCTCTAGTCAATCAATTGATGAGGAGAGTTGACGTCACTCCACTGCGACTAGTGCATCGAAATCAGTATCAAGGGAATCAGTCGTCACCACATCAATAAAGCCGTACCAACAGCTTTTCTAGTTTACCCTCCCCAATGTATGCTCAGTACCCTATTTATGATGAAGTGATAATAGTTTTGAAAATCTGAAGGACAAATAGGATGTTCTTGAGTTAAAGTGTCATAGCAAAGGGCCTGCTTTAAATACTTATATCGATGTGGTATTTCAGTTTTTATTTTTAATAAGTGTGCAAGAATGTGTGTTGTCATAGTGGTCTGAGTGTACATTGTGGAATGAAAAAATACATTTTACCATAAGATGACATCATTATAAAAAGTGAATGAATACATTCTGAATGCACAGTATAATGTTTTTCTTTCTTATTATACTTTCATGACTCCTAATGTTACATTTTATTAATCAGATAGAGTACTAATCAATATCAAAATATAAAATATCTCTCATCTCTTTATAAAATATAAAATATCTCTCTCCACAGAATCTCTCACTATCTTCAAAAAACAGCTAAAGACCCACCTCTTCCGTGAACACCTAACCAACTCATTTAAAAAAAATATAAATAAATAAATAAAAAAAATTGCACTTACACCTCTACTCTGTGCACTTTGCTTCTTCTGGAACTCAATTAATAGATCTTGTATGGTAGCACTACTTGTATTATTCTCTGCTTGATATATCGCTTTGCTTGTATTTTCTTATTTGTAAGTCGCCTTGGATAAAAGCGTCTGCTAAATGAATAAATGTAAAATGTAAATGTAAAATATAAATAATCCAGGTCTAGAAGCAAGCACTGCATGGCTTCCTGTAGTCGTGATAAAAGCCTCTCTAAAAGCAACCTTAGCACTGCATGTGAATATACACAAAATGTTCTGAAATTATCAAAACAATTTAAAGCCATCATTTACTTCTTTGCACCTAAGCCAAAATCCACAAAACCGACATGTTGTCACGGTGCGGGATGTAATGGAGTTGAGGACGGATGCAAATGCAGATAAAGACGTTTTTTAAAAAGTGAGGCAGGCAGACAAATCAAAGTGTGGTCAAAGTGTGGTCTAATAACAGGCAATGGTTCAAGCGATCGGCAAATGGGCATAAACAGGGCTAGGCTGGAATCAATACGAGAAACAAGAAACAAGGTCATTAACATGAAAGGAGAAACGAGGTCAATAACATGAAACAACCGCTTAGTAAAGAGGTAAACTCAATACTGCGCGCCTTGCACAGAGACACGAGGGGTTTAAATGACAAATCATGGTTTAAACACGGGCAGCTGAAAACAATAATGACACACACTCGGGAAACAACCAATGACAAAAGGGGGGCGGAGACAGAACGTAATCACAACAAAAGCACGTGTCCAAAGTAAATAAAGTCACTGTCCTTGAAAACCGAAAAGCGTGCTTTCGCTGAGTGCTCGCGCACCTGGCTCGTGCATGCGCATGCACTTTTCCGAGCATACTGCAAACTGCAGCGCTGTCTCAAGGGGAAATCGTGACAGAACCCCCCCCCAAGGGCACCAGAAAACACTCCCCTCCCCTGGCGGTCATGGCCCTTTGGGCAAAATGTCTTTAGCTGAACCAGGAGACTGAGCAACGTCCTCAGCGGAGCAGGAAAGCGGAGCAGGAAAGGCGGAGCGACGTCCTCAGCGAATCTTGGCATAGTGGCTTCCACGGCAGCGTAGGGAACCAAAAGGGAGCTTTTGGCTGCAACGGGAGGTGGAGAAACTTCCTCAGTAGAACAGGGTGGCTGAGGGGCATCCTCAGCTGTATAGGGATGCTGAGTGGTCACGCAGAGTCTGAGCATCGTTCTCCATTGACATTGCAGACTGAACTTGGTTGGCTGTGTTAACAGACTCAGGCGTGAGCAGAAGCAGTTTTCCGAGCATACTGCAAACTGCAGCGCTGTCTCAAGGGGAAATCGTGACAGTTTCTAATTATGGCTACGTTTGGCCCTAAACAATTGCAGTGTATAATTGTTGTGTGGCAAACATGAAACCTCTTTCAAAGTTACTGAAGACACTTTTCCTCATGCCATCTTGAACCAAAAACCAAGTCAACTGGGTCATCTCAGTATTTTATACATGACATGGAGCATAGTAGAATGTTAGCTAATTAAATGTTTCATGTAGTGCACTTGTCTGGGAACATCTGCACCAGTTATGTTTCTCCACTCAGTTATACAGGTAGTTCCAGATTTTTCCATTGGTACCTGTCTGTACATAAGAACAACTGAAGTTTGTTGTTTTAAACATTGTTTACTTTTATATATTTATATTAAAATTTATTTATATATTAAAATTATCCACAAAGTTTATTTTCAAGTAATTTCAAGAAAGCTTTACATTGTTTTCTCACATTCAACCTATTTGCTTCCAAATACCTGCTAGTTCTAGGTCTAAGTAGGTACTACTCTGCACATGTTCTTATGTGGTATGTGTCTGTGCATATGCATGTCTGTGTACTCTCATACACAGACATGATTGCAACAGTTTCTCAAACCTGTGCACCCAGACCACAAGAACATCTGCATCCTTTCTGAAACTTAGTGTAGAGATGCAGATGTGGGAGCTGCCAATAGTAAAAGCCAGGTACACAGTACTGTACATGGCAGACCTTATATCATATTTCCTCAAATCAATCACTTTAAATTACTTTTAACTATAACTCTCTAAAAAATTTATATATCTAGTGTCAGTAATGGGTGTATTACTATGTTTCCAAATATTATCATCAGACACTTCAGCTCTTTATTTCCATATGGATATTTACAGACAAATGCAGGAAGGCCATATGTGCACTGAAGTAGTTGGTTTATTGATGAGCCCAAAATTTATAGCCCTTATAAACTTATAAAACAAGAAACTGCAGTGCTCAGATCTACATTTGTTATGTACAGCAAAGTGCTTTCATTTTTTCCCACATACAGAATATACTGTATGTTCAGATACATGGGACTCTTCTGTAGCTGACTACAATATCAGCTGCACACATACAAATGAGGATAGCCAAGCTAATCATATGGAAAATAAACATACTAAGATTCTTAGCACACAATAAGATAACAAACAATTAATTGAGGAGACAGATTCATGAAATATACATCAATGTCAGTTATGCTGCAATTATGATGAATGCTAAAATAACGAAACTTATATTCACTAAAATGAAATGTGGTTGCATGTAAAATTAAAGCTTATTGCATGCAGTGATTGCAAGGTGGAACTGAATTTCTATGCTTTTATGAAAATATTATTTGCAGTATATCATTGGTCTGTCTTTTTATTTGGAAACAATTAAAATGATCATGCCAGAGGAACCATTTCAAAGTAAGTTTGCGTTGTAGTACTGAATAAGTATGCATTTGAGAAATACGATATACTGTATATTCTGTTAAACCTTACTGGGTCACTAGAGACCCATGAGTTTATTAATAGTACACTGTAAAATATTTTTTTATAATAAACAACTGTAAACTTACTTGGCTGATGCTTTAAAAAGTGACTTATAAAAATACAACTGAGCTGAAGGTTAAGGGTCTTGGTTAAGGACCCAACTCTGGCAGTTTGGCTGTGCTGGGATTTGAACCCAGACCTTCTCATCATTAACTTAAAGCATTAACAACTGAGCCACCACAACCAGCTCAGCTAACTCATACTGGTTCATCCAACTCCATCACTGAATTAACTCACACTAAAAGATTGCATTAACTCAATTCAAGTTAGTTGAGCTAGTTGTGGTGGCTCAGTGGTTAAGGCTTTGTGTTACAGAACAAAAAGTTGTGTTCAGTCCCAACATTGCCAAACTGCCATGGTTGTGTCCTTGAGCAAGACCCTTAACCTTCAGCTCAGTTGTAGCCTGCCTCAACTATAAGTAGATTTTTTTTTAAAAAGCATCAGCCTAATGAGCAAATGTACTGGTTTATTTTATTTTATACTATGTAAGTTATTACAGTACACATTTATTATTACAGTACATAATAATGGTAACTCTGTTGCCAGTAAATTACTGTAAAAATTTACAGTACATTCTTTAGTGATATGCATTGTATAAGTAACAAACAAAATATAAAAATAAAATTGTTATTTAGTTATTACCAATACAATGCTTTGCCAGCTATACACTATTACTGAAGCATGTAGAAGTATTTGTGTTCTAAGTGTTGGTTCACTAACATATTGTATGAGCAGGTGATAAATATCCTTGCATAATGACAGTCAAAGTCAAAAGAAAAATTATTTAATTACAGTCAAATTCAAAAGAAAACAAAACTTAAGACCTATAAACAATTTGTACTGTTATGTAAGGCAATGTGGTTGCATTGTACTTTGGTTTGTTACTGTAAATGATGGCTAAAGTCTCAAGTACAATATCATCCACTCATGGCTCATCCTGTACTGACCTCATGGTTTTTCCATGGAAGATTATTTTACTCAGTATTCTGAATACCAACAATGCAAATCTGTGTTGGTGTAATCCATGTGATTATAGAACAATAAACCACATTATAATATACCTACCAATTAGGCATAGCACAGTGAAATCATACGAAGACTCTGAGACCAGACTGTGGAATATTGTACATTCAGACAAGCCTTACACGATGATTTTCTGGTTGACTGGTGTGCTATAATATGGAATCATACCACATGCTTCATTTATGACAGTCTGATTGAAGCTGAGTCGGGACCTGTGTGAAATTAGCGTTTTCCTTCTGTTTCTGTCTCTGAGAATGCTATTCATCAAGTGCCAGCCAAGAGTAGGAGGTGTGGACCAGATGGGCTTTTTGTTACACTGCTTCATTTATATACTGCTTCTTCTTCTTCTTCTTCTTCTTCTTCTTCTTCACTTATCATTCTGACACTAATTTGCCAAAGGCCATCTGTGAATTGTCTGACCATTTTCTGGCACTGTTGCTAAAGTGCGGAATAAATAAACAAATCAGAAACATTATAAAATAATTATATAATCATTCAATGTTTGACAAAATAATCCAGAGATTTTTTTAAAGTTAGAACAAAGATCATTGATGATGATTAAATTAATTCAAACATTTTGTTAATGATTAAATAAATGTTTTATTTACAGTTGAAAATGTGCCTAAAAAACTGCACCATGCCATTTGGAATATTTAATATTTGCAATTTCGTCATATTTACTACACACATTTTCAATCATGAATTCAAATGAATCTATAATTGTAAATATCCTTAAGCATATTAGTAATGGCTGAACTCAAAACAGGGACAGTTCTACAGTGAGCTGATAACAGTTCTGAGATTATTTTGATTGCTGGTGTTTTATTTTTGTATTTTTTTTTTCAGTGTGTATTGTGTATATTACATATGCATGCATATATGTTTGATTGGCATATTTATTTGAAAGTATGTTTATGCAGCTATCCCTACTCATATCACTGAATTATAGAATCTGTGGGGCACTCATTAATGTGCATTGCATGGAAGAAAACAACTGAACATTTTCCCTGGTAGTTGAAGCCAAATACAATTTTTTTTACACTCATTCACAAATCCCTCTCTGTCACATTTGTGCATTTGCTTTTTGCAGGTAAAGTATGGAATCAGTTTTGTAATACCAGTTAGTATTATGCATCACCACTGCCATTGCATTTATGCTTAATCCACCAGTGCATATCACAATTAATTAATTAATCATGGACACAGTAATTTACAAAATTCATATTCTAGCATTGTTTCTAACATTTCGTTCATCAAAGATGATATCAAAGATGCAATGCCTAAATCTTTCCTTATTGTACATGTATAAAAGGCAGATTGTTCTGCCTTGTTCTAGTCTATTTAGTGGACAAAATATAGCTATATAAGGATACTTGAAGGCCTCTGATAATGCACTGGTCTTGAAGCTTCTCTTATCATATTTCCTCAAAAGTTCCACTCACAGTTCACAACCATGGATACCTAAATTATTCTTAAGCATATAACCTTTCATCATGGATGTGGCATCAGTTAACAAACACACAGCATAGCTAGTTCTAAGACTAGTGAAACTATATGAAAAATTAAACTCTATGAAATTTATGAAAAAGTGGTGGTCATACATTTGAAGTCATTTTGAACTGGTCTGGCTGATCTTGTAGGGACTACAGTAAGAAAAAAAACACTCAGTGGACCTGCAGGCTGATGCGACAAACTGTCATTATGCAGCCTGAGCAAACGAGGCTAACCTAAAAACAAACTCATTTGATTGAGCCACCCCTGTTTCCTTGGTTAGTTGCTGCTGTATCACATGTTTCGGTATCTTTTCAAAGGTGGCAGGAATTGAACCACATTATCTATGTAAGACCAAACCTGTCTGTGCTGATGGTGATAGGAAAATAGCACCAAACTGAAATTAATAAAAGCATGGGTGTTTTTTTAAGAAACAAAGTCTCATTTGAAAAGCAGTAAGAAACCAGACCACTCAGTTTGCCTAGCCAGCTCCTTTGTGCAGGAACAGCAGAAAAAAAAGAAAAACTCACACATAGTCTTGTACAATCACACACAAGGATCATCACAGATGAATTACCTAAAGGATGCACTAGGGCCTAGACAAATGATCCACAAGAGAGTCAATGGGGCCAGCTGGCAGACACAGATTTATAATCCTGTTCAAGGCAGCTGTAGCCACACTGCAGAAATCACATGCATTTACAGACTTGGGCTAGATCCCCTCCCCACCATCAATAAAACCCACTTACTTCCCCTCCCTGATGTTCTGCATAATAACTGTTGCCTGCATGGCCACTTGCACAGCTTCCAGAAAGAAAAGTCCCCAGCCCCCTATCCCTATCCCCAAATTCCTCTATGTGCCTTTCATTCTCAGCCTGACCAGGAACACAATGACATGAATGGGCAGTACAGGGGCACCATTTAAATCACACCTGCATTGCAAAGGTCTTGCAACATTAGTGAGGCACTGAAAGTTATAAAAACTTTAAATCATTTACTGTTTTTGAACTTTTCTCAACCTGCAATGATGCTGTCTGTAATGAATGTCTGCTTTTTCTCTGAAATTGAGCCTCAAGTACCTGAATACTTAAGGGCTCTACAGACCCCTTTGCTGGTTTTTCCTAAGCCAATAAGATGTGTCATGCTTGAAAAACAAAAACAAAAGCATGAAATGTAAGAATCAATAAAGATATAAGATAATGGAAAAAGAACTGTTCAGTGTCAGAGACCTAGATTTAACATGTTCAAGACCACTAGTTTTCTCACTGGCAAATATGTCTGGCAACAATAGTTAACTTGGCCTCAAACTCAGTAGGTAAACACCAGGTCAGAGACACTTGGTACTAATAAGTCCCCAGAAATCATCTCATTCACCTCTGGAGTGCAGTAGTCTGGAAAGTCAAAGTGGGATCCTGAGTTGGCATGAAATGGTTCAAAGTCCTTGTCCAGATTAGAGCAGTCCATAGGTTTGTTTTCAAAGTTTGTATTAGATATGATATGCAAGATTTCCTCCTCCAGTTCCTCATCTGAAGAAACAGATGACACAAAAGAGGAGGAGCTTGTGGAGGTTGGTGTGGAGGATCTTGTGGAGTTAGGTTCTTGCATCCCAGACACCACAACTTTTCTGAGTACCTTAGAGCCAGTGTCAGAGGCAGAACTCCGGAGGATGCTGGGCACTTTGACTCTGAGTTGAGATAGTCTAGGGTGCTGGTTCTTGGGGAGAATGGTAGTAGGCTGATGTTGGAGAACAAGAGTTGTCTGGGTCTGATCATCTTGCACAGTTAATGGACTTGCCAGGTTTACATCCACTATGTCAACATCACTCATGCTCTCATTATAGTTCTTATATTTATTGCCATTACAAATCAGGTTTTGTTTGGAGGCATTTGGTTTAACTTTAAACTCTTTACTGGTGAAGCTGGCTGATTGATGTGAATAAGATTTGCTTACTTTCAGTGGGAGTTTTTCTTTTGCAGGCATTGAGCACTTGATTTTTTTCCTGGGACGATACTTATAGTCAGGGTAGTCAGCCATGTGTTTTAGACGCAGCCTTTCTGCCTCCTTGATGAAGGGTATCTTGTCATAATCTGAGAGGAGTTTCCAACATTTTCCAAGGCGCTTTGAGATCTCTGCATTGTGCATGTCAGGCCATTGCTCCATGATCTTCCGTCTCTCAATTTGAGACCAGACCATAAATGCATTCATGGGTCTCTTGATGTGCCCAGTAGGAGTTCTGCACCAGTTGGGGTCTTTGCTGGATGGGCTGTGCCTAAATACCTTGTGTGCATCCTCGGCACCCAGTCCCACAAATACCTCTTGGGTTGAATCTCTGTCCATGGTTATAGAGTGTTTTTGCTGAACCATGATGCACAAGAAAGTTCTATTCAAAAGTATCTCCAGAGGCATCCATGACTAGACGATCCAAGACACATTAAAGCCTTTTACTGATGCCTGTTTTAGATAGAGACAATAGAGAGCAAGGTTTAGGATTTTTAATTATCTTACTAAACAATTCCTTTTGTTATTTCAAATGCTATATTAAATTATTTTCAAACAAGAAAGCATTTTCTACTTATATTTAAACAAGTACAAGAAATACAACTTGCTTCTCATAAAAAAGTAAGATTGATTTACCAAGAAATGACGACATAGATGTGTGTGTGTGTGTGTTTTTATATATATATATATATATATATATATATATTTTTTATTACACACACACATATACACACACATACATAAAATACTTACATCAAATGAGTGTTGAACAATGTGCTCCTTTTTCTGCTGCAGTATACAGTTCAGCTGAGCTTTCCTCAGGCAGACATGGGCTGCAATGTAGCAGCTGTGGCAAACGACAGTGAAAAATTACTAAGTTCCACTGTGTGGTTCCATCAAGCCTGCCCCATGCAGACTACATGTGTACTCACTGTAACACTCCCTCTCTCTCCCTCTTTTAGTCCCTGTCTTCTGTCTGCCCTCCCTATTCCTTCATTGTAGGGACGGGCCCCCCATTTGCTGCTCTTTAAACCCAAATTGTAAACAGCTCAACCTTACCAGGCACAGGCACCTCCCCCCCACCCACCACTCTGAGCTGTGTCTGTGTGTGACAGGAAGGGGGTGAATGTGTTCATGCAGTAAGGCAGAAAGAGAAAGCAGACTGGAGAGAGAGAGAGATGTTAAACAAGTGGCTAGTAACCTTAAACACTATGTTAATTAATAGTTTACATTGTATGAATAATAGTTTCTAAAAAAACAACAACTGCGTATCCAGTATAGAATGTATTCTTACGTTTTCGGGTTGTCTGTCTGCCTGTGCATCTAAGAATGGATCAATGGATCACTTTTTCTCTGAGCACTTTTGGCATTTTCTTGGGGGGTTTTGGGTGAAGGAGCATGGCAACAACCAGCTTAGCTTTTAAAAATCTCTCCCGCCAACATGGCGTTAAAATACCTGTCGGTGTGGACTTCTCAGTGGAGGAGTGTAGTCTTGCGGTTGGTGAAGTTGTTGGTTATGAGAGTTTAAAACCGGCAAGAATGAACAGTGCAGTTGTTATGTTTTTGGATGCAGTCGATAAAGTGGTAACACTTTAGAATACGGATCCGTCATTAATGATTAACTACACAGGAAGAAATGAATAATGCAATATTAACATTCTAGTAACTACTATTAACAAACTAGAAACTCTGATTAATGAATTAGTAAGTAATAGCACACAGATGTATACGGTAGTTCACTATTAGCTAATCAATAACTACTATTTCTTTCATGCCTCCTGGAGAACTACTAAGAAACTATTAAAAGCTACTATTTCTTTAATGCCTCCTGGAGATCTTCGGTTACTCAACGCAACCGTGGGGTAACCATGGACAATCGATTGTCCTTTTCCTCTCACATTGCTAATATGACACGCTCATGTCGATTACTCCTTTACGACATCAGAATGATTCGTCCATTTCTATCCATACAGGCCACTCAGGTGCTGGTCTCTTGTCATTTCGAGACTGGATTACTTCAACTCACTCCTGGCAGGTCCTCCTCTGAGCGCCATTCGACCTCTGAGACTGATCCAGAATGCAGCTGTGCGACTTGCTGTCAACCTTCCTAATTTCTCCCACACCACCCCATTGCTATGCTCCCTCCACTAGCTTCCTGTAGCTGTCCGAATCAGATATAAAACACTTATGCTTGCTTTCAAAGCCAAAAATGGACCAGCACCCACTTACCTCAAAGCACTTATCACACCCTGCACTGCACCACACTCCCTCCAGTCCTCTAGCACCACTCAAATGGTCCCACCATCTCTCAGGGTACAAGGAAGGCATGCATCAAGACTCTTCTCTGTTCTGGCACCTAGGTGGTGGAATGAACTTCCCATAGATGTCTGAAAAGCTGAATCACTGGCAGTCTTCAAACCAAGTCTAAAGACCTACCTCTTCCTAAAGTACTTAAATGTTTGTTTTCTTAATATATTACCGCTCAACAGAGTTTTATGACTGATGGTATTTTTAGTCTGTGACCTAGTGAACTAGTATTGGGATGTATTTATTGATAGAGACATCAAAGCACTTCTGTAAGTCACTCTGGATAAGGGTGTCTGCCAAATGCCATAAATGTAAATGTACTAAGAAACTATATTAATAACTGCTATTTCTTTCATGCCTCCCGGAGAACTACTAAGAAACTATATACAATTTCATAATTAATATGAAACCACTACTGTTAACGAATAGACAAGATTGTTTACATAATCAATAGGTAATAGCAGACTTATGATTTGGGTAAGCTGTTAATAATTAGTACATTTTATCATTCCTCCTAGAGAACTATTTACTAACTATGGATCATTTTAAAGGAATGGCTTTTTAAATACACATTTCAAAACCTTACTCCTGTGGTCAATTTACCGTCATGCCTTTGAACTTCACCCTTATTTGTAATCATTTTTTCCACAGGATTATTAATACATAAATAAATAGAAGACAGCTTAGGTCCACACTTCTCACTGAATCACTAGAGAGTCATGGAGACTACTGGAACATTTCAAGTCATCAGCCGTACCCCAAATGCCAGACAAATTATAACCTATACAGTGATTTATTTATTTAACCTACCTCACAGAAATATATGGTTCCATTTAAGTCTTCTACCTCATGGTTAGAAGATTCTATACTTTAGAATTAGGTTTTCATTAATAACTATTTTAAGAATCATGGTAGCCCACTAATAATGACTTAAGTGTTACTACATGCTTCTAAAGGAATTACTAGCCATTCAAATACTTTATTAATTCTGGTGCATCATTTAACTAGTTGTAGTGCACACATTTTAGTTTATGTTGTACACTATACACGTTTGTTAATATTGTTTTTTTGAGTCAAGTCAACATTGTGTGGGATGAGCTGAGGAGTGGATGGCTGGTCTGTGCGCATAAAGGACCAGCATGCGGCATTCACTGCTATGATGATGCCATTGGTAGGATGATGCCATTGGTAGAATATGTGATGCTGTATCCAAAGTATCCAAAGTCTTTGCAAGATTTGATTGAAGAGACAGTGATTGGTCCTGGATACCACTCCTTGGTCAAGCAATTTAAAGCCAGAGTGGAAAATGCGAGAAGGTACATCACACCGAAAATAAGAAAGCGTGTTCACAATTCAGATGAATGTGACACTGAGTAACTCCTACCTGAAAGAAGAGCTGCAGTTCAAGATACATATGGATGCATTAACTGGGAAGTTAAATTTATGCCTCTCAGTGAAACTGCTGAAAGTCAGCAGTTGAAGAAAGAGCAGATGAAGAATCTCTCACAAAAAACTGACTGGAATCAAGAAGAGGTGAAAGTTCTCATGAAGTCTACAAACTACAGTCAACGAAAGGATATCAACAAAGGAGCAGACATTAAAGACCTCATTGAAGAATGGCCGTTTTTGTTTCAGGAGAGTGGCATGGAAGTCCACTTTAAAGAGCTCACAGGTATACAACTTAGAGACCTTCCTGAGTAGCATTGACAGAAGAGGGAAAAAGCTGCTGGACTTCATGAGGAAAGTTTGCACAATCAAGCACAAGCGTGTCTTACAGGTTTCTACAAAACTACAAGTTATGAGAGGACATAGGAACGGATGCTCAGAAGATGTGAAAGACATGATTCTTCTCCTCCTCTCCTATTTTGATGAGAAAGAGGAGCTCCTCTTTCATTATGTGGAAGAGACATGCCTCACTAAGTTGGAAGAGTTGAAAGACCTACCTGTGACCCCATGCGTTTTTGTGTGTAAGTACAATTTTTATGATGGCACCCCAATCTTATAAAAGTAGCATTATTACAATACAGATCTGTTTTGGTTGATCATGATGAACTAAATATAGCAATATACCTGTGTAGCTCTGGAAAAAAAAAAATTAAGAGACCACTGCAAAATTATCAGTTTCTCTTGTTTTATTCTATAAACTACTGACAATATTGTTATTTAGAATCTGGGAGAAATGTTGTAATTTAGAGCATTTATTTACAAAATAATACAACTGGTCAAAAAAGTTAAATATGTCCTGTTTTCAGACTTATAATACAAAGAAAACAAGTTCATATTCATTTTTAAATAACACAATTCTGTTCTAACTTAGGAAGAGTTCAAAAATAAATGTTTGGTGAAATAACCCTTATTTCCAATCACAGCTTTCATGCGTCTTGGCATGCTCTCCACTAGTGATTTTACATTGCTGTTGGGGGACCTTATGCCACTCCTGCCGCAAAAATTCAGGCAGCTCAGCTTTGTTTGATGACCTATGACCATCCATATATCTCTTGATTATATTCCAGAGGTTTTCAGTGGGTTTCAGGTCTGGAGATTGGGCTTGCCATGACAGGGTCTTGATCTGGTGGTTCTTCATCCATATCATGATTGACTTGGCTGTGTGGCATAGAGCATGTCCTGCGGGGAAAATAACAATTCTCAGAGTTTGGGAACGTTGAAGCAAGTTTTCTTCCACGATAACCTTGTGCCTGGTTTGATTCATGCATCCTATGTGGATGGAGGACCACCAGATCAAGACCCTGTCATGGCCCATCTCCAGACCTGAACCCCATTGGAAAAACTCTGGAATGTGATCAAGAGAGAGATAGGTTCTCACAAGGCAACAAAGCTCAGCTGCTTGAATTTTTGCCCCAGGAGTGGCATAATGTCACCAAACAGCAATGCAAAAGACTGATGAAGAGCATGCCAAGATGCATGAAAGCTGTGATTGGAAATCAGGGTTATTCCACCAAATACTGATTTCTGAACTCCTCCTAAGACAAAACATTATTTAGTTGTTTTAAAAATGAATATGGACTTGTTTTCTTTGCATTATTTGAGGTCTGAAAAGACGGCATATTTAACATTCCTTCCAGATTCTAAATAACAATATTGTCAGTAGTTTATAGAATAAAACAAAAATGTTAATTTTACTCATACATACCTATAAATAGTAAATCCAGAGAAACTCCAGATAATGTTGCAGTGGTCTATATATAGTTACAGACTTTCAGCTGTTTGCAATGAACAAATCAAACAAAAGCATCCTAAATAATTCAACACAACGAATGCTTCAAGTGGTTTCCCCAAATTCAACTGAAAATGCAACTTATAATGACTTCTCCA
>JANDJT010000114.1:8671649-8689098 GCA_024331685.1 Stegophilus panzeri | reverse complement strand
TCACATGAAAAGATATAATCAAATATTTACAAAAATGTGAGGGGTGTACTCACTTTTGTGAGATACTGTATATGGATGTGATGGTCAGGTGTCCGTATACATTTGGACTTAAGTGTATCTGACTATCATTGTTTGGGGAAAATAAAAAAGATACTTAGAAACTATGGGTGTAATCATACGCAAACTTCAAATTCAATACGATTTCTATATGGTGGCACCTCAATATGATAAATTTTAATAGAGCAAAAATAAGCATTGCATGCATATATGCCTTAGGGTTCCATTTTTCAATTGATCAAAACATTTGACATTATAAAAATAAAATGACTGAAACATAATAATGACTGTTTGTGTGATCCATTCAGACAGGCATCTTAGCAGCAAAATAAAAAAAATCTGTGCAGTAGAATGTTAAAGAATTGAACATGGCTAAGCTGTTATTGGTGTGACTCGCAAGTGGGGCATGTGGCCTTTCTTATTAGATAGCTGTGGGTTTTTGAATCCTGCATTCTCTACTACTGAATATTAACTTCGCAAATGTCACAAATAAATTGTATCAGTGAGGAAAGGCTGCCTGAAAGCAGCAGAGTTTGTTATGCACATGCATGTGTGTGTGATTTATTAGCGCTTGTGTATTGTTCTGTAATATTTTGGTCCACCCCTCACTGGCTGTCAGCATCGTAACTTATCAGGAAACTGAAGTGCTCCATACACCAGACCTTAATGAGTTGGGGGAATTTCCAGCTGCTCCTGAATGTAGGAGCTGGTATGCTAAGGTATTGACCCATGAAAAGAGTGTGCTTCATATGACCATTTTGTTGTTTATGAACAAAAAGAGATACGCACACAACTTGGGGTCTGTACCAACAAACTCAGGGTTATTGGGTTAGTTGACAAAACCAAACCAATCAGGCTTTAATGGTACCATGATGCTGGTTATCAACTTTTTCTGTCAACTCAGGCTTTGAACCTTAAGCTATGATTAGTGCATGAGCACTTAAAAGCATGACGTCAGCACTGAACAACCAATAGCGTTCAACATGGAAAAAAGCAGCATAATTAAACCTACACTAACTGCAAAAAGCAACACCGTTGCGGCTGCCAAAGCTCAGGCAAATTGCTGGTGGAATTTTACTGATTGTGTAAATGTGTAAGTTGACTTTTATAGGCAATGTGCGGTACAGTAAGAGCGTGGCTTCGGGGTGTCAGATTTTTAATGTGTGGCTCAAGAATTTGACAAAGATATGAGATTCCATCTGCGGAAAATCAATATCTTTACAAGTAAGTATCAGGGAAAGCCAGTGGATTTTGTCTGTCCCTAAAAACTTTTTCTCTGCAAAGTGGTCTTCTTACAATTTGCGCCGAGATGTCCACAGCATTACAAAGAAATGGTGAAGCCACTGCAAACAGATACCAAGTTGAAGTAGTTGTTTGACTTATATGTCAGTTTGCTCACAGCTGATTGGTCCAAGTTGGGTTTGAGTTCTCTTACCCAGAACATAACCTGCCCTAGGGCCATATCTGGCCATTTTGGTGCCCTTGGCAAGATTCCTATTGGTGCCTCCTAAAACATGATAAAAATGATGGTCAATTTTCCAGCTCAACTTTATCAGCTCAGCTAGCAGCCTAAAATTTTGTTTTATGGAAGCTGTGGTAACTTAGCTGTCAATGTATGACATGATCAGACAAAAAGTTGGATTTAACATAAAACTTGCCACAGTTATTACCACTATTTGGGGGACTATCAGACCGATAAAATATAAAACATTTTGCCTGTCTAATATGAGACTATGCACAGCTAAGTTATAATTGCATGGGTTTAGCTGCAACAGTGCCATGGAAAGTATGTTAGCTATCCTTATGCTCTGCTCATATCATGTTCATTTAACTTGGAACACAGACATTTATACACCTTGTTTTACTGTCTCAGCATGAGAGGATGTTAGTGTTTCAGTTTCAACCCCTTTACTGGTATAAAAAACAAAACAAAAAAACAAACAAAAACAAATGGCTTACATCCATTTTCCCTCTATCCATAACTGACTGTGTGAGCTAGTGTTTGGCAGAACTGAGACCTGTCAGCCAATAAGACATAAGTATTTCCAATAAGTATTTCCACATATTTTCCTGTAAACCCTGTCTGATTGGTCTTGTCTCTGTTCACTGAAGATAAGATACAACACTTCATTCAGTGAAGATACAAAATTACAAAAAAGACAAAAAAATACAAAAAAGACGAGCGCCTCAAGAGCCAGCAGAGGGCCATGTGCATGTGTGTGAAAAAATAAAACAGCTGAAAAGTGAAAGCAAAGAGAAAAGAATAAAACGCCTTTTTGAGTTGTTCCAAGCTTGCCTCCAGCTTCCTCATTTCTGCCCAAACTTGGGAGAGTGTTACACTGGTGCCAAAACCCGGGATAACTGAGGAACATCATAGAGTCCTCACTGCTGGCGGAGGTGGTTGCTGGCTGAAGGATGCAGCGCCAAAGATGTGATCGACCTCGTGGTGCTGGAGCAGTTTGTCACCTGACTTTGGAAGGGACATTGGAATGGGTCCAGTGCCACTGTCCATTGTTATTTGATGAGGCAGCCCAGTTGGCAGAGGAACACTTGGCGACATATCTGGGTGCAGGCAAGCCCATCCTTTCTTCCTCCCTCTCTCTCTCGCACCTCTCCCCCTCCTCCACACCCTTTCCCCATCCCTGCTCCATTGAGAAGGGGGCCGATTCCCCTGAAACCCGTTCCCTGAACTCATGCTTTTCCTTTCCCTTCATCTCCCCTGTGTCTGTCTCCTCTCTAACCCAGGTGGGTGAATCCAGGGCCACAGATGTGGTAGTAAAGCCTGGGTCGGTGTGCTGGTGTTGTGGGGAGCCTGGGCATTTCCAGGACCAATGCCATATGACAGAGCTGTGAGTGTTGGTCTGAAACAATGCAGGCCACCCCCGATCGAGCTGGGACATACCGCATACTGGAGAGTGTTCACGGGGGTACATACCATGCATTGGTGGATGTGGACTGTAACCAGACCTCAATTCACCAATGCTTGGTTTAAGGTGAGGCATTGGGAAATGCACATTTGGTGAAGATGAGGAGTGAGCATGGTGATGCCAATTATCTTTAAATTTCAGGGGCAAAAACATATAGTGGAGGCAGCAGGTAGTCCTCACCTCATCCATCCAATAATCCTGGGGACAAATTGGCCAGGGTTGTGAGCATTAGCAAGAGAAATGTTTGTGGATGGGTCCTGCAGTAGTGAGAAATGGTGTGGAATGTGCGCAGCATTGGCTGGGGTGGTGGTGCCAGGGCCATCAATGTTGGCTCCACGTTAGGGGGACACAGAGAGAGTGGGGGGAGCTCTGCTCCTCCCCTCTTGGTGGTGATTCCCTTCAGGTATTTCCCCTTGGAGCAGTCGTGCGTCAAGAACCTTCAGCATGCTTTCGACCAAGTGAGAGCAATCGATGGTCAGCAAATTCAGCCTAATGTTGCGCTCTCCCAACCCTATTTCTCGATAACTAAGAATAGGTTATATTGAGTGACGCAGGACACTCAAATACAGGAAGAAATGACCCAATTGTTGGTTCCCAAGAGCCGTCGAGAATTGTTATTCCAGGCAGCTCACCATAATCCGATTCCAGGGCACTAAAAGTGGTGCTTGAAAGTTTGTGAACCCTTTAACATTTTCTATATATCTTGTGATGACAGGCTAGCGGCGGGCACACAAAAGAGGAAAAGCGCTCCTCCCGAAACTGCCGCCAGGGCCCTGAAAGGACAGCTCCACTTCAGCACCACTAATGTTTTGGACAGCCGGAGAGCGCGTGGCTGCGAGGCGGGGTTACAGAAACACACAAGGCTGGTGGCTAATGATCAGCGCGACAGCTCTCCACCATCCAGCAGCCGGCGGGAGCATATAAAAGGGCCTTCCTCCTCTGACAAAGGAGAGAATGGTCTCCAAAATAATGCTAACCTTCTGTTCTCTATTTTCACAGAAGATACGGCCACAGAAGAGGATTTCGCTCCCTGGCTGCCTCACCAGAGCTCCCTGACCTCCAAAACGGGCCTCAACCTCTCTGGGAGACCACATCATGCTCTCGACACCCCCGAGGATGACAGTAAACCACGAGCACCTCACCCCACCACATCTTTTTCTCACCCACACACCCACTCTGTTGAATAAACCCTCCAAGTTCTCCACCCAAGTGGCCTCCTGTGTGTCTGTGCTCAAACAGCCGCAGCCTAAGCTCACTACACTCTGCATAAATATCACCTAAAACATCATCAGATTTTTTAAGTCCTAAAATGGACAAAGAGAACCCAATTAAACAAATGAGACAAAAATATTATACGTGGTCTTTTATTTATTGAGGAAAATTACCCAATATAACATATCTTGGATCAATTCCTGCCATATAACAGGGCTACTTGGCTATGAGAGTTCGCACCAGGAGATAAAGTGCTCATTTTGCTACCCATGTCAAGCTCTAAATTATTTGCCAAGTGGCAAGGACCCTTTGAGGTCACACGGCGGGTTGGGGATGACAACTATGACGTAAGGCGAACGGATACAGGTGGGGCGCAGCAGGTTTACCACCTTAACCTCCTCAAACTATAGAGGGAGGTGGTTCCCATGGCTTTGGTGATGGTTGTTCCAGAGAGGGAGGCGCTAAGACCAGAGGTGAATCTAAAAACCGCGGCTCAATCCACCCAGGTCCCTTATGTAGACTACCCACCTTGCTCTGTCTCAAATCATTGATGTTGCTAATTTGCAGGCAGAGTTTCCCTGTGTTCTCACCTCGGACTTTACAAAAGTCAACACTGTGTCTAAATTTGACACATACCCTATGCCTCGTATTAACAAACTGCTCGATCAGATAGGTGTGGCTCGCTTTTATTCTACACTGGATTTGACAGATCCCCTTGAAACCAGTATCTTGTGAAAAAACTCTTTTCCCACTCTGTTTGAGTTACACCAATTCAGGACCCTTACTTTTGGGTTGTTTGGAGCCCGAGTGACGTTCCAGCAACTCATGGACAGAATCCTCCATCCAGACACTGCTATATACAGTGCTGTGAAAAAGTATTTGCTTGATTTCTTCTGTTTTTGTGTATATCTCATACTAAATTGTTTAAGAAATTAAAACAAAATCTAAGATAAAAAGAAAGACAAAACAAAAATTTTAAATTTTAAATGATAATGTTATTTATTGACGCAAATACTTTATCCAATACCAACTGGGCCTGTATGAAAATGTATTTGCCACTGTATTTCTTCAAACCTATGAAACTGCATTCATAATGGGGTTCAGCTGGACTAGATGCAACCAGGACTGATTATTCAAATAAACATTTAACTAGAATATTTTCAACAGCATGACGTTGGTTAAAAGGTCTTACTAAGTTACACACTATGCCAAAGTTGAAAGAAATTCCAGAAATGTTGAGGAAGAAGATGATTGAAATACTTCAGTCTAGGAAGGGTTACAAAGCTATTTCAAAGACACTAGGACTCCAAAGAACCACAAAACTCGGCACAGTAGTGAACCTTCCCAGAAGTGGCAGACCTTCCAAAATTCCTCTAAGAGCACAGCGATGACTCATCCAGAAAGTCACAAAAGAGCCAAGGACAACATCAAAAGAACTGCAGGCCTCTCTTGCATCAATAAAGGACATTGTTCATAACGCCACTATCAGAAAGAGACTGGGCAACAATGGCATCCATGGAAGAGTGGCTAAGTGAAAACCTCTGCAAACCCAGAACATTGAGGCTGGTCTGAATTTTGCCTTTTGGGATGTTCTGTGGACTTATGAGTCAAAAGTGTAACTGTTTTGAAGACAGGGGTCCAAAGCGTAAACATCTGGCATAAACCAAACACTGAATTCCACAAAAGAAACATCATACCTACGGTCAAGCGTGGTGGTGGAAGTGTGATGGTGTAGGGATGCTTTGCTGCTTTAGGGCCTGAGCAACTTGCATTAATTGAGGGAAACATGAATTCTGCTCTACCAGAAAATCCTGAAGGAGAATGTCCAGTCTTTTGTCTGCAAGTTTAAATTCAAGCGCAACTGGATTATGCAGCAAGACAGTGATCCGAAGCATAGGAGTAAATCCACCTCTGAATTGTTCAAAATAAAACAGCTGAAAAGCAAAAGTAAAGAGAAGAGAATAATTTTCAAGTTGATCCAAGCCTGCCTCTGGCTTCCTCATTTCTGCCTGAACTTGGGAGAGTGTCACAGTCTGTTAAGTTCTTAATTAGCAAATATATCTTATCTGAGATGAAATGGGACACAGCAAAGAAGGAGTTCCTCTGACCAAAATTATCCCTCCTAATTGCCTGACACCACAACTGTGTTGGCTTTGAAAGGTGTCTGATTCAATAGTACAGTCATGTGAAAAAATAAGTACACTCATGGAAACAGTTTTTTTTTTTTTTTACATATTTGGACAAGCAAAAATTTTATCCTCTTTGAAACAATGCCTATTAATACAGTTGATACACTATCAAAAGACACATAAAATTGGCATTTTGTAGTAATTTTCACAATTTAAATGAACAAAACACAGATCAGTCCCATGGAAAAAATAAGTACACCCCTACATTTATCACACCTTCAAATCCATAAAATTATTATCAGGTGTTCTAGATTGGGTGCCAGTGATTAGAACCTGCTTAGGAATGCAGGTGGAACCTGTCTTATTTACACCTCTCACAGTCTCACCTCTCACCTCGTAGTGTTTGGTGTTCCGTATGGAGGTGTGTGGTGTCATCATGCCAAGATCTAAAGAGTTCAGTAAGGCCTTCAGAAAAAAGGTTGTGGATTCCTAGAAGTCTGGAAAGGAATTTAAAAGATCTCCAAATTATTTGAAATACATCATTTCACTGTAAGGAAAATCATCTACAAATTTCAAACGACTGTCCAAGACTGGCCTTCCCAGCAAATTCAGCCCAAGAGCAGACCGTCTGATGCAAAAAGAAGTCTCCAAGAACTCCAAAATTTCATCACAGGATCTGCTAGAAGTCTTGCAACTGTTGGTGTCAAAGTGACTGCACAAATTTGACCTGCATGTGAGGCGTGCCATGAAAAGCCTTTGCTGTCTAATAAGAACACTAGAGCAAGACTACAGTTTGCCAATGAGCATATAGGCAAAGGCCAGGCCTGTTGACATAATGTGCTCTGGACAGACCAATCAAAGATATAGTTGGTTGGCCACAGTAACAGCAGATATTTTTGGTGCAGACCAAAGGCAGTTTTTCAGGAGAAGCACCTCATACCAACTGTGAACCAACATACCAACTGGGTTGCTTCACTGCCTCAGGGACTGGACAGCTTGCATTCATTGATTCAACTATGAATTCTGCATCATATCAAAGAGAGCTTGAAGATAATGTGAGGACATCTGTCCGAAAGTTAAAGTTGAACTGAAAGGGGACCTTTCAACAGGATAAGAATGTGGCAGGGTAAGTGATTTAACTATCCTATTGGCTCTGCTTGGGGTATGTCTTCGGCAGACCAATAGGGTGGGAGCTACCCGATTATTTAAGGACCCTTATTTTGGTAGGCGCATAGGTGTCTCGGTGATTCCGAGTTCCTCGCTCCCCTGGCATTTCCGGTTCCCATTTCGTTCAGGTACGTTCAAGCTTTGCTCACGGTTTAATGAGGTAAACATTTCAAGGCTAATTTGTTTATTTATAGTCTTAGAGCGGCGCTGGTGGCGCGTGCATTTTGGCGTAGTTGGCAGGATAAACGTTTTTCCTCCACTTAGGAATGCCACAATGATCCAAAGAACACTAGCAAATCCACCAAAGAATTGCTCAAAAAGAAGAAATGGAGGGTTCTGGAATGGCCTAATCAGAGCCCAGATCTGAATACCATTGAAATGTTGTGAGGGGAATTGAAACGGGCAGTACATCCAAGAAAACCCTCAAAAATCTTGCAACTGAAAGAATATTGCAACGAAGAGTGGTCAAAAATACCAGCAAGCCTGGTGGACAATTATGCAAAATGCCAATAAGAAATTATTTCTGCTAAAGGGGATAATACTAGCTTCTGAGGCCAAGGGTGTACTTACTTTTTCCACAGAAGAATATCACATCTATTGATATTTCTGTTGAATAAATGATCGATAAAGCTAATTTTCCTTGTGGTTTCGTTCAAGTATATCAACTTTATTAACAGGCATTGTTTCAAAGATGATCAAATATTTGCTTGTTCAATTTTGTCAAAAAAGCCAACACTTTCCATGGGTTGTACTTATTTTTTCACATGACTGTATGTGGTAAATCAAATGCGTTTATGAACACTTCCAAATCTGACAGACAACCAGCACAACACAAAAACAGATTAGAAAACAGGAGGCATGGCACAGTGACATGTTTCACTCAGGAGTCTATACACTAAAATCACAATATACAGAATAGCTATGAAGATTATATAAAATACAGAAATGTACAGTATTAAGCATGTATTAAATCTACAACCCCTGGCAAAAAATGATGGAATCGCTATACTTAGAGGATGCTCACCTGGCTTTTTTACTTCATAGCAAATAAACAAATCACAGATATGACACAGTTGACCATATTTGTTTAGTAGCTGAACATTCTGGCTTCATGAAACATACCTCAAACAAATTAAATTAAATTGGAATCAGCTTGATGGAGAATATTGATTTTCATTAGTGAAGTCCATGGCTCAAAGAATTCAGGCCATAATAAAAGCCCCAGGAGGAGCAACAAAGTACTAATTTTTTTGGTGTTGTTGCTGATTCCATATTTTTTTTCCTAATTAAAATAATTTCATTTAATTTGTTTGAGGTATGTTTCACAAAGCCAGAATGTTCAGATATTTAAGAAAAATTGTTTTGTGTCATATCTGTGATTTGTTTATTTGCTATGTAATAAAAAAGCTGATTGATCATCCTCTAAGTGTGGTGATTCCATAATTTTTGCCTGGGGTTGTACAGTTTTAAGGAATAGGAATTATTGAACTACAGCTTTTGTCAATTTTATTTTAAATCATTTTAAATTAGTAAGTGACAATTCTTTTATTTTACAAATACAGAAAAACATGTGTTTGCAAGCCAAAGTTACTTTGTACAAAATGCTGCTGTTTTTTTAAGCAGGTTCCAAAAAATTTGACAGAAAATTGTCAGAACAAATATAGAGCATTACCTTTTACCTAATGAGTGAAACATCTCTCACTCATTTCTGAATCTTTGGTTTGACGTGTATCTGCAAACTAAGCAGTTCTGTTTGAGACTGAGGATAGTTGCATAGTATCTTTACCTAGAATATACACACAAAAAGCATGTTTCCAGAAAATATTCACAAAATATTTATAGATAATGATCAGCATGCTCACACTTTTAAACAGTCTTAATAATGTAGCCTTTTTTCTAGTCAGCTTGTACAGTTCATTGAGATGGAGTATTATAGAGCAACCCTTTTTATGAAACACAGTGGTACAGTGGTACCTGTAGTACCTTTTTATACCATGCTTTTCCTATAATAAACGGTCAATTAAACAAATGAACTAAAAGACAACTGATCATACTATTTGATTTAAATAGTATCAAATAGTATAACTAGATATATATCCCTTAAGCTACAGATGGGTGATCAATTAAAATTAGCTGTTTTATTCTGTGAGAAGCATTTTGCTGGTATGGTTTTGGGTCCACTTATTCCCTTATAGTAAAGCATCACTGCAAAACAATCACTAATTTTTACTCCAAGACAAAATATTTATATTCTGATTGGTATGGTCTCTTTCAGGATGACAATACCATCATCCACAGGGCATGTGGACTCATCAAAACACTAATTGAGTGAAAATCTTTTGGGAGAATTGTGTTCATTCTCCAGTATAATTCCAGAGACTTGCAAAGATGCATTGAAGCTATTTTGGTTGCTCATGGTGGCCCATCACCTTGTACACATGCTTTGTATAATTATTCTTTAATTTTTTTGGTGTGTAGATATCTACCCAATCCAATAAGGCAAACACAAAAAGAAGAAGTCCAACAAAGACAAAGTCTACTTAATATTTGATACAACTGTTTGATTCGATACAATTGCTTCATGACTCCTCATCCCAACATAATTTTTCAGGTTTATTTGCTGAAAGGATTCTCAAAAGTGTCATCCATTAAATCCACTCTCTTCAAAACTGAAGCTAAATAAATAATAAATAATGACAAAAAAACCCTTATAAAAACCAGACGCCTGATGGTTTTCAAAGCTTTCAGAAGTTAAGAAAAGACCTCATAACACAGCCAGGTCATGGCAGGATTTGGAGCGCACTTTCAAAGCCATCTTTTTGTTGTTCTTGGCCACCAGTTTGTCGAGGAAGCGGCGGGCCTTTTTGGTGAGGCTCTCCTTGCACTTGTAAATGGAGCGCCGGTGCTCGTTGGTCTCTTTACTATCCCGTCGCAGACGGATCTGCTTCACGATGCCTTCAAACAGCTCTTGCACATTGTGGTTCAATGCTGCTGATGTCTCAATGAATTTGCAGTCAAAAACAACAGCACATGCCCGACCCTCTAACAAACAGAACATAGTATGCTATTATTAAAGCAAGTTTGCAACACTTTACATCTTATAAGAAGGGTTCACAACCTTTTTTGGTCTGTGACTCCACGTTAAGGGAGCCAAATTCTTCAACTTTAATTTCATATGAAAAAATGAGCGCAAGTCATTTTACACTAAAAGCATCATGGTCTGTATGTGTTGAGCATTCATTTATGTGCCGTCTTGCACTGGTTTACTAAATCTAAAATGCAAATATCTGTAAATATTATAAACATGCATTACCACTGCATATGACCACATAAAGCTTGGTAATCCAGTAAATTGTTTTTATTGAATAAAGGCTAATGGAATTTATTATTATTATTGTTGTTGTTGTTGTTGATAATAATAATAATAATAATATTATTATTATTATTATTATTATTATTATTATTATTATTATTATTATTATTAATAATAATACTACTACTAATAATAAGCTAACTATTTTCATTATTATTAAATATTATTGAATATAACTGGTAAGCATTTGCTTTTGTCATGGAAGCAGTTGTTCTATAAACATTAGGACACAAAAATTTAGACTCTCACCTTCCACTGCTACCTCTCGACAGCGCACCAGGTCGCTCTTGTTGCCCACAAGAATGATGGGAATATTCTCAGCCTGACGGATGCGTCGCAGCTGGATGCGCAGCTCCGATGCACTCTCAAAGCTGCTGCGGTCAGTGATGGAGTAAACTATGATATACGCATTCCCAACCTGCATGCAGTAGTCCTGCACCCACTTCTCATCCTCTTCCTGCAAAAAGCAGACTTTACTACAAATAAAGTTCTAGTGTGGCAGGTAATAAGACATAGCATCCTGCCAAAGTGCTGTCTAATTACCCTCAGTGGTTTTAGCAGATAAGAAGAGGTTCTGCAATTTTTATTTTTTTGCATTTGATGATGATTAGACATGATGATGGTGGAGTTTAATAATAAGATTAATATTTGCTAATTTAATTTTAATCTATCCTCAGCTGTAATCAAATTAAATAAACAAACATGCACACACATATACACAGATGCATCTCAAAAATTTTAATATCGTAGAAAAGTTCATTTTGTTTTCCGTAATTTAATTCAAAAAGTGGAACTTTCATATATTCTAGATTCATAACATATAAAGTGAAATATTTCAAGCCTTTTTTTGTTTTAATCTTGATGATTATGGATTATAGCTCATGGAAATCAAAAATCCAGTATCTCAAAATATTAGAGTAAAGAATTTATAATACAGAAATGTCGACCTGAGAAGAGCTCTAATCAGCTAATTAACACAAAACACCTGCAAAGCTTTCCTGAGCCTTTAACCTCTCAGTCTGGTTCAGTACACACAACCACAATCATGGGAAAGCTGAAAGTAAATTCATACACACATAAATAAATAAAGTAAATATATACACATATATCACTTTATGTGTAATGAATCTAGAATATATGAAAGTTCCACTTTTCGAATTAAACTATGGAAAACAAATTAACTTTTCCATGATATGAATTTTTTTTTATAAATGCATCTGTGTATATATATTTCATTTATAATATATACATATATAAATATATATATTATATATATATATATATTCATGTATATGTTCATTCATATAGCTCCCAAGCAGCACAACGATCATATTCACAAAAATAAATCTGTCATATGTTCAAAAAGGGGTCTATGGATTTTTAATTTCACAGGGAAATGGGTCCTTGGTTAAAAGTTTGAACATCCTAGCAATAAAGTTTCCACAGTAGCCAGAAAGAAGCATAAAACCTAGCCATTAGTCTCTTAACATGGTCAATTTTTCATGCTTGTAAACAGACACTCAACACTGGCCAAGCCTCTGTCTCGCAGCCTTCAGTGGGAGATGATACAGAAAGCTGGGATCAATAGCTGTGTAATTAGGTCCCAAAGCCATCAATGTCCTCTGCTCTGCATGGGTCCATAGTACTCTGCCCACTCGGTGCTGGACACTGGCTCCCTTCACTTCAAGTTCTGTCAGTTTTGCCAACAGCATTCAATAGACATGGCATGCAACAACAAAGGCATTGCGGCTGAGGGGATGTGTTTTCTGTTGAATCAAAACTCCTAACTCAGATACATCCAAATATACATGCCTGCAGATTCATTTTTCATATTGTGTTCCATGCCAAAAATATGCTGACTGCTTTATTAAATAACTTATCATTACTGGATAAATGTCATGTGTCTTTGCCTACATTTTTATATTTTTTATTTTGACATGTGGTAGAGGTGTCTGATGTTAACAAATCCTAAAAAAATTTAATAAACTTCCTTGATTGGGAAAAAAGTACTCTGGACCAGGTGAGGGCTGTGTTTTGATTTCCCCAAGTGCCAAACACTAATGAGAATGACACAATGGTTCAAGACCACTTTCACAAAGCAAATATGTGATTAAAAAAGTAAACAGTGATGGTTGAGAGTTTTGTACCATGCAGTCCATATATTTTTTGCCACTAATGGAACCTCATATTTACAGAAAGTACCTTTTGTTAACCTGTTGGCCATTGCATGTTGTGTATTTCAGGTAAATGGCTGTCCATTTTATTTTCATACCTGCTTTTCTGCTTCCCATGTGTCCATTACTATGAGGGTAGTTTCTTCTCCATCCACTGTCAGTGTTCTTTCATACATGTCCTCTGAAGAAGAAAATACAGAGACTTATGATAAACTTAATATCCATATAAGCAAAATAATCTATAGAACAAAACATTACTATTGTCATGATTTCAAGATAAATGGTAAATGGTAAAGATGCAGCAAGCAATCTACTTTTTCACACAAACCTCATTACTTTTGGAGCACCATTACTATGTTTCAAACAGATGACATCATTGATAAGACCCCAAGGCATTCTAACACAAAACACTTCTTGTTTATCCCTGATTTCCTTGAAATGTGCTGTTATTTATCATCTTCATGCGTAGAAAAAAAGAAGGGGGGGGGGGGGGGAGGCAATGGAAAAAAGCATTGAGCTGTCTCTATTTTGGGCTGATCTTATGGCGAGTTTAACAAAAAGATGAAAACATACTTTGCTTTTGGGTGAAACAGACCTTGTCTGCTTTTTTCCACTTCAAATTCATTCTATCACTGTCCACTGTGTACTTAGAACACTAAGAGCTGAGGCGAGATATAAACATTTTTGCTAAGATTTACATATGTAATTTAATTAACCTTAAAAGAAAGTAATACATTTTCATGTACCCTGACTCAGCATCTAAATGTGCAGCATTAATAGAAAATGTATGTATTTAAATTGCTCTATAATTATCTACAAAAATGAATGTCATAAGCCAGTGCAAGAGCAAATATTACAATCCATGTAGTCAATGCATTTTAATGCCCAATGGCATGTCATTTAATTGGCTGTCCTAAACCATATTTAACTGCTACTTTGCAAGCATTGCATAACATTAAATAAATAAAGTGAATATGGAAGAAACAGAGGAACAGATATTTCCTAGTGTGCCTTGTGTCACAACATTGTTCTGAGCACTAGGCAAGATCTGGAACTGAATATTTACGTCCACACCAGCAACTACTATATGTTTATACACCCCTACAAGCATAGTATATCTGTCTGATGTTGACCAATAAGTACATACTAGTGACGTAATACTTCAGTACATGCAGTACATCTCTTAGATGGTTCTCTGGGTACTTAATGGTTCTTAACTTTTAAAAAGAGTTCTAATGAGAACCTTTCTGAAAACTTTAAAGGTTCTCCAGAGGAACAACACAACAAGCCCTTAAGGGTTATAGATTCCTTTTGTACTCTAACACGTATACGAATGATCATAAAATGTAGATTATAATTACTAAAATTATGTCAGATGTGTATTGGTTACATCAAACAGGAATCATGGCCAATTTACCGTATATGGACCAAAAGTCAGACTGTCTTTATATATTTTTTAATTATAAAGAAAACTGCTGTTTTAACAGGTTGAGACTACATAGATGTGTAAAAGCCTACCAGAAAGAAAACACCAACTTCAGAGAATTAACTTCAAATGGCTAAGCCTTAAGTCTTAGGACATAAAGGACATAAAAGCCAAGTTTACCAAAGAGCATATAGAACCTGTAGAGTTCTGGAACAAAATCTTGTGGACCCAATGAGAGAGTGATGGAATGAGTAATAATTACATTAAAAAATAGTATTAACCAGTGCAATTACCTATGGGGGACTGTTAATAAAAACAGCTGTTTCCTTTAATATTATATTGCATAATGCTGATATTATTAAATAGATATAGAGAGCACCCAAAATAAACCAACAATCACTATTTCACTTCATGTTAATTCTTACCTTCATTGTGTAGTAAAGAGCAAAACCAACACAACCTGTGTCACTATCTGATTACTTATTCACTGTGTAGTGTTTATGGCTAAGTGAAGTCACTGTCAAGCTCCCAGGTTACATAACACAAAATCACGCATTGCATACAGATCAAAATAACAACAAATTTTCTGTTGTGACACAAATTTATTAATACTGCCCTACAGTTAATGTTTTCAAGTCAAATACCATACAAGGCATGTTGGTTGTTCAATCAATCAGCCAAGTTTATATGCTAGAAGCAATTACAATAGTCTTCACTGCTATCGAGAAAGCTTAAAAGGGAGCTCATATTTAAGAAAGTAATTTGATACATAGTCAGGGGTTATGCATGGGCAAAAAAATAACTTTCAAGAAGAGAAGGGAAGTAACAAAATATAAAACTGAGAATATATTTTGCAAGAATAAGACCTGTCAGTGTAATTTGTCTGTTGCTGTAGACACTTTGTATTTATGCAGTTTGTGTTATGACAGCTAACATTCAACTAGTTATTGTCAGAGTTATCATGCTAGCTAATATTTGAGAGATTAGGAATAATGTTGCATGCTAGTCTTAATATTTCCAATGTTCCTTGGTGAAAGGGACACTAATTTACGTTTAGAAAATAAAATCATTTTGTGATTTGAGGCTTTTTCTTAAGGGAATCTTTCTTGAAAGTAAGATTAAGAGTTTATACGTTTTTGAATCATTACTTTTACCAGAATATTTATTTAAATGAGTAATTGTGCTTTTACTTGACTAAAGAATTTGGGTACTTTTACCATCCCTACTTTCACGATACAGTTCAGGATCTCAGACATTTTGTAGCCAAAGACTTCTTTAACTATAAAATACATTTCATGGACACCTTCAATACAGATTTATTTCATAATCATTCATTTAAATGTACACAATAATATTTTGCCTATTTATTAGAACCATAGATTTTTCTATTACTTAACGTGTTAACATATATTTAAGGCCTACTCTGGTTTTAGTTACAGAGGTTTGTATCAAATTAATTCAAGTCACCAGTCAAACAGGCTTATAACAATAGGAACTCAATAATAAATATAAAAACTTTGATAATGGTGAGGTGTGGGGGTTCTTCAAACCTCACTTTTACAACCACTGCTTTAGATTATATCCAGGCTATTAATTGGACTCACCACCTGTGCAGCTGTGGGCATCTTTTTCTTGGATCCCAGCAAAGATGCTGGCGAGGCTGGACTTGCCGACTCCGTGATCACCCAGTAGGATGACCCGGTAGAGACACTCGTAGCCTGAGCTGTCAGACTCCTCTGAGTCGGAGGACCAGTGAGCTCTCAGGTGGAGTTTCGTGTCCCCAGCCTGGTAGGAGGCGGACTGGGCGAGAGGAGGATGCTGAGGTTCTCTGTGTATTACTCCATGCTGAGAGGAGGGGATCGGAGTACTGGCCCTTCTCCTCACTATCTCTCTACCCTCTCTCTGCGTGTTCAGCGTCATTTCAGAAACTTTTGCACGTCTTCAGCCAATGGAGGAAAGCACAACTTTGAAAGTCAGCTTAAACTCAACCTTAAATTAAGTTCAGCTGGATATTCTGGCTTAAAATAGGGCAGACCCCAACAGAACAAAGCAGAGTGGTGTCTTTTGCGCTTGGTATTGAAATAAGACTTGCAGAGCTGAAATGGAGATTTGCACCCAAACATCCAAGAATAAAAGCATATATAAAGGTAGTGAAAAAGAAAGGAAAGTATAAAGAAAGTCACCAGATTGTAAAATTTACTCACAGGCAGGTCCATGTGTTTATTTACTCATGTAGTAGAAATATGAAGCTAGACGATGGCGAGTTTGGAACTACCTGTAACTACTGTGCATTCTCCTTCTCCTTCGGTAAAAGCTCCGGGTCTGGGTGAGTTTTGCGGAGCTGCTGTTTGCAGGCTGTGAGGGATGTAACGGTATAGCCCAGGAGTCATAGCGACAACCCACAAAGTTCCACAACGCCGTTAAAAATTCACGAGTGGAATCAGGGGCTGTTCTTTCTCTCTTTCTCCCTCCCTCTTCTCTCCACCACTCTCTTGTCTCACACTCAGCTACATGACACAACACACGGGTGAAGTCACCTGACTTTAAATACTAAATTTGTCATGGATACTATACCTGCTCGTAATCATACATATCAATTTACGACTTTTTTTTTTCTATTGTAAATATTAACACGCGAATTCTCGGAGTGAGTCTCAGACTAATGCTTTCACATCATCCTCGAGTCCTGTTTACATAGCACTGGGTCATCGTTTCTGTGGGATTTGAAAGCTCTCAATATAATTCACTCCAACAAAGTGATGCTGATCTTCCAGTTCTGCTTAAACTCTAATATCAGACTTTGTCACACACTTTTAGTCTGCTTTTTTAACGCAGAAGTGACAATAAACCAGAATCGTGATAAGGCAACACTCTATTGCTGTGAAGTAATGCCAGATCCCTTCACAAGTTACCTGAATGGTTCAATAGAGAAAGACGATGGTCAATCCTGGTGAAAAAAAAAAAAAAAAAAAAAAAAAAAAAAA
>JANDJT010000114.1:8637938-8657719 GCA_024331685.1 Stegophilus panzeri | reverse complement strand
ATATATAATACACATGAATAAACAATGAAGGAACCTCTGTTAGTCAAAGTGACTGCAGATTTGATGAAACTACTTGGAACTGTGGTCATGCTTGATTGTTATTCATGTCCATACAGATAATGATCTCAGTAATGAGCTTCTGCAGCATTTCAGATTGCATCTTGCTCACCAGTATGGTTTTGTGATTGGTGGTCTCTGAGTCCTCATAGTTCTTCACCACTTATAGCCTTCATAACTCTTCAAAACACACACACACACACACACATATTTATATGTATATATCGTTCACTCGGAGCTCCAAATCTCACCTGTGCTTTGTGGAAAGCCAGGAATATCAGAGTACTTGAAGGATTCCTGGCACTGGAGTGCATCAGCCAGCATGCCCAGTCCAGATCCACAGATGATGGCCACTTTAGGTCTGTGCTGTGTTTTGGACTGGAGCCAATCCACTGACCTCTGGTAGTCTTTGTGACTGTGAAGAGGCATTAGAAATATCTCTACTTACTACTTACTTTTGATGGTTTAATTTCATTCTTACCTTTAATCGAAACAGCTTGGAACAGTACATGACAGTACATAATGAGTCTGTGTGATGCTAATTTGCTAAATCACTGGACACATTGATAAACATTACTTAAATATCTGCCAACCAAAAACATAGTGTTTGTCATAAAATGAACCATCTGTAGTCTTGCAGTTGTAAGACACAACTAATATCTATATACCTAGATAAAGGTTCTGTCTAGCACACTTATGGCTTCATTTTCTCCCTCTGATGCAAACATTAAAAGTACTATTTAGAACACTACAACAGAGGGCTCCTTCCAAGTAGAACTCCACAAAACCCTTGAGGAATCCTTTACCTAAGTGTTTACAACTGACAATAAAACTTCAAACTTAAAATGTTTATAACACATTGATAAAGTTTCGCATTAAGGTTCCCCGTAACAAGCATTATTGACAAACCACAAACTTCAGCTTTAATAAACCATAAGTAATATTAATTCCACATATACCACAGCAATTTACAGTTTTTTTTAAATTAATGAATGACACATCACACGTAACAGTTTACACATTAATTAAAGCACATTAATATAAATCTATCATTTGTGTTAGAGCCATATTGTTCTGGAAAATTAATGCACACCTTCTGATTGAAGAAATCAAATATGCTGTTGCATTAAAGTAAGTTAACATGTATTAACTGATGTTGGTTAATATGTTAACACTGACTACATTTATTCCATCCATGCATAAAATGTCATGAATTAGCAAAAATTCAGTTACAGCATAACTTTGCCGGTGTAAATATTCATCTTTATTTCTGTATTATTTTGTCAGTCAGCAACCACAAACATGTTAATTATGGTGTTGTTTGTGTTGGTCATCTTGGTCTTCATTTTACTTAATTATGTTATGAAAATTAAAATGTAGTTACTAGTTACTTCATTAAAGCTGAAGTACATGTTTTTTTAAAAATATTAAATAAGGTATTAAATCAGATCAAACAGATCTCATTAAATAAGCTAATGTCATAAAATGTTGTTTCTCTATTTGCCTTCTAGACAAAAAACCTTCAAAGAATATTCACATAACTGTTTAAGAATTCGGATAAATAGAAGGGATAGAGAAAGCAAAAACAGAACGCTTACCTGATTTGATCTTTGCAGTGCATGTTATTGTCTCTGTGAAATTGAGAGTATGGCTTGAAAACAAACAGTGTGCTTGAGGAGTGGAGTGTGTGAAGAAGAGAACAGATTTTGGACCATTTAAGTAAAGCCAATACCGGAACTTTCTAAGCAACACCAACCTCCTGATTGGTTACAACTCAGTGTTGTCATCAGCCAGGCCAAATCAACTGCTTTTGTGTATGTGAGGCATCTGAATTGTAAAATAACAGAGATAAACTGAGAGACTGAATGCCCATATATGCATATGTACACTCATATTTTGTCAAGTACAAACTATATGGCATGTTGTACTGCACTTAATATCCATATTTATTACCCATTTCATACATATATTTGAAAAAACACTGATATAGTCTCCTAAAGCATATGATCATATTTCCAAACTTTTTATGAAATGTATACAATTCATTTTGTAGAAAGATTAATCTTTCAACCCAAAGCACATGTCAATAGAGTGCTGATGGTCAGACCACCTCAGTTTAGAGGAAATACCAATCCCATGATCTTCTATTGAGCAAACTAATTTAATGTTTGTTCACAAACCTGAACTGTAAGTCAAATATTTAGGCCGCTCCTGTCACCGTTTTGTGGGTTTTCATTTGTTTATTTAAGTCATATTGTTTTAAATAACTGCAAGTTAATTAAGATATATTGCTTTCAGTGCCCCTATGGTTGCGATGTGGTGGTGCCATTTTATATACTTTGGACTGTTGTTTTTACTTCTGTGTTCCACCTGGAATAACCTGCAGCGTGCAACGGGGAATCAACGCCTCGGTCCGGCTGCGTATGAGGATTGTACGACTTTGTGCTCGCAGTGCGCGCCAGAGTATCAACGCCTTGGCCTTGTGAGTGTGCACTCAATGACCATGGCCTTAAGGTACACTACATGCAAGCTTCTGTCTTTAAAACAGAGCTCTTAATGTCTAGCCAAAGACTCTTACAAACTCTGTTGAGACGCTGGATTGCTATGTCCTAAACCATATATCCATTGGGTTTGACACGCAGTTTTGCTGTCTCATCCTCTCCTAACATCTATGTCCCTACCTGTCGACGTAAGACCAACAAACTGCTCCATACTGGTGTCGATCACAGTAATTTAATATCGGTTCCCCCCGTGGAGATTAAACCATTGTCATCTCGGTTTCAGAGCCAGGCTTATGCCACATTATTCATTGCGCGGTCCGAGAATAACAAGGCGCTGCTTTTATAGGATTTTCTTACAAATAAAAAACTGGACTTGTTGTTTTTAACCGAAACCTGACATAAACAAAATGATGGGCTCCTGTTTAACCAGATCACTCCAGCGGGCTTTGGAGTATTAGATCTCTCGAGGTTATCTGGCAGACGCGGTGGCATTATTGTGGTTTACAACCTGAAGTTCAACCTAAGCTCTGTGTCCGTTCCCCACTTTCCATCATTTGAATGCCTGGTCTTGAGTATTTCTGCTCCTATATCTACCATCATTGCTACAGTCTATAAACCACCTAATGCTAAGACACATGCAGATTTTTGTGTCAGAGTTTGCTGACTTCCTGTCAATGTTGAGAATGAAGTTTGACAGAATTCTAATTGTGGGAGACTTTACCATTCATGTGGACTGGAGTGACTCTGTGGCGGCTGAGGAATTTCTGTCGCTAATTGATTGTTTTAACTTCACACAGTTTGTAACTGACCCAACTCATAACAAGGGCCATACCCTGGATCTCGTGATTGCAAACGGTTAGTTTGTATCACAGTTTTCATCTGTTGACATTGGACTGTCTGATCATTCAGCTGTCTTCTTTAACCTGGAACTGCATCATCCAAGTGAGCCTACCATCCAAACAGTAACCTTCCAGAAGTGGAAGACTATTGATCAGACAGTTTTCTCCAATTCTGTTGTTTCCACCTTAAGTGATATTCATCCCTCATCGCTGGAGGGATCGCTGCAGTTAAATTCTGCTCTTGCTACTAATCTAGACTCTTTTGCTCCCCTAAGGTCACGTAAGGTTACATTCGCCCGCTCTGCTCCATGGTATAATGACAATCTGCGCTCTAGAAAGGCTACTTGTCGGAAAATGGAGCATAAATGGTGCCTTACTGGCTTGAATGTCTACTATCAAGTGTGGAAGGATCTTCTGGGTGATTTACAGAGCATTAATGGAGACCGAAAGATCATCTTACTTCTCTCAGGCTATTGTAAACAATCAAAGAAATCCCAGACACTTGTTCCAAACCATAAACAGATTGCTTCAAGTAAATGCTGTTACCACTTTGCCTGTTTCTCAGCAGCTATGTAATTCTTTTCTTCAGTTTTTTAATTTCTAAGATTGATAATGTTCGCAAAGAAATTTCTGTTACATCTGACTCTGCCACTTCACTCTTTCATCCATCTGGGTTCACTTGTGTTTCTTTCACTCATTTCTTACTGCTTGATTCTGAGGGTCTCACAAGGGAGGTATCCAGCATGAAATCAACCACTTGCTTGCTGGATCCAATCCCCGCAAACCTATTTAAATTGTGCTTCGATTTTTGGTGCCCTACTATCCTCGGTATTATCAATGAATTATTGGAGACTGGGGTCATTCCAGCAGTACTAAAGACTGCTGCTGTTACACCTGTACTAAAGAAGGAAAATTCTGCCGTGGATGATTTTAACAATTTCCGTCCCATCTCAAATCTTCCGTTTTTTGCAAAAATACTTTTAACGTGTTGTTGTTGCCTCTCAATTGTGTAATCATCTTACAATTAATAACCCCTTTGAACCCCTTCAGTCAGGTTTTCGTAAATTTCACAATACTGAAACGGCTTTGGTCAAAGTTACCAATGACTTGTTGATGGCCTCTGATTCTGGAGTTACTTCCATTCTTATTCTTCTTGATCTTAGAGCCGCCTTCGATACTGTGAATCATGGTCTTTTACTTACCTGCCTTGAAAGTGTTTTTGGTGTGTCTGGGACAGTTTTAAACTGGTTTAAATCCTATTTTACTGACCGTTCCCAGTTTATTTCTATGGGTGGTTACAGGTCTGACACTAGCTCAGTTTTAGGCCCTTTACTTTTCAATATTTATCTATCTCCACTTGGGCATCTGCTGAGATCGCTCAGCTTCCATTATCACTTTTATGCTGATGATACCCAAATCTACATTCACTCAAAATCTGGTAAAAACATTGATGTTTGGTTTCTTTCTGAATGTATTTCTGAGATAAAAACATGGATGAATAATAATTTTCTGTGCCTGAATAGCGGGAAAACCAAAGTTATGCTTATAGGTTCCCGTCATCAAATTCTCAAAGCTGGTCCACTGTCTCTGTTTGTTGATGGCTCTGTTCTAGAGACTCAAAGTAAAATGAGAAACCTTGGAGTAATTTTTGATACCAGCATTACGTTTGATTCTTTTGTTCAGAGCACTGTTAAAGCATCCTTTTTTCACCTCAGGCATATAGCAAGACTGCGCCCTATGCTAAACTTCTCTGTGGCTGAAGAGCTGATTAACTCATTTGTTGTCACTTAGATTACTAGATTACTTAGATTAGGCTAGATTACTGTAACGTCATTTTAGCCAGAGTGTCTAAATCCACAATCAATAAACTGCAAAATGTACAAAACTCTGCTGCCAGGAACCTGACTGGGACCAGGAAATGCGATCATATTACTCCTGTTTTGGAGTCCTTGCACTGGCTCCCAGTCAGGTCGATTTGGCTCCTCATTACATATCTGCTTTATTAATTCCTTACACCCCAAATCGCAGACTCACAGTCTAATCTGTTAACTGTTCCACAAACACGCTTAAAATCTATGGGTGACCGGGCTTTTTCTGTCTATGCTCCTTCACTTTGGATCTCTCTTCCTCCTGAACTTAGGGAAGCTCAGACCTTAAGCATTTTTAAAACTCAACTCAAGACACACTTTTTTTAAACTTGCATTTGACTGTTGATGTCTACTTTTATTATTATTATTATTATCATTATCCATCCATCCATCTTCTATACCGCTTATCCTTTTCAGGGTCATGGGGAAACCTGGAGCCTATCCCAGGGAGCATCGGGCACAATAATAAATAATTATTATTATTATTAACTTTTATAATGTTTTATTTTTTCTGTGTACTGCTTATTTTGTGTACAGTGCTTTGAGAAGCTGCTTTTAAAGGCGCTTTATAAAATAAAGTTTATTATTATTAAATATTGTTCTCTAAACACAATAGAGAATATATTAGCATATTGGCCAGTCTTTTGGCTGTAGTTGTGCTAGCATGTGAGGTCCATTAACAGAGAATGGGCTCTAACTTAAATCCAAAACATGGGACCAGAGAAATTCAATTTGAATAATTTGAATACCTCACAAGCACTGCCTGATTACAAGCCATTTCCTTGTTTTAGCTGGATGATAGGTTGCATTTGCCACAATTGTCTTGCCAAAGAAGGAAAATTAGCAAATACTCATCAAGCAAAAATACAGCAATAACAATTAAACCAATACAAAAACTGAGTCTGTCGTTAATTTCCCAGCACTGGGATCTTTGTCGATCCAATGAGATATAAAATTCTTTTTTTTAGAGGTATCCAGATATTTGCATTTATAATAGTTAGTTAGTTACATTTTTATAGCGCTTTTCTAGACACAAAGTGTTTTACATAGTATTTTGGGGGGGGTATCCCTCAACCACCTCAACCATCACTAGTGTGTAGTATCCAACTGGATGATGCGATGGCAGCCATATTGGACCAGAACACCCATCACACATCAGCTGTTAGTGGAGAGGAGAGATTGAAGTATCCAATTTAGAGATGGGGATTATCTGGGGGCCATAACACAGAAGGGCCACTGGAGAAATCTCACCAGGGTATACCCCTACACTTTACGAGAAGTGTCCTGGGATTTTTAATGACCACAGAGAATCAGGACCTCAGCTTGAGGTCTCATCCGAAAGACAGTGCTGTTTTTACAGTTTAGAGTCCCCATCACTATACTGGGGCATTAGGCCCCACACAGACCACAGGGTGAGCACCCCCTGCTTGCATCACTAATACCACTTCCAGAAGCAAGCTTAGTTTTCCCCAGAAGGTCTCCCATCCAGGTACTGGCCAGGCTCAATGCTGCTTAACTTCAGTGGGAAGCCAGGCCAGCAGCTCCCGGTTCTCAATGTCATTGTCATTGTCATTGTCACTGTCAATGTCACTGTCAATGTCACTGTCAATGTCAATTCCTTGAGAAAAAGGCAACATGATGCAGCTTGGGCTTATCTCAAAACCTCTGGTACAGAATGGCACCCACTCCCCTTTCAGAGGCATCAACCTTTACTATGAAGGGCTTGGAAGGGTCAGGATGCTTTAGGATGGGAGCTGTGGTAAATGTAATTTTTATCTGGGTCAGATCTTCATCTGTTGTGGGATTCCAAGCCAGGTGCTTTGATCCACCTTGAAGCAGGGATGTGAGGAGATAAGCTATGGAACTGAAGGCCAAAATGAAGCATCAGTAAAAATTTACAAAGCCTAGGAGCTGATTCAGGTCCTTAAACATTCAAGGAGTGGGCCAGTCGATGACAGCAACTACTGTAGACTGATAAATAGATACTCCATCAGGGCTAATTATGTAGACCAAGAATGATATAATGCACTGATGAAATTTGCACTTTTCTCCTTTCACATATAGTTGATGTAAGAGGCGCTGGAGGACTTGGCAGACCTGGTTAACATGGGACTCCGGAGAAGGTGAATAGTCCAGAATATCATCAATATACGAAATCACATATTTACCCAGCATGTCCCTTAATAAGGCACTGGAACACCAAGGCACTGGAACTCCTAGTGGCCAAAGGTGGTGCTAAAGGTGGTCTTCCATTTGTCCCTCTCATGAATGTGCACCATATTAAAAGCACTGTGGAATTCCAACTTTATGAAGAATTGGGCCTATCGGAGTTGTTCCAGAGCTGCTGGGAATAAAGGCAGAGGGTAAAGATACTTAACTCTACAGTGGTTTAGCCCTCGGCCTTCAATACAAGGTCTGTGCCCCTCTCCTTTTTTTTCCTCCACAAAAAAAGAAACCAGCAGATGCAGTATATGTGGAGGGCCTGATGTATCCCTCTTAGAGCTCTTCCTGACATGTACTCCTCCATGGCTTTTTACTCAGTCGTGAAAAGAGGGTAAACTTGTCTGTGAGGGGGGATGCAGCTCAGTGGTGCAGTCATAGGTGTGATGGGGAGGTGGCCTTAGTTTTGCTGAACACCTCACTCGGGTCCTGGGATTCGGAGAGAGAGATCAATGAGGCATGTTTTTCAGGGATTCCTATTGATGTGGCAGCAACAGTGAGTTTAGGAACCTGAAGACAGTGGGTCTGACAATAGGAGCACCAGCAGGCAAGTTGTTTCTCTGACCAGGAGAGCTGGGGATTATGACTTTCCATCCATGGAAGACCCAGAATGATGGGATGTTTGGGGAAGATTAACAAGGAGATGTGTTCTTGGTGAAGTGTACTTACCTGCAGAAGCAGAGGTTGGGTGCGGTGAATGATTATGCCTTCTCCAATGGGTTCCCCATCAATAGCTTGGATGTCTGTGCATGCTGCAGTGTAGCAGGCTGTGGTGGAGCCGTGGCAATAGCCTGGAAGAGGAGTTCAATCTTGGCATTGAGATCTGCAATGTGTTGCCTCTACTCTCCCATCAGCTGACCGTGATGACATGCCGCCAGTCTGGCTCATGTGCTGCATCCATGCTATCAGTGAAGTATTCTTTGGTGGCTGTGGCTCAGGTGGTAGATCGGGTTGTCCACTCAATCCCCGGCCCACATGACTCCATATCCAAAGTGTCCTTGGGCAAGACACTGAACCCTAATCCTGATGGCAGGCTAGCACTTTGCATGGCTCTGCAACCATTGGTGTAGGAGTGTGTGTGTGTGTGATTGGGTGAATGAGAAAGAGTATAAAGCGCTTTGTAGAACCGGTAAGGTTAAAAGGTGCTATATAAGTGCAGACCATTTACCATTCTGTCATGTAAAGAAAGCTAAGATGGATGCAAACAATCCAAAACATAGAGCAGGAATCAAAAACAGGAACAGGCAGGGGTCAGGTGATCAACAAAGAGGATATCAGAGAGTAGGCAAAATACACAAAACCAAGACCAACGTCACACAAAGAAATTGAGTGTATACTTCACAACGTCCTTGTGCCAGAGAGTCTCTTTATAAAGGGTGCGTGGGTGCGTGTGTGATTACACGCAGGTGTGCACAATCAAAATCTGGTGACTGAGAGTGAGGTAGAGTGTGTATGTGTTTTAGGAAATGGACTCTGGGTCGGCCATGTTTGGAGGTCGTGGTGCATGGTGTGAAATGGAGTCTCTAGACTGGGTTGACCTGACACTGAGATGCCTTGCTTGCTTTCAGCAGAAAGAAAGACCAATCAAATTCTACCATCTCATTGGAGATTAGGAGGATCGTCTCAGGATTGCAGGCTCACCTAATTTTTAATGATGGTGGAGCTCTCAATTAACTATATCAAAGCTAATTTGTCATAAAAAATATTTACAACTAAAAAGTTGTAGACGCAATATCAACAACAAATAGTGTTGTTAATATGAGATGAAATGTTTTGAATCTGCAACAGTGTGATTTTGGTTCGAAAGGTGGAAAGTTCACAAATAAAAAAGTTCCAATGCCTCCAATTAATGAATATGATGGTATAGATTTGCCTAATGTGCCATGATATTAAGGGGAATGAGGATTTTTTTTAACAGAGAAAGGGGTCTCTCACTGCTAAAAATTTGTCCAAGAAAACTTCCTGCAGTGAAGATTTCTGTTGGAAAGCTGATTTTACACACAGTTAAAGTCACTATAAAAACTGTATCTTTAAACCATTTACATCTATTGAAGGGAAGACATACCTTTACATAAGTGGGCTTTTTAGTAGTTACATATAAATGCTAAGGGAAAAGTAACAACAAATTAGAAAAAAGTTTAGAAGAATTGGATATATCTGGGGTTTAGTTAAGCAGGGCAGCAGGTCACGTGCTCTTCCACATGCAGTCATGTGGAATTGTGGTGTAATTAGACTTAAGGGCATGTGCTACAGAACTTGTGATTTGTAAAATGAGTTCACTATGTCTGCCACTTAATTCTGCTGATTTCAGTCTACATGCTTCTGTTCACGTCACTTAGTTTATCAATTTGGCATAATATGACACTCATGACATCCCATACAATATAAATTGTGCATGTTCTGTACTGTTTATTAAGTGGAACAGAAATGAAAAGTCCTTGAAACATTTATGGGATTCTAGTATGTCTTACACATTCCCAACAGTTGTGAATGGTAGATAAAGAACTAGTGTAATCCAGTCAAAATACTTGAGTTGAAAACAATGTGTTTAAATATAATCTTATTATTAAAAATCTCATTACTGCATTTACATTTATATAAAATGTTTCTGAACATTGTGCAGCAATAACTGCAACTAAATGTTTCCATTAACTGTTGATCAGTTGTGCACATTGGCTTGGGGAATTTTAGCCCATTCCTCAGTACAGAACAGCTTCAACTCTGGGATGTTGTTGGGTTTCCTCACATGAACTGCTTGCTTCAGGTCCTTCCACAACATTTCTATTGGATTAAGTTCAGGACTTGGCCATTCCAAAACATTAAATTTATTCTTCTTTAACCATTCTTTAGTAGAGCGACTTGTGTGCTTAGGGTTGTTGTCTTGCTGCATGACCCACTTTCTCTTGAGATTCAGTTCATAGACAGATGTCCTGACATTTTCCTTTAGAATTTGCTGGTATAATTCAGAATTCATTAATCTATCAATGATGGTAAGTCATTCTGGCCCAGATGCAGCAAAAAAAAGCCCAAACAATGATACTACCACCACCATGTTTCACAGATGGGATAAGGTTCTTATGCTGGAGGTTTTCCTTTCTCCAAATATAATGCTTCTATTTCTATTTTGGTCTCATCCGTCCACAAAACATTTTTCCTGTAGCCTTCTGGTTTGTCCACATGATCTTTAGCAAACTGCAGAGGGGCAGCAATGTTCTTTTTGGAGAGCAGTGGCTTTCTCTTTACAACCCTGCCATGCACACCATTGTTGTTCAGTGTTCTTCTAATGGTGGACTCATGAACATTAACATTAGCCAGTGTGAGAGAGGCCTTAAGTTACTTAGAAATTACCCTGGGGACTATTACATGTTTTGCTCTTGGAGTGATCTTTGTTGGTCAACCAGTCCTGGGGAGGGTAACAATGGTCTTGAATTGCCTGTATGACTAGATTGATGGTGTCCAAACTCTTTAGACATGGTTTTGTAAACTTTTCCAGCCTGATGAGCAACAACAACTCTTTTTCTGAGGTCCTCAGAAATCTCCTTTGTTTGTGCCATGATACACTTCCATAGACTTGTGTTGTGAAGATCAGACTTTGATCAGACTTTCACTATTCTTTTAATAAAACAGGGTGCTCACTCACACCTGATTGTCAAATTAACTGCTAATCCTAGAGTTTCACATACTTTTGCCACTCAACGATATGTAATATTGGATCATTTTCCTCAATAAATACATGTATAGAAGTATAATATTTTTGACACACCACACATACAATATGATGGGATCAATATTGTAAATAATATGAAGCTTAAACAAATATTCCTTATAAATCTAAAGACTCCTGCATAACAATATTTTAATACCGGTAACAATGATGCACCTGAAGCATGTTATATGTTTATGTATTTGATTATTAAGACCATGTTTGGCAAAGAGAGAGAGAGAGTAGAGAGAGAGAGAGAGAGAGAGAGAGAGAGAGAGAGAGAGAGAGAGTGCAGCCAGCTTATAGGTTCTTTTGGACATCTCTTATATATATACGTGTATAAACATAGTTCAGCTTGTCGAGAGGCTTGAATGACCACTCAGGTGAAAAATAAAGTCGTCGCTTTTTACTTTGTTCCATAAGTGCAATCATGTCATTTCTCCTAACACTTTTTTCTTACATTTTATGTGAAACTGAACAGAAATGCAAAAATGCGTTTAACATACATTAGTCAGTAAATACAATTCAGTTTACAATGCAATCTTTTAAGCTACATGCACTAAGCACATTGAGCCATTCAAATTAATCACATACAGAAAAACTCTCCAAATACAATCACAAAAGATTACAAACTAGAAACATGAATAACAAACTTAGAAGCAAAGCTTCTTCCAGGGTTTACACAAACAGAATGATTTAACAGATCATTCTGTTCACTCTGCAGAACTAAGAGGACACTTCAGTATGTTACCATGTGCCATGTCAATCTCTTATCTCCGAAAACAATGACATTATTGTCATGTTATCTTTGACAATATATTATATTATATAATATATTATGTTTAACAATATCTTTATTGTCCACTAGATGGCGCCATTTCTCCGAATGCGTTGAAATGGTGTAACTTTGGGATACATTTCTCTACCATGTCAATTTTTAAATGGTCGGCAATCGTAAGGAGGAATACGACATTGTTGCTTGCAGCTATATTTAGGATTCCTCTGACAGGAGGAAACCTATTATTATTGTTAGTCTTCTTCTTCTTCTTCTTCTCCTCCTTATTATTATTATTATTATTATTATTATTATTATTATTATTATTACAGTGGGGGAAATAAGTATTGAACGCAGGAAAAAAATTCAGTAAATATATTTCCAATGAGGCTATTCACATGAATTTTTTACCAGACATCAGTGTTAACTAAATTGGATTCAAGTCAGGTGATTGACTAGGCCATTTTAATACCTTGATTTTTTTTCTTTTTGTTTCCTTTTCTATGCTTTGGATTGTTGTCCTGCTGGAAGGTCCGACCACATCTCATCTTCATCATCCTGGTGGATGGCCGCAGATTCTTCTCAAGAATCTCCCGGTAAAGGGCTCCATTCATCGTTCCTTCTATGAATGGAAGTCTGCCGGTACCATTTGATGAAAAACAGCCCCACACCATGATACTTCCACCTCCAAACTTCACTGTTGGTATAGTGTTTTAGGGTGATATTCAGTGCCATTTCTTCTCCAAACATGGTGCGTAGTATGACAGCCAAAAAGTTAATTTTTGCTCTCATCTGACCAGACTACACTCTCCCAATATTTCATAGGCTTGTCCAAATGAGTTGTGGCAAACTTTAAACAAGTTTCGACATGCCTTTTCTTTAGCATTGGAGTCTTGCGGGGTGAGCATGAGCAGTGGAGTGCATTGCCTATTGTTTTCTCTGTGACGATGGCACTTGCTGCCTCCAAGTGTTCCTGGAGCTCTTTCTGAGTGGTCCTTGGCTCTTGGGATACTATTCTGACTCCCTGGTCAGAAATCTTGTGAGAAGCTCCTGTGCATGGTCGGCTGTATTATTCAGACCAAACTTAGTAGCTTTCATTTGCATCATAACTTGAGGGTACCTGCCATGTTTTTTGGACCACCTTGTGGTCAAAAATAGTACTGTAATTTAAAAAAAATGCTAATATCTTTTGATTACATTTCCCTGCCATGCTTGTTTAGCTCCGCATTTAGCCTCTTTAGTGCTTGGCCCCTTAATTGCTGCTTGCAGCTATATTTATTATTAGCGGTCAAGCCCCAAAGGGGTGAAGACCCTGTTGTTTTTGTTAGTTTCTTCTTCTCTTATTATTATTATTGTTCCACTCTGGAAGTCTATGGCAGCCCATTGAACCGCTTGCGTGAAAGTTATGAAATTTGGCACACGGATAGAGAACAGGCGGATCTGTTAATTCTGTTAATTTGGACTCTCTAACTCAATCCCTCTAGCATCAGCAACTGTCCAAAATTGCACTCACGTTTAACTTTTTATCCATGAGTCCTAGAAACAAAATGCTTTTTTCCTCTGATTTGAATGGGCCCTATATTATCATTTTCTGTCATGAAAATTTTCCCACCATTTTGAATTTTCTGTAAAAGCTACTTTTTTAAACTTGTCCTAGGTCGTTTGCAGGAAAATTGGTGTGCATCATCTAGAGACAGTCCCGACAAAATGTGATGACAGAATTTTTATAAACCATACCATTTTCGAATAGTGCTTCAACGAATTCGATGGTGAGCATGCAAAAATGGATGAGAGGGTATATCTCCGTAAATCTTTGAGGGATTGTGATGAAACTTGGTATGTCTCATCAGCATTCGGCCCTGAAGTTAGCTGCACCTCTGAACAGGTTCTGAACAGCACCAACCAGTTGTCATGAGATATGAAATAAGCACATTTTTGCATTTAACTTTTTATCATAAAATTATCAAATTGGTCTCATTAGATTCAGTGGGGCATACTGAGTGTCATGATTTTGGATGTCGGGCATTTTGGATGTCGGGCATTTTGAATTTAGTCATAAAATGCTGTATTTTATGAATGACTTGGCACACCGTTATGAAACTTGGTGTATTTCTTTGCCACAATGTTCTGAAGGGACTCAAAAAGTTTCAGGACAGTGCCACCTTGTGGTCAAAAATTATAATGCTATTTCTAAAAATGCTAATAGCTATTTACTCCTTTTTACCTACTGTCATGAGACTGGTCTTTATGGATTCCTTGGTTCATGCCAAGAACAATGATACCAGTTATGTCATAATTGACCAAACTTCCTGTCTGCCTTGTTAAAATATTTTGAAAACTTACTTTTTCTAACTCCTCCTAGACCGTTTGGGCGATTTTCACGAAAATTGGCTTCCATCATCTAGAGGCACTCGTAACAAAAAGTTATTCACAGAATTTTGATAAAACGTACCATTTTTGAATGGCGCTTCAGCGAATTCCACAAAGAACGTGCAAAATTGAAATTGACACTGTATCTCCGAAATGTTTTGAGGGATTGCGGCAAAACTAGTGATGCGTGCTTTCAAAACACTGCTGCATGAAGCTTCAAAACCTTTGCTAATCTTTTGTTTCAAATCAGTGGTTTTTCGCATGTATCAAAATTGGCAAGTCACGTGATTTCAGCAAACAAGGCTTCGTTACGTCATTACTATTTCGAAATGTTTCGAAATTTCCATGGTTCGCCGCTAGGGGCTGTTGATCTCCAGGTGAATCAATGAACCAGTGTTGAATATATAATTCGAACTGTTCTCCAGTCAGTTTTATTATGTAGGTTTATAAAACTGAAATGATTCAGTAGTGTTTGTACTGATCCATGGTCGGTGCTTGCCTCAGGATGCCTTGTTAATCAACTGACCTGAAATCCCACCAAATTTCTTGGTAAAAATAAAGAAGACATGGCCAGATGATGTGGGTTATTACGTAGGCGAGAGAGAATTTGGACAGTTTTGCATTTATTAATCTTCATTTTTCATGACCAAAATAATCTATAGTTATTCACAATGAGGAGCTTATAGGTTACAAAACCAAGTTCATGTAGTTGTCAGACAGATGTTAAAAACTCAACGCGTTAAAAAAACCCACCAATTTTTAAACAGCTCTTTCAATGATGTGGACAAGCACACTTCACCCAGGATTTGAACTCAAAGCAGAAGCATACCAGGCGAGAACGCTATCAGCTCCCCACACACACTTTCTTGTTTGACAGAAACATCATGTAGATTATAGTTCGTCAACGCTTGTCTGACTCGTTGTCAAGGTTGATTCAGATCAACACCTGCAAGTGACCACTAGATGTCACCATGGAGACAGGTGTCGATTGTTTCGAAGCCTCAACACCATATGGCACATTTGCTTCAACAGCTTCAGTGTTCCACGAAGCCTGGATCTGCCCACCACTAGACAAAACTTGGTCATCACCATTAGGCCCTGAGGTTACCTGCAGCATTTCAGTGCACTGCCCCCTACTGGTCAGGAGATTTTTTTGCACAAAGCTTTTGCTGATCATGGTGCCAATAATTGGCATGACCCAGGTATTGCTTCTTACAGCTATAATTATAATTGTTTTCATTAGTTTTCCTATTAGGGGTCAAGCCACGAAAGGGCAAAGACCCTATTATTTTCATTAGTTTTCTTCTTATTCTTTTTCTTCTTCTTCTTCTTTCTCACTGGGAGTCTATGGTAGCCCTATGAACCATAAGTAGGAAAATTATGATATTTGGCAGACTCATACATATGACCATGACTAGTATCTGAACCAATTATGGGACCTCTATGACCAACTCTATAGTGCCACCACTAGTTCAAATATTCACTTTTCAAATGGTTATAATTGTTGAACACTTTGTCCTAGAGAAAAATTTATAAATTCTATTAACATTCTAACTAATGGTTCTTGTGTGCTCATTCTCACCTTGGAACCTCTCCTCAATAAGAAGACAAACATGTGTTCTCTGTGTGATGTACTGTGGTAAATGACAATCTTCAGTTCTAAAGGTCCTGGGTTCAATTCCTGTCTGTTGCCAGTTCTTAAAAGTATCTGTAATCTTGTGTCATTTGGTTCCTGTCTTTTGCCATTCAGCATTGCAGTAAACTTTAAACCTCTTGCCATGCAATTCAGTCCCTCTGTTCTGTTAATTTTCTGTTCAACAGAAAGGTGTGCTTGCTGCGCCTTTGGTGCTTTGCCCCTTTAAATGCTGCTTGCAGCTTTAATTAGAGGCCAAGCACCAAAGGTGTGTAGGCACCTATTGTATCCATTAGTTTTCTTATTATTCTGCTTCTTCCCCACTTGGAGTGTATGGCAGCCCTATGAACCATAAGTAGGAAAATGATGACTTTGGCACACTCATAGATATGACCATGAGTAGTATCTGGACCAATTATGGGCTCTCTAGGACCAACTGTATAGCACCACTACTAGATCAAAATGTCACTTTTCAAATAGTTATAATTGTTGAACACTTTGTCCTAGAGAAAAGAAATTTAGTTCATCAGATTACAATGACATCACGAGCATCGGGAGATGATTAGCATAATACTAAAGTAAAAGTAAAGAAGTTATAAATAAAGGAGATACCATGTTGACATATTTGTTTATAATGTGGTATATTTGACATTTTCAAAGGGTAAAAATAACCCTGAAAATATTAAGCCATTCATGAAATAAAATTAACCCAGCATTTTTGTAAAAATGCTGAGTTAAAATTAACAACCCAACTTGATGGGTTAGTTTAATCCAAAATGTGCTCTGTCCTATATTTACCCAGACATTGGGCTGAAAATAACCCAATTTGGGATGTTTTTAACCCAATGTTTTTTAGAGTGTAGAACCGGCCCTGACCACAGGGACATAGGGGGTGTATGCACCCAGTGTGAGAATATAAAATAAGTGCAAATTAAACTAAATGCATAGTTATGATGGAAATATTGTGGCTCACAGACAAAGAAATGTATGTATTCCCTAACATTTAGAGGAGTATGCAACTATGTAAGCCTTGCAAGTTGCCCTTTAGGAAAAAGAGTCTGATCTAAGGTCTGCCTTGGCTGGAACATAGTAAAACCATAGCACTGTTGCATATCAAATGAATCAAAAATATTTTTGCAATATATTATTAAAATATTATTAAAGGATTAGGAAAAACTCTCAGGACTTTTGATAAAAGCATCTGCCAGATGTATGAATGTAAATGTAACACCAAACAATATTTTATTTTATTCTCAGGAGTATGCTTTAACTTTTTTAGTAATAAGCAGTTTGACTATAGCAAATCTTTCTATATATTCATATATCTCCACCTTAAATTGTTTAATAGAGCCACACTGGCAACCCAGTCTGATGATTATGCGTCATATTTACTGTGATTCAGGACTGTCTGTTTTAAAATGAGGACTATGTATGATACATAGGCCAGAGTGCTAGATTGTGCATGCTGCTGGACCACAGTGAGAGTGGTGTGAAGATGATTCATTAGGAGCAGTCAGCTAAACTAATACTAGTCATCCATTCTCCAGCCTTGGCTTATCATGAGAATAGCCATTTCCATGAAATTTATGCCCACTTATGAGAACCTTTCACTGACTTAATTATTAGTCTGACTATATAATGCTGTGCCTACATTTAAAAGTAACCTTAACCTCAGTAACTTCAAGTACATCGTTGGGCCCTTTTAGTTTTTCAAATAAAATGATCAGGTAGAAAGAGTGTTACGGTTGTTGTACCAGTCTGTGGTAGTGAAACAGGAGTTCATTTTGCAGATAAAGCTCTGGGCCCAGATGTTCAGACATAATCTGATCAGATTTTGGCTATCGGAAATCACGTCATCTCCCTGTGGTGCAGAAGAGACCGCCCCACATCTGTACCTCAGAAAACATGTCCAACAAGTGTCCTCTTTCCAGCCCAGTATGGGATGACACTTAATTGAACTTTGTAATGCTTAAGGACCTCTGGCCTGGGTATCCAGGACCCCTTCCAGAACTTAAGATGGGGGTTTTGTAATGGATATGCGGGAACTAGCCCGGGACTATGATTCCCAGCAGCCACTGCTACGTCACATGACTGGTTTCACCTGATTCATGTTTTGCACTGCACAGTTCATTTTGCGTTTGCCTAATGTCTCATTTCATTGTTCCTGTTTTTCTCTGTCTATATTCCATAGTTCATGTTTTATGTGTTTAATCATTTGTGGTTGTACTTTTGTGTTGTTCAGTTAAATCTGCACTTGCATCCAACTCCCATCCCGTGTCGTGACAATTATATGTATTCTGTTACTCCCCAAGCCTGTGTGAGGGTAAGTGTGTCATCGTTGCTGTCATTCAGATGAGTAAATGTACAGCTTTTTTTAAACAAAACATACCAAGTCCTATTATATCATGTGTAGCAGGGAAAGGGAGAGGGGAAGAATGAGTAGTGGAGGGGAAGATGGGATAGAGTGAGGGTGGTCGCATACTGTGGGCTGAGGGTATACATGCTGTGTCACTCTGTTCTGCTCACATTTTACATGACCTGAGACGATGTTGAGCAATCAGCTCAGAGGTATACACACAAACACACACACACACACACACACACACACATACACACACACACACACACACACATATGTACACACCCACATTCTAATGTAGTACTAAACTATATTTTCATTGGCTTTGTTGTTGGGATAATACACTCTGTCTTCATGTCATCCCAGCTATGTGACTGTCCCACCCAGAGGTGTGCTGTTGCAAAAATAGCCAATAAGAATAAGAAAAAAATTTAAGATGTAAGAAGTAGCGCACACACACACACACACACACACACACACACACACATACAGAAGCCCCCCCCACACACACACTGACCTACTGTCCACACCCCACTCACACCCCGGGGGGTCATGTCTTCCTCCTTCCTGAAACTGAATATCAGATCCTTGATCTTTGGTGGACAGATTGGGTGCAAACAGGCAACTGGCCCATCAGGGTTTCTGTTAAGGTAAAGTCGTCAGCATATTTCACACAGCACAGGGCATCAAAGCAAATACATCAAACAACTACAGTGCCCTCCACAAATAAAAAAGAAAAACTGTCATTATTGTTTAACCTTTTGATCTTTTGTTAAAAACAATTCACAAAAATTCTCGAACAATTGCAAACAAAACACATTTTTATAATAAAAAAACTTTGTTAAATATAAGTGTGCAACAATTATTGGCACCCCTATGAATTCATATGAGAAAAATATATTTTAAGTAAATATATTTTTAATAAAAATATATTTTATTTAAATAAAAATATTTTTTTATCCTTTGATATTTTAAATTTTTAGTACACCTGGGTGACTAGGAAATGAATGGTAAATGGTCTGCACTTATATACATTTTTAACCTTAGCAGTTCTACATAGCGCTTTACACTGTTTCACATTCACCGATTCACACACTCACACACCAACTGCCTTGCAAGGTGCTAGCTTGCCATCAGGAGCAACTTCGGGTTCAGTGGCCTTCCCAAGGACAATTCGGAGACATGTGGGCATGTGGAGACATGTGGGCCAGGAACCGAACCGCCAACCCTAGGATTAGGAAATTGTTCAAAACATGGGTATAAATATGAGGTAACACAAAGGTCGAATTCCCTTAGTCATACATAACAATGGGTGAGACCAAGGAACATAGCTGTGATATGAGGCAAAAGGTTGTTGAGCTTCACAAAATGGGAAGTGACTATAAGAATATAGCACAAGCATTGAAAATGCCCATTTCCACCATCAGGGCAATAATTAAGAAGTTCCAGTCAACTG
>JANDJT010000114.1:8624095-8634836 GCA_024331685.1 Stegophilus panzeri | reverse complement strand
CCCACCATCACCATCCGCCCCCCTAACCACACACACTCACAATTTAAACACAGATCAACAGCAAGCTCAACAGCACAACCTTTCTCTCTCTTTTACTCCATGTGAAACACACAATGTTTTATTAATAGCCTGGCCAGGAATGTGTAAATACTGCCCTCACAAAGACAGGCAAAAATCAGTACCCATATTCACACAATGGATACTCAATTGACTTCTAGACAATATTATGAATAAGTATTTTGTAAAAGTGAATTCTTATACAGGACTGGTCACAATGTAGTGTTTTAATCTGCCTAGCAAAATTAATTGCTCATGGAAGAGGAAGCAAGCTTATTAAATAGCTATTAACTTACAAACCCAGTTACCTAACTGTTCCATTTATAGAGAATAGGCTTTTCAAGGTTTTTGAACAAACATACTCCTCCACTGAAATCTCTACAAAACAGTTGTTAGATCAGGGCTTGAATTAAACTCTAGCACACTGTGAATCATAATCTGTAAAAGGAACTGCTAGGCATATTTGGTCTACATTTTTAAAATACTTTTTTTTTTTTCAAGTTTAGCTGCCTGTTATGGGAAAGGTGGTAAAAAAAAATTGTTATACAGAAGTTTAGGAGGCTATCCAGGAAAAATTAAGTTAATAAAACATTACTTCATGTGACATTGTCTAAGGATATATATATATATATATATATATAAAATTAAAAATCCAGAAAGGAACCCAAAGGTATGATAACCCCTACATGATTATGGCATTGCAATTCATGGTATGACTAATGTTTTCACACAAACTAGCCTAGCAAGCCACATCATTCTCCTATGCAATACCCATTTTTTCCAGTGAGTGCAACCACTACAGTGCAACATGCCTGATATAGCCATGTCAGTTTCGAAAGGGGAATACCAGTCTGACTTTCTATCTCTCTGTAATAACTTGTTCATACGAATAAGAGAAACTCTGACTTGCCTTTTGAAACTTCCTTTTTCCAGAAACCACAGGAGCGCTGAAAAGAGTAATGAATGAGACAGAAATGCTTCCTATTAACATCAAGTGAACTTGTTTTGTCTTGCCACTGCCTGCCCACATTACACAGTTGCTTCAGGTGAATGACTGCCTAACTGCAGTTTGGACAAGACCTTTAAAAAGTCTTTAATTTTTTTCAGTGAAATCTGTAAAACACAATGTGCCATTGAGAAAACAACAATGATAATGTTTTGCTTTTTCTTTTTAGGTCTTTTAATAACCATACAAGCTTGGTATCAGTTTTGCATGCAAGAAAAAATAAGTCATAAACACCGGATGTTGGTACGATAAGCAAAATTCTCTGGAGCACAATTAACCAGCTCCTTGAAAACTCACTGGAGATTAACTCTCAGTCTTAGCCAGCACTATAATGCACTCACATCCTGAGCTGACCTCAGACTTTCATTTTGTGATTTTCATTAACACCCTATGTTAATACCTGAGTCACATCCTGCAATTCTCATGCAATCTCAGACTCAAAGCCCTCACAAGTGCTATTGTGCATGCATGCACAATCATCACTGACCATCAGTACCTTCATTCATTTCAGTAAGGGGGTTGCTCAGCATACAGGAATGTGCATGAAGCTAAACACTTCACAACTGGTTATCATTGCACTCTGATAGCAGGTTTTACCACATGGTAAACATTGGAGCTCTGCTCTTTTGCAGTGACAGACAGTGCTATTGCCTGGAATTGCATATGATTTCATATAGTACATAACTAGCTGGGTGTTGTGTCAACAGATGGGCTCTGTGTACACACTACCTTTTTCAAAAGCACAGTCACCAAAATGTCTTCTCAAACTAACATACTTTGCTCCTGGTGGTTTGCAGAATTATTTTAGATACTACACTGCTTTTCAACAGAATATTTACAGAAACAAATATTTACACTTTCTTTCTTTACAATTTATTTCCTAAATTGCTGATGTTCTCCTCTTTCACTATATTCCCTCTCTTTGTCCCAGTCTACCTTGCAACCTGCTACAGATATACCAACCTCCACCTCTCTTCTTTCTGCCTCTATCTACAGTACTCCCATGGCGGCAGAAGCTCTAGTGTTACAGAAAGGAGCTCCAGATAGGCAGTTGTGCAACTTCTCCTGCCCTCCCACTGCTCTCTTCTCCCCTTCCCTCTCCTGCTCTGTACCTCCCCAGTGGCTGGAGGCCGAGTATATACACAGCAATACCTCACCTCCACTAGCTGAGAGTGTAGCATTCCTCAAACAGCTAGACTTTCACATACCTGGGTGTAGAGAGGGAGATAGAGGCGAGAAATTCTTAAGAAAGCGAGGGAGAGAGGGACAAGAGCAAGAGAGAAAACAAGAGCACACCTGTGAAAGCTAGAAAGAAGGGCAGTGTTACACAACAGCCTGGGGATTGCTCAAGATCTCCTCACTCATAGCCAACAGGAACTATGTCGACACACAGGCAGGGAAAAACAAAGCAACCATGGCAACTATCTGTACACAAAGAGATGATCACATATTCAAATGATACTATGCACACTCTCTACTCCCTCTGATGATCAATGGGAAAGGAAGCCAAAGTTGCTGATCCCAGGTTACACCTTTATCACACAGAGTTTCATGTCATCATGAGCTGAAGCAATATCAGGGTAAATAGTGTTAAGTCTTTGGCAGATCAGTGAATGCCTGGTAAATGCTCAACTGGTCATGTGTAGGACAGAGAAAGATTGCATTTAACCCAGGACAGACATGCAAGACCTTTTCATCCACCTCTGCATGTGTGTGCAGCTGATTCACTGTGAAACTCATTGCTCTGAATGAGGAAATTAAGACAAAGTAGACATCCTGGAAATAGGATTACACTCAAAAACACATTGACTTAAGGTCACTGATTTCAACATACACATTTCTGTGAAATGGCTAAATTATTATAAACAGTCATCCTAATGGCCACAAGCTAATAATAGGTTACCAACTCTGCAAAGTGAAAGCAGCAAGATTGTTTATCTGTGCACAATGAGCATACTGCAGTGCTATATAGTTTTTAACATGTCAGGTGTATTATATCTACCTATTTTTATGAAGATGCCAAAGCTAATGGCTGGAAAAAGCCTTGATCTAAGAGCACACATAAATTTGGGTGAAGCAGATCTGTTCAATGGGTGAGCAACAGAAAAAAGAAAGTGAGTGAAACAATACTTAGGAAAGAGTGACAGAAAGAGGGGAAGGGAGAGAAGGCAATAGGGAAAAAGATAATAAATACTGCCATCAAGCATTACACAGAATTTCATCACAAGTGCATGTATTGTAGCCAGCCGCCATTACTGTAAGCTAACAAAGCAGTCTTCCAGGCACTGCTGAACTGCACTAACATTTGAAGAGCAGGTAATAAACATCTTAGGCAATATGGTACAAACAAACAAAAACCTAATGTTTAGTGTTGCAGTTTTTAGTTGGCATATAATTAGGCATATACGGTGCCCTCCACTAATATTGGCACCCTTGGTAAATATGAGCAAAGAAGGCTGTGAAAAATTGTCTTTATTGTTTAAGCTTTTGATATTTTGTTTAATAAATCACAAAAATGCTCTGCTCTCATGGATATCAAACAATGGCAAACAAAACACAGTTTTAACAAAAAATATCTTTATTAAATATAGGCGTGCAACAATTATTGGCATCCTTTTAGTCAATACTTTGACCAATAAACCTGTGTTGTGTCTGCAATTGTTGGAGAATTTTTGTGAAATGTTTTAACAAAAGATCTAAAGGTTAAACAATAAAGACAATTTTTCCACAACCTTCTTTGCCAGGTTTTTCTTTACCATATTTACCAAGGGTGCCAATATTAGTGGAGGGCACTGTAGGTTTGTTAGCAATCTTGGTTAGGTCTAAAATGTGAGACAATTCATTAATTAAGTGAGAATGTAGTTACTTTTTAATTAAAACCACTAACCTTTGACATCATTCAAAGTTAATTAGGCAGTCACCAAGGCTGATACATGTGTATTAGATAAGCTGCAGGATATCAGAAAAATCAGTCAACAATCTGCCTCCCACCCAGCTCTGTGAACATGCTGTATCCTTCCCATACTTCCTGAATCCACCCCCAGAGTTATGCTGAAAAGTCATGAAAGCTTACAGGAAGGCATAGTGAAGATTAAAAAATAAACAACAGAGAAGACAGAACACAGACAGAAAAAAAGACATCCTGAGATTAAGAAAGACACATATTTATTTATGGAAACCCCAGAGTGTTTCCTTTGCCATGAAGGCTACTGTGGAGAATGAGACCTTTGATCTTAAACTAAAGCCATTTAAGCAGGAGTCTCTCCTGGCTCAAATATTTTGGTGATATCCTTTTACTTTCTTGTCAGAAGCTAGATTGGCGTCATATTCACCATGTACCTTGGTCTGCTCCAAAGCCTATAGCATTTGTGTTGCTGAAAGGAGTGAGTGGCTTCCCCTTTCCTGTTCGTTACTGTCCATGGAAGTGTCAGTACTGGAGGATATCCTTGATCTTGAGGATAGGCATGTCAGAGAAGGGGGCTAGGGAAAAGTGCTTCCTGACTTCTGAGATATCTCATGGCCCTGGGTTCTCTATGACAAGCCTCTATACTTCCCAAAACATTCCTGGACATAATTAGTGTCAGGGTTTGATAGAACCTGGGATATGTAGCATAGAAATCCTAGTTAAAGCTGGTATCAAAATGAGGGCAGTGTAGCCAAAGAAATGTCACTGAGGTGTTGGAGAAATGCAAAATAACAAATACAGAAGCATTATGATTTAAGACTCAAAGGTGTAGTCCTAGCCTAAAAATAGCCTAAAACAATTCTTTAAAAAAAATTTTTAAATTAAATTCCATAAAATGCCCACAAAAGGAATTGTTCAGGTTTCATCACTTCTTTTCTGTGTGTCCAACAGTGCTAGTCATCACATGTCTATAATTGGAAAGACAATTGATTTTAGGAAGCACCAAAATCTCCCCAGTTTGAAAGGAAAAAAAAACGCCCATTCATTGTCAGAAAATGTATTGCTCAATACTACCCTGACCTTTCTTCTTACTTTGCCTCAGGTGAGAGCTCTTACAAACAATCTTTGTCATCACATGTGCTTTTGCAAGTATAGAATCTGTTAAGACTTTTCTATGTCAAAGGCAGTGTAGTTTAACATGAAAAGTGATATATAATTTACCTTGTGGTAAACCTCATAGCTTAAGATCTTGTAGCAGGGCTTAAGGCAGTGTGAGAGAGTTTGATTACTGCTGAGTCTTGTAAATCCTTAAACTAATCCTTTATTTAAAAATCTTTATTTAAAAAGTAGTATTCTTGCAATGGTTTTAATGTTTAAAAAAACTTAACCCAAAGAAACATTCTTTCTTTTTCTAATTTCTTTTTGGATCCAGTATTTATAGAATACAACAGTACACAGACAGAAAAAAGGACCACTGGAGGAAACAGGCAGTTAAGGACAATGTAATCACAGATGAGGTTCACCAGTACTGCCAGTGTCATTAGGGTTGCATATATTATTGCAATATCTGCTGAAAGCTCTCTCTGTTAGTGAGACAGCTGTGTTCTTCTCATATGTACAGTCTCCTTCAAAAGTACTGGAACAGCCAGTAATTTTTTTTGCTATACATTGAAGACATTTGAGTTTGAGATCAAAAGATGAATATGAGACCACAGATCAGAATTTCAGCTTTTGTTTCCTCATATTTACCTTGAGATGTGTTACATTTTTCAAGGTTTTTCCAAGTGATCAAATGTATTGGAACATGCGATTTATAGGTGTTTCTTGCTGCCCAGGTATGCCTTGTTAAATTGATTGTTTTAAAATTTAATGGCTCTGAATGTCTACTCTTGGTTTGAGCCCTAGATTTCACCTGTGAAGACTACCATTTATTATTAAAAAGGATAAACCCACATGAAGACCAGAGAGCTGTCTATGGGGAAAGAGCAAGCCATTTTGAAGCTGAGAGAATAAGGAAAATATATCAGAGCCATTGCACAAGCATTGGGCATAGCCAATACAATCATGTGGAATGTCTTGAAAAAGAAAGAAACCACTGGGGAACCAACAACTAGCAGTTGATGACAGAAACCTTGTGAGAGATGTGAAAAAAAAAACCCCTCGAAAACAACAGTTAGTGACATCACCAACAACCTTGACAGGGCAGGGATGAAGTTATCAGAATCCACTATTCAAAGAAGACTTGAAGTCTTGTCTTGAAGTCTTGACTTGAAGTGCAAAAATATACAGCCCACACCACAATATTCAAACCACTTATGAGCAAGAAGAATCAGAAGGCCAGATTGGAATTCGTAAACAAATACAGAGATGAGCCACAAATGTTCTGGAACTAAGATTAACCGCTACATTGAGATTGTAAGGCCAAAGTGTAGAGAAAGAATGGATCTTCTCATTATCCAAAATATAGAAGCTCATCAGTCAAGCATGGTGCAGGTAGTGTCATGGCTTGGGCTTGCATGGCTGCTTCTGGAATGGGCTCACTAATCTTTATTGATAATGTAACTCATGATGGTAGCAGCAGAATGAATTCAGAAGTTTACAGGAACATTTTGTCTGCCAATTTACAGAGAATTGCATCCGAATTAATTTGAGAGGAACTTTATCATGCAGTAAGACAATGATCCAAAACACACTGCCAACTCAACAAAGGACTTTATCAAGGGGGAAAAAGTGGAAGGTTTTAGACTGGCCAAGTCAAACACCAGATCTTAACCCAAGTGAGCATGCATTTCACGTCCTGAAGAGAAAACTGAAGGGAGAAACTCCCCAAAACAAGCAATACCTGAAAGAGGCTGCAGTAAAAACCTAGAAAAACATTTTTTAAAAAAAGAAGAAACAAACAGTTTGGTGATGTCAATGAGTCACAGGCTTGATGCATTTATTGCAAGCAAGGGATATGAAACCAAATATTAAGTGTTATTTACGGTAATTTACTTCCAGGCTTATCTATTCCTATACTTTTACATACAAAAGGTTCTATGTTTTATGTTGTATCTAGCTGTAAATACCAGGAAAAAAAACTGAAATCCTAAACTCTCATCTCATATCCATCTTTTGATCCTAGTCCTAGTTCTCTCTCTTGTTTTCATATTGGTTAATTTAATCCTAATTATCACCTTGATTCTTTTTAACTCTCCCTGCTTTCTCTATCTGATAGCTCTCACTCCTTCACACAACCTCTCAACTTTAATGTCAGCCCGTGGTTGACTCACTTAGCCTTATGTTTCATCACATTTGTTATGAAAGGCATGTGATTCAGAGAAGGCAGCTGACACAAAAAAAGACACTTACATGTCTGAAACTAGACTGGAATTTGCAAATTGTCTCACTTAATATAGTGTGACAGTTACACCCTGTGCATGCCATGGAGCCTTATAAAATAACAGCCAGCACTTCCCAGGTGCTAATGCATTAAAATGGCTTAAAGGCTTACTTGATTTTGGACTAAAATTACACACAGTGCTGCAGTTGCACTTCTTTACACTACAACACCTAAAGGGAATTCCAACATTTTAATCAAAATGGTCATTTCAATTTAGACAATTAATATAAAAATTCAAAATGATCTCTAAAAAGTACCCATTACCTTCTGATCACAACCTGATTCAATGGAAGGCTGTAAATCCATGCTCTCCCTTTGCACAGAAACCAACTCATTGCTTTTCAGTAATGTGTTCACACTTGGATGGCATGACATTGGGTTATTATTCAATTTTGTAATTCCCACTCCTGAGCCAATGTGTGACAAGTGATTCTCCTGGGATTTCATTTAGCCCCATGTACTGTGTGTTCAAGTCATAAGACTTTGTGATGGATTATGACTAAAACCCAGAGCAAGATCATTTAGTGTCAGAGAAAAGCAGGTTTGAGGAATACAATCAAACATTTGTTTAGGCAAGCAAGTTAAGCAAGCACTATTAATGTGCTCAGTATAGCTTTCATAATGCTATCTACTACCAGCTGCAAGTATACAAGTCAGAGACACTGAATAATTGTTCCAAACAAAATGTCTCACTTACTGTACTTTACCCTTTTGATGCCCATAGATAAGTTTTTTCCAAGCCAACTTGTGGTCTGCGCTCAACACAAAACACAGTAGATAGGCCAAATATATTAATACCACTGATGATATTAGTCAGCAGTTGAGGTATGACTTTCCTCTGCAGTTTTTTTCAGTCCCATGACTAGACAACTTAGAAAAAGGTTGATAATGTAGGAGTGATGTTTCAGTTGTCTCACTTCACTGTTACCTTCCATTAGCCTTGTTTCAAAAGTTTTAAAAACTGCTGAGTTAAAGGTTGTGTCGTCTGACAGAGGATTAAGTAACACTTGAGGCGAAATTTCCTCTAAATAAAGGCTTTCAGCACAAAATGAATGGAGAAGTTGATCAATTTAGTAATTTTGTGTCAGGTTTATTGCATGTGAGAGTGCATGACTGAAATGCATATACCAGTATTAACTATTGTCTAATTTCCATTACACATCTGAAAATACACAAGTGGATGTTAATATGTTTTGTGGTACATCTGTTTTTTCTACAGAGCCTAATAACAACTTTCTTTTTCATAGTTCCTTTGATGCTTGATGTATTGTGATAGGATAGTGGCCTGAAACCAGAATACACCTCAACATCTAGAAAACAACACTCTCAGCTTTCTGCATGATTAGCAGGCCCAGGCGAAATAGCTGCCTTGGATAATATACTCCATCCTGGACCACTCAGCACTGCCTGCATCCAAAATGCACAGTTTTTTGCACAGTTCAACTTTAAGTGCTCTTAATAATCTAAAACACTCCAAAGATATTCAGTGAGCAGAGCAGATCTATAATGACCACAGTGTACCATCTGATTCCTCACACATGTCAAAAACCAATTTGAGATTACTGACACTGCATCGAATGAGCAGTCTACAGCACTTGTGCAACACAGGAATAGCAAAGCTAGCAAAATCACATGGAATTTATTAATGACACATAGAAATGTTTAATAATGCTTGCTCATTTTGTAATGGAGACATGAAAAGAACTATTTTTACCTAGTCAAGAAAGAAAAGAAAGAATTAAAACAATTTATATTGTGCTGTGTGGCTCATCACAACAATTCAAACCTGAAATATAACCATAATAGCTGCCAAAATTCATTACTAAAAATCTTTTTATAGTTCACAGTACTAAAGGAAAAATAAAAATGGCAGCTGTATGCTTGACTTTCTTTATCACTTAGTTTTAACTGATCAAATTCACAAGTATCTGTGGCCAGACCACTTGGCCAACATGTATAAATGTGCCTTTAAACTTCATTTTATGGTAGACCAGAATAATGGAGTGAAAGAAAGCATGAGAATTGTGAAGTGTTCAATTCATTTAGTTCCTGGAACAGCTGTTGGCAAAACAACTCAGCGATTAAAAGGATAAAGGCTTACAAGGGAAAAATGCTCCAATGCAAAACATGCACTATCCAGATTCAATAAATGCAGCTGACAACACTACAGATACACAGTTATATTTTAAGGCCTAAACTATTAGCAACCATTAAAATAATGTATTAAACAAACAAAATATTACAGTTGCAATTCCAAATTATTTTCATCTCTTCCTTTCAAATATACAAGTAACAAGCATCTAGTACTATTTTTATGAAAATATTTACCACAACCCAGGCTTCAAACAAGACAGCCACCAATCAAATATAAATGTGATAATGTGCCATTTGAAGTGAGAGGAATACATAGTTAGACACAAATTGTATTATTTAGAAAGCAAAATCAAATCCTTTGGTTAAAATGGGGCTGTGTGGATGAAACATAGTATGAAAGATTTGAAATTTCATGTCAAGGCCTTTTTATCTGTACATTAATGAACCAGGTAGGTAGGGAATACACAAGAATATATTCTATATATAATAGTTCTATATAGAACATATAGAACTATTAAATATAGAAGTTTTTGGCTTGGAAATCTGAATGAACCCTTAAGGGTTCTATGTAGAATACAAAAGCAGTGTATCAGAGAGGGTTCAAAGCTAAGAAGCTAAGAACTCTTCACTATCTGAAGAACCCTTTAGGAACTCTTTTTATGGTGTGTACTATGTTAGTAAAGGTTAATTTAATGCCATTGTTTTGATCTTGGAAAAACAACCTAAGAAATCTGATGTCAACAATATGTCTGCTTCCCATTGTGATACTATGTCTCAATCCAGGAAGTGTGACATTTTCACACGATCATTTATTAATCCCGAGGCTTTCTGTGAAATGCAATAACAGCAAACAACCCAACACTCGGCAAGCATGCTCAGCATGCTGAAATGGTAACATTACGCTGACGCATCTGCCTAGTTGTGGACTAAAAGACACACAATCGCATTTGCCTGAAGGCTGAGATGCATGGTGTGGATGAAATGTTTCCACTTTAAGAAGCAGGTGGCTAATCGCCCACTCAGAGGCCTGCTTATTGTGGAACATCCCAGGAAGCCTCTTGCCCACACACTCAAACACACATATTCTGACTCAGCCTGAAACCCAAAAAGCTGAGCAGCTTCCTGCTGCCTCGCATATGTCTTCCGGTGTGTGTGTGTGTGTGTGTGTGTGGGGGTGGGGGGGTGAATGAATCTGTAAATGTATCATATAGAGTCATGTGAAAAAATAAGTACACCCCATGGAAATTGTTGGCTTTTGTGACATATTTGGACAAGCAAACATTTGATCCTCTTTGAA
>JANDJT010000114.1:8612697-8623693 GCA_024331685.1 Stegophilus panzeri | reverse complement strand
TGGTCACAGTAACAGCAGACATGTTTGGCGCAGACCAAAGACAGCTTTTCAGGAGAAGCACCTCATACCAACTGTGAGGCACAGTGGTGGAAGTGCTATGGTTTGAGGTTGCTTCGCTGCCTCAAGGACTGGACAGCTTGCATTCGTTGATTCAACTATGAATTCTGCATCATATCAAAGAGCGCTTGAAGACAATGTGAGGCCATCTGTTCAAATGCTGAACTTGAACTGAGAGTGGACCTTTCAACAGGATAATGATCCTGTTCACAGAAGCAAATGCAGGAATGAATGGCTCAAGCAGAATAAATGGAGGGTTATGGGATAGGCACTGTTTCAGTGATGATCAAATGTTTGCTTGTCCAAATATGCGAAAAAACCCAACAAATTCCATGGGGTGTACTTATTTTTTCACATGACTGTATGTCCCATTCCTGGTGTGTCACCACTTGCACCCCTGGGACAGGCTCCAGATACACAGTGACCCTGACTAGGATAAAGTGGTTAATGAATTTCTTTGTTCTTTTTTTTTGATATTTCTTTGCCTTTTTCATTTGTCCTAAAGGTATGCAAACTATTGTACCTTGTATTTCTGAAATGTATCTCAATATAGTCTTGTTATTGTATATAACATATCACAATGTAGCAAATCATAATGTATTCTTAACAACTTTATGTTAATTTCACTTTATTTTTACTTTAGCTTTTCCCTTTTTTGAAGAACTTTATATTTATATTTAAGATTCACTGTGTTGTGTTTTAAATGGCTCTACTATTACCAGCAGACTTGCCACATGTGCAAATAAACAAATAGCACCATTTCCATCCATCCATCCATTTTCTATACTGCTTATCCTACAGGGTTGTGGGGAACCTGGATCCTACCCCAGTGAGCATTGGGCAGAAGGTGGGGTACACTCTGGACAAGGTGCCAATCCATTGCAGGGCACAATCACACACTATGGACATGCCAATCAGCCTACCACACGTGTCGTTGGAGGAGACATGCATGTCCTCCAAAGACATACATGTCTTTGGAGGAGACTGGAGGAGGACATGCAAATTCCACACACACAGTGGGAATCAAACCCCCAACCCTGGAGGTGTGAGGTGAACATGTGCACCATTCGTGCCATTTAAGACTTAGCATAAATAAAAATAATAGTTTTTAAATTCAGAAAATTTGCATGCAGTGTTTCATTTTTTTTCTTCTACGATGTAGCTATTTTCACAGTAACATGCACAACAATATTTGACACAGCAGCAGTTTTACTCATCTTTAAATGCATATTTTCAAAGCATTCACCTTTGTAAAATAGACATAACTTTCATAAGGATCAGTTAGTGCAGACTTCACGTCACGCAGGCTACCTGAATATCTATATAGTAGACACTGCAAGCATGGTGCAACACCTGCATTAGTACTGACTCAGAAACAGGGGGCAATGGCGACACAGTACACCAGTACTTTTATATCACGTACTCTGCATGTAGCACAGTTTTTGATCATTTGCAATCTGGCAATGTTGTATGAGTCGTCTGAGTAGTCCATGAGCATCTAACAAATTGCTTCGCTCGATTCATGCGCTTTGGGTATCGCGTTCAAAAGCACGCACACGGTTATAATTCTAAAATAAGCGAGCAGGTCGACTTCCGCTCTTTAAGCTTAGTGTTGTGTTAAATTTCAGAACTATTTGCTTTCGTGACGCATCGAGGGTTTACTTCTCGTGCCCCGCTGTTTGTTTACCCCCCCGCCGTGCAATAGCTCTGTGCTGCCCGCTATTGCGGCGATGTGCTACAGATGTCGTCAGACGCGAGAGGTGGAGCTCGAGATGTTGCAATCGCGCTAAGTACAGCATCATCGAGGCGAGCTGGTGTTACGCAGGAAAGCATAATAGGAGTCGCCGACCAAATTGAAAGCCCACAAATCGGACGGTCAGGTGGAAGGGCCACGACTGATGTGAAAGCTCATTCAGTAAGGGATCTTAAGTCCCGCTTGAAGGCTTAACAACAGCCTAGGACATCTAGTGCCAGGACACGTTTCCCTTCACCCCCCACCCACCCCCAATGCCTGCTAACTTTCTGGACAACTTTGTTTTTCTCCGTCTAAACCGTTCGTTAGAAACATACAATTAACTCTTTACACCAACATTTTTATTTGGTGCGTTCGTCGAACAGCTTTGCTTTATTTGGCGATCAAGGACTGTGGTACTCGAGAAGATCGACGTTGTTCCTGCGAGTATCAACCTTCATTCAGCAGGAGTAAGGAACAAAGACATTAGTGTCAACAAGAAGAAGCGCTGGATGTTATTTCCACTTCAAGACTCATCATAATTTACCTAACATAGGAAACTACAGACCTCCACGTCCGAACAGAATTCAGCGTCCCTTTGATTTTCCTCAACATTACCGTCTTGGATACTTTGTGGAATCATAACTCAATCAGCTACAGTTCAGGAACAGACACCTCGTCCAGACTCTCTCGTGGCAATAATTCGTCTGGAATAGTTCTTGCGTTAACTTTTATACCTGTTATAAATTAATTACTTTATTTTAGTTTTAAAAGTTTGTTTATGAAGTTGGGAAAAAAATGTATGGAGACAAATAGCTGAGTTGGCTTCAACAACTGGCGCTGGAGTTCTGAATTACTATTGTTCTGTCATTGAAGAGGAGCGAGTCCTTTGTTCAGCGGCGAGGTGAGTCGCCCTTTTCGATTTGCCTGCTATCTCACTAATAAAGAAAATATTGTTGCCACTTATGTTCACCCTCGATTAGGTGCGCTTTCTTTAGAAAAGGTAATTGTGAAATAGTCTGGGTTAAACTTTAGATGGAAAAAGTGATGGTGCAACTCTTTCGCAAACCACCACTCAACTACGACAAGCTTTTTTCGCCTTTCTCAAAGAAATTTTCGGGGGAGGGGGTATCTGGGTTATCTGGGTTATCTGGGTTGGAATTGCAGCCAAAAATAATTGCCTATTATTTACGGAGATATGAGTAGCCTACATTATGTGTTAATTATCACATACGGCAATGGAAAATCGAGACTGCGCTACGTCACGTTATGACGCGCGCTTGAATGTGTAATAGGTCGGTGTGTGACTCATTGGCAGCGCCTATGCTTTCGACAGTAACTTGAGTACGAGCCTGGTTGCATAAAGCAGCTGTGCTCATCACACAGACATTCACCCATTTTAGTCTGTCTGATGGAACAGCGGATGTGAATCAGCGTTGCCTTCTCTCGGATGGTTTTGTCACCTTACCTCACTTATTATTTCTAATCCAGTCTACTCCGAGTTCACCATTCATGCAACTATATGAGTCTAAAGAAATTTACTTAATTTAATTGGTATATGTGTGCAATCAAATATTGCACAACTATTGTACTAATATGCAGGAATACACAGCATATGGTGCACTTGGTTGTTCTTTCACTATATTATGAACTTGTCTATTGTCTATGCAGATCATAAGCCAACCAAGTTATAATATCGAAGGCCATTGATCAAATTTTGATAATTTTCATGTTTTATCCTCAGATGACACCTTGACTTACTTCTGCTAGATGGTTCTATTCATTCATAACCGTTGCTTCACCTTTTTAATAGATGAGTATGAACCTCTCAGCACCTGCGCTCCCACTGCGACTGAAGAGAGTAGACTGTGAAGACTCCCACAACACCCATGCACTGAAATGCAAGCGTCGTAGGCTGAACCAGCCCCCCTCCCCTGGTCTAGCCCCTTGCCTTCGCCCTCAAACTCACAGCACAGAGCACACAGGCCCAGAGAAGCTCTGTCTCTCTTCCATTGGGCCCTATATTCTACTGGAGGCCGCAGAGGGCACTCAGACTTATCGAGCTGTCCATCGCATTACTGAGCAGGAGCGTTCCTGTAAGGTAAGGTCAATGTCCTGCAATATTCTGGGGATTCCTGTTCCCATAGTGTACCACTAGTCCTTGGTTACTAAAAGTGACTGGACAACTTAATAAGCAACAAGTATTTCCTTATATAATCTGTTTTTAAGTCTATAACATGATGAGGTCATTCTGTTAACCATTCTTGTGTGGACAAAGAAATAGTCTAGTTTTTTGTGCTGGTCTATAATCAGATTATTCTTTTCTTTGCTAGGTGTTTTCAATGAGGAAGTACCATGAGCTCATTGCTCCATACACCCGTCTGCTGCCCCATGATAACATCTGTAAGATATCAGAGGTAATCATGGGGGAGCAGAATGTATACATCTTCTTTGAGTGCAACTATGGTGACATGCACTCATATGTGCGCACCTGTAAGAGGCTCCAGGAGGATGAAGCTGTGCGTCTCTTCAGGCAGATGGCGTCAGCAGTCATGCACTGTCATGAAAACGGCATTGTACTGAGAGACCTAAAGTTGCGGAAGTTTGTCTTTACTGATGCACAAAGGTCAGGTATTATTTTTTAAAAACTTTTTTATCAGAAAATCAAGCTCGTAGTAATAACTATACAATATAAGTATGTGATGTAAAGACATCCTTTTGAGTTTGGATTCCTCTTCAATAACTCAGGGACCACATTTATTGGTGGAAAGTGATCTAACTGAACTTTCCTCTTTGCCCACAGAACAAAGCTGGTTTTGCAGAACCTAGAGGACTCCTGTCTCCTGAATGGAGATGACGACTCTCTCACAGACAAACATGGCTGCCCAGCCTATGTAGGACCGGAGATCTTGAACTCACGGCATTCATACTCTGGAAAGGCAGCAGACATTTGGAGCCTGGGAGTGGTGCTCTACACCATGTTGGTGGGTCGCTACCCCTTTCAAGATGTGGAGCCTGCTGCCTTGTTCAGTAAAATCCGCAGGGGTGCCTTCACAATCCCAGAGACTCTGTCACCCAGAGCCAAGTCTCTCGTGTGCTGCATGCTCAGAAAGTCACCCGTGGAGAGGTTGGAGGCCGCAGACATTTTGCTGCACCCATGGCTCCACTGTAGCACCAATGCCTTTGTCAGCCAGCACCCTAACTCTAGGCACTCAACTGACCAAGTGGTGCCAGACTTTGAGAAAAGAGATGAAGGAGAATGTTACTGAAGCTGGTGAAGCACCAGTATGAACTTTCATCTGCTTGTGTCTGCTTGCACTATCGGGGATCTCCGACTGTTTTCAGTGGTTGCATACTGGGGAAGGCTGAGCAGATTCAAGATTCCAAGACAAAGTGATTTTGATTGTTGTTTGTAAGTCAAGCTTCTCACCTTTGTAGTCTGTGCAAATAGATCTAAGTACACTGGTTTGACTGGTTTATTTAAACGTCTGAGAAATACCTATGGTGATGCCTGCTGTTTAAGAGAAAATAAAAAGGGCTATAAAAGGTTGAAATTCTTAGGAGTAGATATTCAAAGCACAGCTGGACCCACCGCTCCTTCAAACATGCAGTTCAGCAGTGTTGAGATATTCATGTATATATTTCATACAGTGTACATTTAAGTTGTTGAAAGACTTTGAATCACCGGATACCTCTGACTTGAATCCTGGAATACTTGATGCACAGTATGTGCCTTTTAGTATGTACTGTTTACATAATTTTCAGTGGGAAACACAGTAAATAATTTAAAGTGCCTTTTCACTATGAAAATATGTTTATAAGTAGTACTAGTTGTTTTTTTTGGAGTAACTTACCAAAGATTTAAGTTTCATCACCAAACCTCATTTAATGTGTGAATCTCTGATAGGTTAGCTAAAGTACTCACTTTTGCTTTCTTGTATATGAAGGGTTAAAAAATAGTTTGGTGTTTCACAACACTTAGAGACATCACTGTAGTGTTGTGACTCAATATGGTCTTGATCCACTCATGAAATGGTAGAACAGGAAGGATAAATGCAGTGACATGTTCATATGTAGACTAGGAGCTATATAAATTCATGCTACACTTCTGTATAACCCTTTAGGATAAAGATTCCCTTAGTGCCAGGTTTTTAAAAATGTTCTGAGGAACCTCTGATGTCATTCTTGGCATGGTGTCTTGGTTCATAGGTAAAAACATGACCTAAGGCTTAAGTACTGTCTGATATGTGTATGTGCTGTGGGTGGACATAGATCCTGAGGAATACAGACTGTTAGTTCACTTACACCACAGCACGTTTGCATTTAATGGTAATGTGGTGTGTGGCATGTGTGACACATTTGAGAAAAAGAAAGGCATCACAGTTGTCAGTAATGATGCCTGCATACCATGCTTTGACTGTCATCTGTTTGTCAAACTATTTTGTGAATTTGTAAATATCTTTTTTTGTAACCACGGCAACAAAAGGACACTACATTTTGTTCTCAGTTGAAGGGGTTGTTGTACTTATTTTTTAAGTATTTGTTGCCAGTACAAATAAACAAATGCACAAAAGAATGTTTGTTGTTTTCTTCATGACTATGAAATAATGCTTTACTACTTATTTTTTGCTGGGCTTTGACTAGTTTCAAACCATGGAGCCCCTCTTAAGATTCTTTTCCCAACATGAAATTACCCAATCATGAAGAAAAAAAAAAAAACCCTTCAAACCATAATAGTTTTAGAGTTTTATTAAAGATAGCATTTCAGAGCCCAAAGCAGACAAGGCTAGTAAACTGTTCTTTTTCTCGATTGGGCTATACACATAAAAAACAAACAAACATATTTTTGTTCCATAACAAAAGAAATACCCCTTTAATATACAGAAGTACAAAGTCAATTACATCTTTGTTTCCCATAGCTCTTTCTATGGGGTTGTCTGCTTTCTGAATACCCTGCACACAAATATTTTGAGTAACAAAAATGCATTTCACAACATTCAAAATCCAATAATAAGTGACTGTATTCTTACCTGTACTATGTAGTTTGGGTATGAATAAGCTACCACAAATTAGTGCTGTGCACTACGAGGAACAGCAAGGTCATAATCTGATATAAAACAATTGCCAAAGACAAAAAGACATCATCAAACATGTGGAATCAATAAACCAATAATTCATAACGGTGTCTTTGTATGTATTTTAGACACCATATTTTACTCAGGGCCAGTTTGAGTAGCTGCCATCACAGAAAATACTGAACAGATTACTACTTTATTTATCTTGAAAAATTGTTAGGAGGACATTCTACACCTTAAGCAATATGACAAAATGTGAACACTGAATCTGAACTGAATCTCAATATAGTAATAACACCGTAGCATATTCAACAGGTACTCTACTCAAGCAAAGCAAATAATCACAGGCTCTTGTTAGCATTGTATTCCAAAACAACAAAAACAGAAAAAACCCTTGATGTCAGTGACAAAGACAATGACATGGCAGAACGCACCACCTGGTGGCAAAAGACAGTATTTTTTGAAAATGGTACAACAAAGGCTGCACACACAGGATTCATTAAAATTCAAATGCTCATAAAATGTTCATTCAAACATGTATTTGCAGATGGATTTCCTGTGTTTGTGGGCATATTTTAGGACATAATTCAGATACAGTTGCAAAACATATTTACAATTTTGTTTCATGAACATCAATGCACAATGGCTGCCAAAATTACAATGCAATTGTAAAATCCATCTGACATTTCAGTGTTTCAACTAGTATGATTCTGCCACATTGAAAGCTTCAGCAATCCTTACATTTGCTACTGCACTCACCCTCATGCTCCAACTTGCCCCAAAATAAAACACAACAGGTATTAAGAGGTTAAACTGATTTTGTAATTTCCTCCAAAACAGCAAAAGGTCACATCCATAGTATCTGACAGACAGATGTACCTTGTTGGCATTGAAAATGCAAACACAAACGGGATTGCATTCGTTTTATTTTTGGCCGAGTTGGACCATAAGGATGAGAAAGTGCAACTGCAAATGTAAGGACTGGTGTAGCTTCTTCAATATGGCAGAATCATACCAGTTTAGAAATTTAAATGTCAAATGGACCTTTCATTTGCATTTTAATTTTGGCACCCACTATGCATTGTTGTTCATGTAAATGCAATTATAAATATATGTTCTGTACTTGAATTGAAATAATTCACAGACAGAAAATGCAACTGCAAATATATGTATGCATAAGCATTTTCGAATTAGCATTTGGATTTGAGTAAAGTCTGAAAAATGCTGTCATAAAGAAGGACTGGAAGAATAAGAACAAAGATTAAAGAATAAAGTGCTTCATCCAACACACTGTGATGTGTAAATACAACTATTAACTTTATATAAAGTAAATAGCAATTTTTTAAATGAAAAAAGTCGACAGGAATTTTGACAACGTAGGAAAATCAAGTGATCCTATATCAGTGAGCAAAATTTCTCAGGAGTCAGTGACAAAAAGCAAAAAAGTCTAATAACAACAACTGAGAAACACAAACACTAAAAACATTTTAAAATCAATGTATGGATCTCATTAAGTTCCTGTTATTAAAAGCATGTATCCTATCATAGTGATAGCAAAAACAAACACTTGAAATAAAATGGTAAAAGACATTAGACTCCAGGAGCAAGGCAGCGGATTTATGACATCTTCACTGGGCACATAATGGTCGATACCTGCAATGGATATTACTGTTATAGAACACAATCAGCTTGTGCTAGTTAGTACAACTTAGTGTAAAAATCGACATTCAAATGTTGTCTAATATCAATGTTTGTCTCCTATCTAAATGTGTTTCCTAATATATTTGCCAAATGTCTGTTGTATCACTTGTATGTAAGAAAAGGTGTTTTGTGTATTTCGATGTAATGTTAAATGTTTTGTGATTTGGAGTTTTTATGCTCTTACTGCCACCACTGCGCACTGCTTTCTTATTCTTATTGCATTTTATGTCCTGTCAGCATTATGTCATGCATGTATGTTGCACTGTGGGTCCAGGAGAAATATCATTTCATCTGACTGTATACTGTACATTACAGTTGATGATACAGTTGAGCTGGAAAGGGCTGTGAATAAACTTTTCATTCACCACATAATTTATTTTTGCATATTTTGTAATTACACCAATTAGCCATAACATTAAAACCACATACAGGTGACTTGAATAACATTGATTATCTCGTTACAATGGCATCTGTAAAAAGGGTGGGACATGTTAGGCAGTAAGTGAACAGTCAGTTCTCAAAGTGTTGTGTTGAAAGCAGGAAAAATGAGAAAGTGCAAGGATGGTGGTTTTAATGTTATGGCTGATCAGCATGTAAAACAAAGTATGTGTCCTAAAAGTTACGTTACATGCAAATAGTTAAAATGTAAAATGTAATAATCTCTGAACAAAGGGGGAAATCTGTGACATGACCTGCTTACAATGTCAGCATTTTTCTTTTTATATTTTATTATCTATTATCTTACTATCTTCAGGTGTGTTCTCACCTCTCCTCATCCATGTTTTCCTCCTCCTCAAAGCTGCCTTCATCCAGATCCAGGTCCAGCTCAGTTCCAACGGCTGAATCTCGTGGAGTCATAAAAAGACTAGACCCCAATGTAAACAGGCATTACACAACTAGAAACACAATTTACTCCTATGTGAAATATTTAGGTTGCCAGCTAATGGTACCTTTTAAACATGTCCTGAATCGAGGTGTGATGTGAATAACAAACCCTACCTAACAGAGCGGCATGTGAAGAACACAATTCTTTTCAGCCTCTTGTTATAGAAGAAATAGTTGAAAGACCACAGGTTGCCTTCTTCTCCATATGGGTCAGAATCAAGGTCTGGATTATAGCTGAAATTATGACAGAAAATATCCTTTCAATACTACATACTTATCCTAATCAGAAAAGACAAAGTAAAATCAAGTGATCTAGATCAGAGGTTCTCAACCTTTTGTAACTAAAGCTCCCTCAAGCCTCCCCCATCATGTGTCATGTGGAAAGTTGCTAAGATTTGTCCAAAAAGTCGCTGGATTTGACGCTATGCGCTTTTTTTTGGCAAAAAAAAGTCACTAAAGGGGTCTGAAAAGTTGCTAAGTTGGTAACAATGGTCTGCACTGACAGCTAGATAAAAGGCAGGCTAAGCTCTGCCTCTCCCTAGCAAAAAGAAAATACAGAGGGAGAGGGAGCACGGGGTTTCTCATTTATGCACATTCTATCTGAAAAGCAATAAAATACACAGAGTCCCCAAATGATGCCGTCTGTGTTTTTTTTTCTTGAAAACAATTTGCGCACCCCCTTCCGATCTCAGCGCGCCCCCCTGGTTGAGAACCAGTGATCTAGATTAATCACGATCCCTGAACATGGATATTTTCAGAATGTTGCCTTCATGATTTGGATTAAATTGAGTTGTACCTGTAAATATCACACTCAGTCAGACTGATCTCATTGTCAATGGCCTCCCAGAGCTTTGGCTGTAAGCGACTGTATGCGTCCCCAGCAGCAGCAGACAAGCTACTGTTCACGGCATTAAACACCTGAAAGGACACCACCATGAAATAGATTTTTAATTTTGCTGAGCTTGCATTCCCCTACCGCATATTCTACATTTTTTAATAATGGTCTCAGTAAAAATAATCTAAACAGCTCTTCAGCATGCAGCATAGTTTTAACAACATTTGTATGTGTGAAAATTTCCCTACCCAGTTGACACTGGGCTCTCTACTGAAGTCATGTCCTCGGGTGCGGCTGAAATCATAGTCCGGCCTGAAGGACTCGTTGAGAGTAGCAATCAAGTAGAACAGAGTCTTCCTGCTGCACTTATCAGAAAGTGGACCCTCCCCTTCATCGCCACTTTGACTGTGACTCAGCCTGAAAGTGCATGCACATTTGTATATTTGTATATATGCATGCATGTATGTATGTATATATGTGTGAAGTTATCTAATCTGGCTGATTAAATAACAGCATGAATGTGCAGGTGTACAGGTGTGGTGAGTGTATATACACACACACACACACACACACACACACACATATATATATATATATATATATATATACACACACACACACACACAGTATCTCACAAAAGTGAGTACACCCCTTACATTTTTGTAAATATTTGATTCTATCTTTTCATGTGACAACACTGAAGAAATGACA
>JANDJT010000114.1:8585132-8612651 GCA_024331685.1 Stegophilus panzeri | reverse complement strand
AGGGACCATGGATTGGACGCAGTTCCATCAGAGGATGTTCAAAAGACATATATGAGTGTGGTGGTCAGGCATCCCCACTGTATGATTTAGAGAGGGCAGAATCCTAGCTCTACCAACCCGTATATAAAAGAACTAATGAAAATTAACCATTATTTTTATCCTTTCAGTAAAATTTTGCACTGCAAACATCAATGACTGCTTTAACTTGTCACTTCTGGTTAGTGACCATAGTATAAGCGAGTTAATCCACCACTAGGTGTGCATTACATGATTTTAATGCACAACGTGGAGGCAAAGAACCACCTGATGTGAAGCATTGTGACTTTGTATGTATATACATTTTAAGTATATATATCTCAGAGTTTCCATTAGCCGGTAAATACCAGTTTTTGACCGTTAAAAATTCAAAATGTCTGATAAAATAAAAAACTGTCAGACACAATGTCTAGTAAAAATATTTACATGAAACAGACATATGTTAGACAAAGTATGTTCGCAATTGCACACCTAAATAAGATCTATGTGTCTGCGCAAATATTCCCCCCCGCCCACATGCTTTTCCTGTAAAGTGTACGCACGCACACGTCTTTGTGCTGCTCGTCTCTCTCGTTCTCTCTCTCTCGCTCGTTCGTTTGCTCGCTATGGGAGGCACTGAAAGCACAAATAGACACACACAAGTAACCTCGGGCACAGGTCAGAATCATGCATTACCTGCCCATTCGGCCATGTCCCCGCCTCCACAATCGCATATACTGTCCAAAATGTTACAGTGCAAAATAAACACAGAAATGAGATGACCGGATTTTTTCCAGTTTGTCTGATAAACTTTATCATTTTTGGACACGTTGGCCTGCAACAAAATTTCTTAGCGGAAACTCTGATATATTAGTTTGTTAAATCTAAAACATAAATCTTCTGAAGATTAAACTAAGATTTCTTAACTTATTGAATGTTATTAATTCATATTGACATTGACATTGAATTCTAAAAAACCTCCTGTTAGTCTCACATTCACTCACCACAAACAAAAGCATTTCTACTTCATCACTGACATCAACATTTTTTGATGATATTAACTCATAAACATTAACTACAAATCTACAATCTACAAATATATTTTTCTGTGCAATATACACTTTTTTGTCAACTCATCTTCATTTAAATCTTTCAACAGTGTACTGACGCTTTAATTCAGCTCGAGTAGTTCGGGCAAAAAAATAAAAAATAAAAAATTTGACCCGACGCCGAAACAGCCGCTTCACTGCTGCAGCATCTGGTGTAAAATTTTGGCAGTGCAGAGCTTACAAGCTGCAGTTTTGTCATCATTACACACAAGAAACATAATCATTACACGCAGCATGAAATCAATGTGTTTTCCCGCCCTCTTTTGATTGACAGGATATAATTGGCCCTGATAATTGGATGATTTTAAACTATCGGCCGATGGCGTGAAAAATTGCCTTTATCGGCCGATACCGATTATTGGCCGATACATCGGTGCATCTCTAGTATTTATATACGTATATATATATATATATACAAATATATATAAATAAAACATGTAGTGGTTTGAAATAGGGGACAACATTTTCATGTATGTACTTGTTAGGGCTGATTCCAGACGACTGAGGAGGAGACAGAGCTTCTAGCACATGAGGCAGTCCCTCCTGACAGAACTGCTTAAACATCTGCTTGTCCTCACCTGCCATTTTGCAGGAGTAACTTTCAATTCTAAAAAAAGGAAAACAGCATCACAAAACAGTCAGCAGCAGAAGTTGCATGTTTTTAGGAAATAATTTAATGCTACAGATGGACCATGCATACACTCTAGTTGCATACTATGATATGAGTTACAATGGTATGAGATTTTCACGGTACGATAACCGTCTCAGAAAAATATCACAGTTTCACAGTTTTAGGGCATTACACAATAATAATAATAATAATAATAATAATAAGTTACAATTACCCTTAAAGGAATGAAAACAGAAGGGTTTTTTTGTTTGAACAAATGCTTTATTATAATTGAATCTTTTTAAATCATTTTTTAAATGGTAAAGCAGGACCTGCTGTGGCTTTTTGTTTGGAACTATTTTCAGTGACGTCAAACAAAAACAGACAATACTGGGTCTACATAATACATAAGTCACTTAATATTAACTTTTGTTTACAAAGTTGTTTACGTAGGCATAGCATGTTAAATTAACTACTAAATGAAAAATAACATCAGCTGTTTGAGTTTTTATAATAACATCCTATGATTATTAACATATACTGTAGGTGCAGCATAGCCAGATTGCTCCTGTCTGTACCTTTAACTCACACACACACACACACACACACACACACACACACGCTCAGATTGGGGTCAGTAGCCATGTATCCATCCATGCATTTTTATGTGAATTTTGGGATATCGTATAAAAATCGCTGGATGGAAACACCAGATGCAAATAAAATCTCCAAAATGCGCATAAAAAACTTATGTGATCAACCGAGGTGGATAATTTTTTTATTCGATAAGAATACATGCACACAAACTACGACGGAAACAAGTTTACTGAATAAATTCCTCAATGCGCATCAAAAAAGTCATGTGAATTTTCCTCAACAAATCATGATTGGATAATTGGCTTATGTGATTGAATATTCAGCCCACGTGGCCAATTTATACAGCGCAATGACTGAGTTTTTCTGTGGGAACTAGAGCGCAGTGAGTCGCAAAACTGCACTAACCAGCGGACCAATCGCGTTGCACAGCATCTCGAATGTTTCTGTCTTTCTGAAATGCCTGAGCCAAAGTCTGTCATTGAAATGATGTGGTATAATTACCTCCCAGAACTGTCTCACATGACTCCCTTCCCAAATATCCAATCACAAGGTAGCAAGGTTTGTGATGGTACACGATTCATCTGCGTGCTCTGAAGCCCAAGTCATTTATGGTAAGTGTATGTTTGTAAGTCAGAGTTTACTGAACAGACAAACAGTGCAGTTGTAACCGGAAGCCGGGATGTGGAAAATGAGTTCGATGGTGCATTTTATGACTGACGTTTAAACGTTCACACTTTTTTTTTGTTAGGGATTAATGTTATAAACGGGACACATCCCTTGATCTGCACGGATTGCAAACTGTATGTGGTTACTTTTTTCACTACCTTAGATAAGCAAATGTACATGGTATGATAACTGTCAATTTTCATACCGAGGTATACCGTGAAACCGGTATACCGCTGCAAACCTAATATGCACATCATACTCCGAGATATCATGTTTATTTTCTACATTCCACTGTGCCATCACTCATGAACAGCTAACAAACGTTGTAATTTAATACCGGGCACTACTTCTATTATTAGCTGCAGTGTATTTTCATACTTTGCATGTCTACTGACATGACAAAAACTTACCTTCCGATTATCTTACAGTCTCCAGTCTCTATGGTGAGCTGAGTATTAATGGCCTCAAAACTCGAATTTTCCAAAAGCTTCATTGTTTGTTTACACTATTTTGACAACTCACGAAAACGGGCGCTCGCAGCCTCACTACCAGTAACCTACCAGCACTGTACTACATAAACAAAATGTGACTAAATGCACATATATCATATGTTTAACGTTTCCAACATAAAACTGGAAGCTACACTTTACTGCAGCATTATCTATCGGCTAAAACATACGCAAACGCAGAAACTCGAGTCGGAATAGCGTTAGCTTCTTAGCTAGTCAAATTCCATCGGAACAGTATTTAGCAAACCGTAGCTCGAGGCGACAACAAAACAGGGTCGCGCTGTCTATAATTCACTGCAAATGTACACACACACACGTAGAGGTTTTTGTCGGGGGCTTATTGCACTTCGATGTTTGATAAATATGTCTTCCTTCTTACTGTGAAATTTCCAGTACCTCCCATAACATGTAAAATTACGAGGAAAATTAGGCATCCCAGCTAGTGAATCAGACCTTAAGCAGAGGCGCAAGGCTTATGTAAGCCTTTTCTTTGGCGTATCGTTTTCGTAAAATAGAGACACGACTTTGTTAATATTTCTGTCTAGAATATCAGCTACACAGCCAGCAATGTCTTTCCAAAGACAGTTTTCGTTTCCTGTAGAACTGAAAGACAGAGCAATGCGAGTACTGTAGTGACACCTACTGGACCAGAACTGCAAAAACAGCGCAACAAAAACTGCTTTCTTCTGTTTTGGGTTTTTATCGCGGTTGGCAATCAACTTTTGGGGCATTTCCACCACCTTCTGGGAGAAGCGTTGACGTGGAAAGAAAAAAAAAAACCCCTAACTTTAATATTAACTAGTATATTAACTAACTAATATTATATTATACAAATGTATTTCTTTAAAATAATTTAAAAGGACTGTATGTACTTCAGAAGAATAATTTAAAAGGCTCTGTAATGTCAAGTTGATCCCAAGGCAGTTGATCCCAAGGCAGTTGATCCCAAGGGTTTTTAATTCTTCTCTGAACTGGAGTCTCTCATTCATATGCCATACAATTTAAAACTGAACATATGCTGAACAGTCTCTGGAAAATCACATTTATTACAATTACCTGATTCATGTTTTTCTATTATATAAAGTTAGTTATTGAGAGCAGAGTGTCCATTGCTTTTTTTTTTTTTTTTTTTTTTAGCAAAAAAAGAAATGTCCTTTACACACACACACACACACACACACACACACTATTTCCTTAACTACCTTGCTACTTTTTTCTCCTGTGCTGATTAGCTTACCAATCATGCAGAAATTCGAGGCTCTCCTTTTCAGGATTTAACGTTGACGTTGCTGCATTTTTGGGATATTCTCCTTCGAGAGGATACTTCTTCAGTTCCATAAGCATGGTATTATCCACTATGAATAGATACCACTTGCAAATAATGCCTAAGGATACCATACATACCAATCACGTGGGTGCTCAGGTCTTCCATAGGGATTGACCATACCAAACTTTCTTAATTGGATAGATACCAATACTTTTTGCTGCAATTTTAACGATACCTATAACTATACTGATTATTTCTTAAATAGGTATATGATTTTTAAAATAATGGTCATTTTGAAAAAAATAATAAGAAAAAAAATATCATTACACAGATGCAAATTACATGACACATTAATAACAAATTTATTACAAATGAAAATATGAGCACAATTAAATAAAAAATTTTGTACTAATATGAGTAAAAATAAAATAAAATCCCAAATAAAATAAAATAAAATAAAACACCAACAACAAAAAACGTGCACATTTGCAGTGTGCAACTGAACGCTTGCTGTTCAGTCATGTGACACGGACCAGTGAAATATGTCAGGGGTGTTTTGGCACAAACAGTATACAACAGTACTGAAAGTGCTTGAAAGTGATGTAGAAACCCAGGTTTTGTATTTATACAATTTTATTATCAATATTTTTTAAAGGAATCGATATCAAATAAGTGTGTCAGAAATTTTCAGCCATGTAACAGTGAGGTCACATATTGTGATGACAGCTATCAAAATGTGTGACCTCTTGTGCCCAGGTCCAACTATTGGCCAGAGTGGTGACTGTCTTTTGGTTATACATGGGAAGATAAAAGAAGTCACCTGAGATGCTTTGGTTGGTGTGTCACACATTGTCAGCCATGTAACAGTGAGGTCACATATTTTGAATATTTAAATATAGTAGCCTAAAGTTGTGTGTGACCTCAGCTTGTCAGTTGTTGGTTGTTTGTTGCGTGTGAAGCACACTAATAGGCTACTTTGCGAACAACTACACTGTGTTTAATCTTACGCGACAAGCAGATGAGATTAATGATGTGAATAACCAGCATGAAAATAATAATTAAAAAAAACGTTCCACACAGCCTTCACCTTCATTTTGTTACAGTCTGAACTTACGCTGTTTGCGTAGCGAACTCATCTGTTTAATCGAGTTCAAGCTGCACAGTGACAACAGCGCCAACTACAGTCACAGAATATGATGGTCACAAAATTTGGTGTTAAACCGGTTTCGTTTCTTGACTTTTCCAGCTCTTCAATTTCTCTTTCAATAATTCTAGCATATTTCCTTTATTTTTTATCTTCCTCCTCTTTCCTGTCTATCTCTTTGAACCACTCGTCCACACAGTAAAACAAAATTAACAAAAATAATCAGACTTTTTGAAATAATTGGGCACTGTAATACTAATGTAATGAGGTCACAGGTGTGCATATTTACTTTTGTCCCATAATTCACCCTTACACCCTTAATAATTTTCTGGCTCTAGTCCCAGCCTGGTACCCTTCCTCCTGGAAGTCTTATCTGTTATTTTGACACTGGTATTGAATCTTAAAGGGCTTTGATTGGAAACACAGTTCTGGTGAATGTCTACACACTTACACACTTAGTATGTTATTTGATTAAATTTTTTTTTTTTTTTTTTTTTTTTAATAGTTTTAGATTATGTTTGCTGTGGAGTAAAACATAGAAGTCTTCTAGCTCAGTACACACTAGCTCAGAATGTAACTTAATTAAAAAGTGTTTTTATAGTTTTAGATTATGCCTCTAATAAGTCTAAATGTTTAAATGTTTACTTTATTAACATATCCAAATATTAGTTACACATATTGATTACACTGTCAATATATTCTATACGAGTAACACACCGAGGCAGTAGTAGATGAGTTTTAAAGTGATAACGTTTAATATCCCCGACAATCTCTGTAGTCGCATTTACCCACTTGTTAGCAACTGCCTTTTTCAAGACACTTAAAAGCTTAACAAAATTACGAGTGGGGTATTATTAATGTATGCCGAAGAATAAAACGTGAAAATATGTTGAGCTTATGTTAACCACATACCAGCCATTTAACCAAAAACCCATTCAAAAAACCTATACTAATGATTTTGACATTAATCACGCCGAATAGGATAACTCACAAAGAAGAGAGATGATCGTATTTTTTCCCAATTTGTCCGGTAAACATCATCATTCCCAGGCATGCTAGCTGGAACCAAAATTTCTTAGCAGAAACTCTGGTATAATTATGTATTTATATTATGTACAAAAACAATAACATTTATATTATGCTTAGTATGTATAAAGCAATAATAAAATTTGACTCCAAATTATGTATATTCTTGCCAACATATCCCATGAAGTTTATTTTGAAAATAATTAATTGTAAAATACTGAGATCAGTATCAACTGTAAAACTGCAAATCAAGGAAAAGCTACACAATGTCAAAGAAAATTAATTATAGAAATGTTTTAATAAAGCCATGTTCACTTGTTTCACCAACCATGATGTAGATGCCAAATAGATCATCCTATGTGAAACCCTAGGTTAAACGGTCATCTTGAGGTCAAATAGCAATTATTAACAATAGAGAGACAAGGACAAGAGTAAAAACATTTGGAAAGCTAAATCAGTCCCTGAGAACCTTTACAAACAGTAAAAACAAGAGACTGAAAAGGGAACGCAATTTCTCATTAATTACTTGGACAGGAAATATGGATAATGGTTCAAAAATAAGCCTAATGTAGAGCAAAATACAAGCAACAACATATAGTAGGCCTGACAAATGTCCAAATCCTGAAAACAAATCTATACCATCAATTCATAAATTCAAGATACCGTTTCAACATGACACAAACATTTCAATAAAAGAATATAATCCATCCACAGTCAATAAACATTTAGCAAATCCAATTTCAAATAGGAAATTAATTCACATGAATGAGAGCACTGATTAAGACATCACTTGCCTTCTTGGCCCTCTATCATTTAATTCTCCAAAGCATACACAGTATACAAAAACACTTTCTGCATTAATGTTACATGACTAGCGGCAAGTTATTTGTACTATTCAACAAATCAGATACCATAAACAAGCCACAAATGTACAGTGTGATCAAATAATTGATCAGCATATTATAATTTAATGGCTCAATGAATTTCTTTGAGATCTTTACAACAGCCATTTATATTGAAGTGAATTTTACTGAATATATGCAGAAACGCAACATTTAAAAAGTCATAAATAGACCAGAAAACTAAATGGCAAAAAAGTTACCTTTACTCAACAGTAAAGAAAACTAAAACATACTTAGATCCATGTTTAAAAATATATATATTTTTTTTGTTTAAGACAAAGAAAGGCTTCAGCTCAATAAATCAAGAATGTTTTAAAGGACAAAGGGCTTGACCTAATTCAGTGAAAGAGAACAAGTATTCCCTGAGATCAATCTTAGCTGTCAATCATCTCAGAAAGCTCCAACAAGAGGTCATCCTCGCCTTTGCCTGGGTCCAGCTCAATCTCATCCTCTAGTCGGTCATCAGTAAATTCATCCAGCAAGTCCTCAAAGTCGTCCATTGTGGAGGCGTTTCCCGCAGGAGCAGTGCCACGCGCAGAAGCCACACTTACCCTACGTGGCCGTGCTTGTGTGGGAGTACTGATGATGGGGCTACAAAAAAAAAATAATAAAAAAACCAAAATTATTACATTTTAAAGCTGCAGTACCAAATTTATTTTGGCTAAAAATTAACAAAAATTAATACTGAGCAAGAACAACAACAAAAAAAAAATCAGCAATGGTAAGCTTAAAATAATGATTTATAATTTCAGTGGCACAATAGGTATCTAGCTAACATTAGTGCACTTGTTCGCTTGATTTTTTAAAATTTATTTTTGTGCCATTTGGAGACATTTTTCGTGTCATTTGTTGGTGGTTTGCGCCATTTCGATATGTCCTTTTGTACCTTTTTTTTTTTTTTTTTAAGCAATGCTTGCTATCTCTAGAAGTTGTCTGCTATTCTTTGATGCTTTGTGCCATTTTTAGAGGCACTATGCCATTGGGAGAGGTTTTTACCTCTGTTTGGATAACCTCACAGAGTTTTAGTGGTAGAGAGCAGGAATGGGATTGATATCACAATTTTCTTTGAAGAAATAAACATGTGTGTGAAAAACGTGTGAAAAACGTAAAGAACTTTGCTCTAAATATTGCCCCTAGGTGGCTAGGTAAAAACAGAAATACTTATGTTTATGTATACTTATGTAAAATCAGAAAACTGCTCATTTTTAAAGGCTTGAGTGTCTACTTTCATATGAGCCATTTAACCACTACTGTGGAGTGTGAAATTTACCAGTGTAGCCACTGTCAAAAAGAGTTAATGGTCATTTAGTTTTCCTATAAAACAGTTTGAGGCCTTAAAACACACATGCAGAAAATGTAAAACAGTTCCAGCCCTAAGTGCAACATTTATTACTGCCATTCTATCTACATTTCCAAACATTTATTCATAAAAACCAGAGGCTTATACCTTTGTGGAACAGAAAGGGGCTCAGGTGAAAACTGCTCAGGAAGAGAGGACACCTGTTGCACCTTGGCTTCAACTTCTAAACTGCAGGATGGTGCAGACAACTAACAGACACAGAAATATTAATGAACTCGATGATGATCAGTTAATTTAATTAGGTATTAATTCTGCACATTACTGTGGTACTGTCCAATGCTTCACCTGAGTCCGCTTGCATGGTGGTTCAACATCAGGAGCAGGGACAGCGTTAAGAGGTTTCACTGCAGCAACAGCAGAGAAATGAATGTCTGTAGCTGTCCTTTTCTTACCAGGATTCAGCTGAGCAGCTGGCTTCATCACTGATGGCTTTACATTCAGTTTGGGCCTCACTGAAAAGCAGACACAAATAATACATTTAACATAACTGGAAAGCTGCTTGAAGTTGATCAATAAACTCCATTCAATTTTGATAACACCTGGTAAAAAAAAAAAAATTATATACTCTGCTAGATTGTACCTTTTAATTCAGCTGCTTTGCTTGGGGGCATCTTGGTGACTACTAGCTTCTTCTCCCAGTGTGGCTCCTGTGATTGTTGGCCTAAAGAATCTGCCATCTCTGACACTTGCATAGGAAGTGCCATTGAAGAGGATGACTTGGACTTCTTAGCACTTGTGGTAAGAGAATTCTCCTTGTTCTGCATCTCTGGAGACTTCCTCTGGGGTACTATAGAAGGGACAGTAGAGGAGGCCTGATGACTAATGACTTCTTGTATGGACGAATTTGCTTGGATGGTTATTCCTGGCCTGATGAACACAGGAGGCTTCTTTTTGCAAAGCACTGGGATTGGTTTCTGGGCAGCTTGCTCTGGCTCAACAGCAGATGCAGCCTGCTCCTGCTGCTGGCGAAGTCTTTTCTCTCGCATGATCTCTTCAAAGCTCTTTACTGTTACATCCTGAATGGAGGCGTCACTCTTTCCATTGGTTACAGTGGACTATATTTACAAAAAACAGAGGAGAAATCTTAGAATTGGATTTAATGCACAGCAATTATATGTCTGAAGATGATGACTAGACAACAAGGACAATTGGGCTTGCCTCTTCACTGCAATCCACCTTCTCAGAATCTTGCACTTTTTGAGATCTGATGTTGATAGCTGCTGTGAATAAAATTTAATAAATGTCAATTGAATTATAAATTCTTACACCATTCAATAAATGAAAAATTAAGGGGGAAAAATTTATCTTACACCCAGTCTTGCCAATGCAAAGAATTTGTCTTTTTGGCACTGCATCACTTGAACTTGGTGCAGCATCATTTGTGGTTTCCTGAGGCTTTGTTTGCATTCTGGCAGCTTTTTCTTTACGAATCTCTTCAAGCGTCTTTACTCTGATCTCTGCTGCTTGGGCGGTCAGTTTGATCACTCCAGTATTTGTAAGGCCCTCGGTTTTCTCAGTGCTAGTACTACCTTGCTGAGGCACCACCTTTGTCTCCTGGAGTTTCTTTTTCTCATGCAGGATCTCTGAGAAAGTCTTTACACTTGGCCCACTGACAGGCTTCTTTACTTTTTTGGTGGACGTTAACGCATTTGTGGGTGCCTCGTTGACAACTCTGACTCCTTTGCACTGCATCTGAGATTTAGCAGCCTTTTCCTGACGAATCTCCTCAAGAGTTTTGATCCTGATCTCACCAGAAGGCACTGGCTCACTGTTTATTGACTTGGGTGCAGTGATGTCAGGAGTTATTCCAAGTCTTTCATGCACTGGTCTCAGAGCTAAAACAGTGGATATGAAGAGGTTCTTAAGTGCACAATACAGATGTACTGGTAATATGAAACATGGGGACACTTACGTGTAACTTTCAGGGGAGGCATATCGATTTTATCCTCAGTGGAGTCAACAAATCCACCAAGGCGCTTAGCAAGGGATCCTTTCAGCTGCAGACCACCTTCTACAAGCATGTCTAAACAAAGAAAATGATGCTTATAAGCTACTTTTATAAACTTTTATTTTACATGTGTATGATGTACAGGAGGTGGTGAAGTACATCCAATGTCAATATACCTTCATCAAATCTTTTTCCAAGCCTGTCAGTAATTTTCCTTTTTCCGGAGTCCTCCAAAGCAGGACACTCTGAAAAGGAGGACATTGGTAGAAACAAATTGAGTAAACTGTGGTTTTAAAGTACTAGGCTTGTGTGTTTTAGCAAGTTTGTCATCTCGATATGATATTATACTGCCATAATATCCACTCATGTCTATGATTATATTACCAGACCCGCCAACATACATATTTACATATTTTGTTCTGCCATTTAACATCAAAGCATACTAGTATGAGACATCACTCAGAAATACACCCAAATATGCACCACAGGGAATACACAACACCAGCAAGCAGTTCCCAACCACACAGCTAATTATATTGCGCTTTCTCCTACTCTCCTTATACCTGACATTAGGGCTGTGATGGTGGCCATGACAACCGCAACACCATGGTGGTAGTTTGTCACCGCGGTGGTAGAGTGCCACATCACACACCATGTAAATGTTTCTGCTTGAGTGGGCACTGACAAGTACAACGTTTTATATACAAGTGCAATAATAGTAACAGTTTCTATATTAATTTGTATTTATAGTCTACCATATAGCAGGAGATTTTATATTAATATATAAATTACGTAAAACATAATCAAACGCCTTATATGGTGTTGTCTGTTGTCAATTTGGTGCAGGTTTGTTTGAGCACGCCAAAATCCAGGCAGGAGAAATTCTGCTATTTCACTCCAGGTTCTACCGCTGCGATGGATCTTGTTGGGAACCAAATGTTACAGCGGCGATCTACAAACCTTTTGGATTCATGCCTAATGGGAGAGAAACATGCATGTGTTTCACTCCATCTCTTTATCATCCTCTTCTTCTTTGCAGGTCAATCACAATACCATATCCACAGCGCCCTCAAGCTGTTTCTCAGTGCAACAACATGACACAACAAGGCTGTACGAGTTGTTTCACTGACGAAAGTGCTAAAATAAAGCCTCATTTAATTTTTTTATATTTAGGTTTTATTTAACTTAAGCCTATAAAATTATATATTATATTACTTAGTGATATACATTTCACCAACTGATAATTCACTGTTAAAGGCTTTTGACATTTTTAGTGGCATGTGAGAAAGGACAGGGCCTCCAGACTGTGGCAGTTAATACTGGAAAGTTCAAAACACCTATACCAATCATTGCAGATTCATATGTTGATTGGTTCATCTCCCATTTTATTGGATTGCAATGGACTGTTTTGGCATATTTTTGAGTGATAACTTACACTAGCATACTCTCATTAAATTGCAGGTCTCCTACACAAAATACATAAAGGCTGGCAGGTCTATTCATACGATATGATTAAAAATAATTGCCATTGGATATTGTGGCAATGCAAAAATCGCATAGAGATGATAAAGTCATTATACTGAACAAGTCTAGAGCATACCTAAATAAACAACATCACAAATACCAAAGAGTAATCAAAAGTTCAGGACAAAGTTCTGGAAAAGCATCAATCGGGGTTTGGTTATAAAATACCATTAATACCTATAAACACCATTAAATCTATTATGAAAAATGGACAGAATACAGCTCTGCCTACCATCAAAAACCAGTGAATAGATAAGAAGGGCAATCAATCAATCAAGGAAGCAACCAAGAAGCCAAGAATAACTGCACCAGCTGGAGAGATCCACATCATCTACCTTGGCACAAAGCAGAATGTTTGGCGAAAACCCAACACCGCTTACCAACAATGTTACCTCAATAGTTTTCTTGCTGAGCAAAACCTATTTCTATTAAACCCTTCCGAACAGAAACAGGAGCCGTACAGATTGTACCAATAGACTAACATTTTAAATGCATTTAGGTGTGTCTTTATTTTATTTGTTTTCTCAGCAAAAGCATCATCAGAAGTGAACACAAATGTTAGAGGGAACAGTGCTCATCTCCCTGAGAACACTATCTGCACAGTAAAGCATGTAGTGGTAAAATCATGATATGGGAATGCTTTTCATCAGCAGGGGTTGGGAAACGGGTCAGGTTTCAGGACAAGACAGATGGAGCCAAATACAGGGTAATCTAAGAAGAAAACCTATTCCAGTCTGAAAGAGACTTGAGGCTGGAGTGGAGATTCACCTTCCAACAGGATAATGACTCTAAGCATATTGCCAAAGCTACACTGGAGTTGTCTAAAACCAAGAACCTGAATGTATCAGAACAGCTCATTGTGTTATACCTCAGTCTGATTGAGATTCTATGGCAAGACTTGAAGTTGCTGTTTGTCAACCATGTCCATCCAGTCTGACAGAGCTTGACCACTTTTTTCCAAGAAGAATGTGCAAAAATATCAAGATCTATATATGCAAGGCTGCTGGACATATCCCAGAAGAGTTGCAGATGTAAATGCAACCAATTGTGGGTCTACCAAGTATTGACTGAGGGGGACAAATACTAATACAGCCAACAAATGTCTGCTTTTCTGTTTAACCAACCTTTGTGTCACAACAAAACATATTTTGCACATTCAAATATTAAGACACACCAAGGAATGCCAATGGTAAAATTTCCAATTAACTAAATTCGGAAAGGGTGTAACACTACAACAAGTGGAAATTTTAGGGGGTAATTACTGTCCATTGGCATACCACTGTTAGTGACAACTGCTGCCCGTGTAACTGACGGAACGGTTTCCTTCTCTGTGCCAGCTCCATTGCTACGCTGTTTTGTCGAGGTGAAATCATCAGGGCCTTGGAAAAAGGGATGAAGATAAAATACACAAAAAGCCACAATGTATGAGCACCATTATGATATGTGAAATAGAAATCATTTTAACACAAGTGACTAATATTTTACCTGGTTTTGTCTGACTGGCCTTCAGAGCTTTCCCCAACCTGATCTCCTCCAGTGTTTTGATACCAAAATTCAGTGGCTCATCTGGACAAGGAATACACTTTAATACATTTATAAAAGGACTCAGTGTAGCATAGAAAATCATTAGAAGGAAGATTACCTCTACTACCGCTCAGCAGTTTCTTTGGAGAGACACCAGAAGCTTCCTCTCCCTCTTCAGAAAACTGATCTACTAACAGCAATACAGGACATTTAGGATTCTAAAACAAAACATGCCTAGCACTGGAGCAAAGAAGAATGATGTTACCATCTTCATCATCCTCATCGTCCACAGGATTAATGACTACTGGTGGGTGTGTGGGACTGGGGACGCTCTCTTGAGTCTCCACCTTGATGACCCCTCTGAGTTGTGGGTTGGTGGTGTTGGAAATATTGGCAGAAGCAGACGAAAGATGGTCGTCCTGTGGAGTTTCTTCCTCTTTCTCCTTCCTCACCACAGGCCCTGTGAGGTAATAATTGAAAGCAAATCTTGTGTATAATCGCAAAGAAATTACTTGTTTTCTGACTGCATTATTTACAGTCAAAAAGCCAAAGAAAAGATTATGGTTTAAATTATGTCCAATTGGTTTTATACCTTTGTCTGGGGCAACAAAATGGCCATCAATGAAACGTGGCTTCTCGTGGTGAAAAGCACAATGAAACTTTTGGCATCCACCTGCCTGATTTTCCCAGTAACAAGGAATTTCTTTGCGGTTTTTCTGTGAAATACAGCATAGTGTATAGTTTGCCAGAAAATACAATACTGTCACATTTGGAAAACAGTGCATTCAGAAAATATTCAGATCACTTCACTTTACATATTTAAAGAAATTACAGCCTTACTCCAACATGCAGCTGTAGATACACAATGATAATGGTATGTGCGGAATAACCTAATGATTTGGCTAGAATCCAGGTGTTATTAATTGCATGTCTTGAAATGCAATAGCATAATAAACCCCCGGAATAATCGGATACCTGCTGAAGTCAGAAAATTATTCATGTAAACCCAGTGTAGTTTCAGAATACACCTTACCTTTATTTCCATGTGACGGAATTTACAAACATTGCGAAAGCAACGGTTCTCCTGCCAAAGACTGCAGACGGTCTCATTTCCCATGGCAGCCTCACAATGTCGAAAAGGGCAAGTATCACCCTTCAAAGGAAACAAGAACATGGACAAGAATTAGGAAATATTGGGTAAAGATTCAAACCAAAAAAAACCCTTCCATATCCCACACAAGGTAGAAGCATTTGCAAAGAAGCAATTCTCTATGATGTTCTATCTTGTATCTCAAACAATCTATACTACCTTAGTGCATGTAGAATAATAGTAGAAATAGCAATCATCTCCCTTATTGCTCATGCTGGTCATGGCCAGGAACTCTTCAAGTGCTGCTACAAGGCCCTCTGGAATTTCCCTAGTCAAAATGCACCAAGAACATTCAAATTTTCATTGACTCTATGTCTTCCTAACATTTATAAAAATCTAGGAAAACTTGTGACTAGTCACATACAAGTTTATACAATTGTTTTTTAATTGCAAATGATTTAGTTCTCCCCCCTACTAACTAGGTGGGTTCAATTCACCTGCTATGGATATGTCTCCACCAGGTGAACTTCTTCTGGGTTGTCTCCAAGCTGTATTGGTCCTGAAGGAACACTTGACCGATGAGTTAAGAGTGAACAGGGTGAGAGAGGCTTTCGTCACTGAGAAACTTGTTCGTCTTAGATTGCTTTGTAACAAATAAAATGGTGGTGAAAAGTCCTTTTCTATTCCTCAATAAAAACAAGTGTTTGGTGAGGGAACAAAAATCTTCGGGCTAAATGTCAGAGGTGAGAGCCAGGGAGAGCAGGAATGAAAATCTTGAAGATGTACGTCTGTGTATGTATGTGCGTGTGAGAGAGCGAGAGAGAGAAAGAGAGAGAGAGAGAGAGAGAGAACAGGAAGGGGGGTCTTCTATCTCTTCACACCCATTGTGGTAATTTGAAGATAGGTGAGGACATTTAAATTGGGTAAAAGTTTAATTTTCAAAAGAGAAAAAAATATCCAATGTGAAAGGGGGGGAAAAAAAAAAAAAAAAAAAAAGATGAGTGTGGAGATAAAAAGTGCCAATCTTCAGAAAAGATTTTTCTCCATTAGATGGCCTCTATCCGAATCCAGTTATCACCAGGGCTGTAGAAGAAATTCCTGTATAACCTTTAAAAAGAAAACAAAACACTCCCCACATACTTCATAAAGTGGGTAAATGAGTGAGGAATTAATGAAATATTATTTGAGTATATTTTCAAGTGCCATGATCACAAAGAAATTACACATTTTGTCAAGTTGAGTTTTAGCTTTTCAGAACCTGAAATAGACATTGTTCATCAACATTTACTGAAGCAAGCACTGATTCAACCATGTCTAGCTTTCATTTAGAACACCATTATGGTGCTGGGCACACAGTCAGTTTAATAATACGGAATAGGCATCAAGTTTTAAAATTAGAATCTTTTTCAAATATCATTTCCCAACTTGATTTCTTCTCTTCTTGTTCTATTGTAAAAGACTTGGTCTTTAAAGTCATGTGCATGACGTTTTCTTTAAACCCTCTGTAATCTGTATGAAGCATTATCATAACATGACATGAAGATAAAATGAAACTTGAAAGACCTGGTTGATTATACATGATTGACTTCTACATGAAAAAGCACCGCAAATGTAGTGACGATATGCATCGAGTTTCTCAGTATAACCGCTGTAGCTATCTTAACATGTTTCAGACACCACGTATAGTTCGAAATAGAAATTAATAATTCAGTCTAAAAAACATAGGCAATACAAGTAAAGCAACAAGCCTTACATAAAATGTTAAGTAGCTAAATGGCTAACAAAGCGAAACGTTCCACTACAAGGCCGAGGTTGATTCGCTGAAAACAAAGCATTTTAAGACAACCCTACTTGCCGTGAATGGCCTCATGGCTCATATTTTCTACCATTTCGAACTACTGATATAATTGATAAGACGGTCCCAAAGTAAGGCATGACTTGATTTCACGTAACATTATGATTTCACCGATATTCAGATTACGTTAACTAGTTAAATGAGCCAAGTCAACAAACATTTGGTCGACTTAGACAATTACACCGACGTTAACGCCAGCTACCTGGCAAATTTACGAGACCATTTACTTAAATACATAATTGACACAAATAAAACGTAGAAATTACCAGTTTATATGGATATGACTTGTTAAAACCTGTTTTCGTATAAGATCACTAGTCGACGACGGTCCAGGACTGGTTTAAACGAACAAAATGGCGACCACACGGAAGAAACCTAACAGGCTCAGCAGTGACCGCCCACCTTTACTGCGTTCGAGGCGAAGTTACAAGTTGTAATTCCTCGCCTACACCCAGCAAAACCACAGAAAACTCCAACTCATCGACTTGGGGGTAGTTTATTATTATTATTATTATTATTATTATTATTATTATTATTATTATTATTATTATTTTATTTAATCACAACAACAGAAACAATTTAAAAACAAACAAACAAAATAAAAACAAGACATATATCACGAAAACAATACAAATAAAATAACCAAGAGCCAGAGGGGAATAAATATTTTTATACAAGGTTAAACATTGAAAGCAATCTTTGAGTTTTCATTTTATGTCCATCAAAGATCACACGTATGTCTGTCATATGTCAAGCAGAATCACAGGCAAGCTAGTGGAATGAATGAATAAATAAATAAATAAATAAACAAACAAACAAACACACACTTAAAAGTCGTTAGACTGAAACAAACCGTATATTACGGAAGCCCTAAGCGGCCATGCATTATTTATATAAAAAAAAAAAAAAAAAGAAAAAAAAAGTTGTTTTCTCGTGATCTCGACATAACAAAAGGTTGTTTGCTCACGACGTAATTTTATCCCGAGAAAATCTCGCGCTTTGTGAAAGGGACTGGTGTGTTACATGCACGTTGGCATCTTCGCCAGCATAAATGTATTAATTGCCTGCTGTAGAGAGGGACTTTATCTCCGCATTAAGAGAGAGGGGTGTGTGTCCCCTTCTCATATGTCGGACACTAACGTGGAAGTCGTCAATCCTGCAGGGATGAGGTATTTTTGTAGGCTACCCCAGAAGTTAGCATCACCCTGGTTCCCTCGACAAAAAGCCGATAGGATTTTTCCATTGGCTTTTGTATTATTGCAGAAAATAAACTCTGTGACCAACAAAAGTTTATGATTCTTACATGTTTCGTTCATTAAGACAATCTTCACAAATGAACACAACTTCTATGAATTTTGAAGCTTAAATACAATTGCCAGAAGTAAAACGCTAATGTTAGGCTACAATCGAACTACAGCACGGTCACATGACTAAAACGTCACCAAGCTTCCGACAACTCTTTCAATCTTTATATAAAAAAAACCCAAACCAAAACAAACAAAAACCAACACCATTTGGAAAATACTATAAATTGATAAATCTACAAGTTGGAAAGTTTGAGCGCGAGTATAAACACAACGAGGCTGTAGTAGAGGAGTTTTCCTGTTCGGCGTGATGACGCTTAATGTCCCCGACAACCTCTGTAGTCCCATTTAGCCAATTGTTAGCAACCATCTTTTTCAAGACACGTAAAAGCTTTTTAAAAAATCTTGAGTGAGGTATTACTGATGTATTTTATGTCGTAGTATAGAACGTGAACATATCTTGAGATTGTGTTAACCACAGACCTTATTTCAGGCATTTAACAACAAACAAACAAACAAACAAACAAACAAAAACATTCAAAAACTCCATTGACTTCGGGACGTTGGATGTCGAGTACACAGAAAAATTAAGTCGAGATCACGAGAAAACTGCAAAGAAAAAAATAATAACGCATGGCCGCTTAGGGTTTCCGTAGATCCATAGAACGTGAAATGAAGTTAAAAATCACTAACATAAGTAATCACTTGAGATAACAAGTTTACATTTGTTGCCGGAAGTTGGCTAAAAGTCTTCTTCTTCATCTTCTTTTTGTTTTTCTGGCGGGTTGCGAAGCAACTTAAGATGTGCATACCGCTACCCACTGTGATGGAGTGTGAAGAGAATTAAATCTATATTTAATACATATTCCCTATATCCTATATTTTAATCCACTGGTACTAATAAATCTCATGATTGTTTCCATTTGTTTTCTCTCATTTGGACCATCATTTTGTATATTACTTATTATGAATTCTTGACATCCTAAGGTTTGCAATTCCTCCTTTCAATTTCATATGCAGGACACAACATCAAAATATGCTCTACCGTCTCCTCTATTAAACAATCATTACACAGACCAGTATTATGTTTCCCTATGATGTGTAATGTGTGGCTAAGCTTCGAATGCCCTGATCTTAGTTGTGTGAAAATTACTTGCTACTCTCTACTTATGTGAATGATTTTCTTTTTATTTGTGTTCCTGTGTATCTTGTAATAATGTCCTGTTTGACATGAGTCCCAATATGTCTGCCTTTTCCTATTGCATGCTTCTAATATCAAATGTTTTCCTTCTGAGCTGCTGAGTGAAATATTTATACTTGGTTCATCCATCTTTAATGATTCTTTAGCCATTATTGGTACCCACCTGAATTCCCACTGGTACCCACCAAAATTAGTTATTATTCCGATCTGTTTTTACAAATTTTTCATTTTTTTTTTCATTTTTTTTTATTTTATTTTTTTTAAATCCTGTAAATGCTATAATAACTGGTTCTTCAAACTGTCAACTTTGCTCTTTCTGTGTAAATAAAGTTGAGTATGAAAATGTGGATAATTATGAGTTTGTTTTTTTTATAATGGGGCAACAGCAGTGGAAATGATACTGAGGTTAAAAAGAACTAAGGTTTCACTGCATATTTTTAGTCCTGAAAATTAGGACATATGATAGAATTGATATACATTCAGTAAGACTTTGAGCTTATTTAAGTGAAACAAGCATTTCATAACAATAGTATTTTTCAAACAGCTATCACGGACCTCTGAAGCTATAGCAGAATTAATGTAAAAGGGTATTTGGGCACAAAACTCCCTGGGATCACGAACAGGTCTCTGAAGTTATAGCAGAATGAATGTAAAACCCCTGTAATCACGGACAGACAACTATCTGCAGCAAATGGCATTTCTTCCCAAATTGTGCATGATCATTGACCTACGCAGACTCTCAAAATAGACCATGCCTACCTGACGACACAATATCTGTTACGCTGTCCTGAAATCTTTGGAAAAAAGTTCCTTCAGAAAACATGACGTCATTTCCAGTAAGGGAACATTCGCTTGTTACGCTGTGACATAATAAGCTTCCGATAATACTGTTTCCAGGTCCAAGCTTCTACTGCGTTGGCTGACGCTCTTGTATTTTCAACATGCCACAGTGCTGTGTCCCTTGTTGTTTGAATAGAGCTGAGTCCAAAAATCTATAAAGCTTAGGATCATAATTTTTCAGTAGTACTACAGTACACTGTGAGTGTATTTCATCTATTTTATTTACGTTGGCCGTATTGATCCGGGCAACACTGCCTTATAAACAAATTCAAGTAAACGGTGGAGCTTTCACAAAAATTGTGAGTTATCACAATTCCTTATGACAATGAATAATTTTCCAAGTCTAACTATCAAGATTCTAAATAACTGGAGACAGAACTATTTTTTGTACTCCATGTAGATCACAAACCATTGAAATCATTTGAGAAATGTATACGTTATTGTGATTTTTATCCAGACAAAGCGCAGCTCCCCCGTTTACTTGTATTTGTTTATAGGGCAGTCTTTCCCGGATCAATATGGCAGATGCACTGATGTATCACAGCAATGGACCAAAGCGGCCAGTGCGGTGTCTATGGATGCCAACTTCCAGGTTCCGGTACAAAATGACGTCATCCCTGCACCACTCTACTGCTAACCGGTGTTTTAGAAAAGCGCAGCTCAAATATTCAATGCACATTCATTATAATTATTAATTAACACATTAATGTAATGAAAATGTATATAAATACATAGAAATATAGATAGACATATGTAAATAATAAATAAAATATATACAAATAATTTAATATCCTTGTGTCCCAAACTCGATGTGGGGGGGTCACAATATAATTTTTTATCAAGGTTTTAAATTGATCAAGAATTCAGTAACTGCACATTCAACGAAAATTGTTTATACATTCCTAATTTCCATTACTAGTCTTCTTGAATATATTTAACTTATTCTACAATTTTCTATTTTGACTAGTAGATGGCGACAAGTGTTCTGTTTACCCATCCATCTATTTTCCATACCGCTTATCCTACACAGGGTTGCGGGGGAGCCTAGACCCTATCCCAGGGTGCCACAGGGAACAATCACATCCACATTTACACACCCGCTGACACACTACAGACAATTTGGAAATGCCAATCAGCCTAAAATGCACATCTTTGGAATGGGGAGGAAACACATGAATCACGGGAAGAACACACAAACTCTGCGTACACAGGGCAGAGGCAGGATTCAAACCCCAAACCCCGGAGGTGCTCTGGGGTTAAACGTGTTAACCACAAAGCCACTGTTCCCCCTGTTCTGATTTTAATTTAACTATATGGCTACCACCCTTATTATTGGAAACTTATAAAATAGTAATTGATAGCACTCCAGTGCATCCTATTATAGTTACAGACACCCGGATATAGGACATATTGTCATGCTTTTAATTTTCTTTTACTTTAAGTTAGTTCATAACTGTACCCATAAAAATTTATGGTCCCAATAAGCCTTTAAGTTGCTGTCTCCTCCAATGTCCTCTGTGTGAATAAGACCTTTTTGTGGACTTTGACTGGACAATACTATTAATTGATAATATCATGTATTTAATAATGTCCTCAAATATCATTCTATATATTTTTTCAATGTATTTACATTCCCAAAACATCAACATCCAGACTGAGTAATTTGTCACAGAGTTGGCCATTGCTGCCAGCTGTAGTCAGGAATGCACAGCTGATGCAGTTTTGTGATACACTAAAATGTTTTGTGGAAAGGCAATAATGCTAATAAATAGGGGCAGAAAATTAGCAGCTAATCAGCATGTATGTTTGTAGAGTGGGAAGAAAGAATCTTGACTAGTGATTCAGTACACTTAAAACTAAGAAGAACAAGTGACTGTTATACGTTATTAGTTTCTTTGACACAAAACAAACTTACAACTGATTTGGCTCAAGAAAAAACATATTTGACTATTTCAAATTTGTGAAGAAAGCAGTGTGCTTGCAGAGAAATTGTTACAGCCCACATCTTCCTGTCAAACAGACCTTGCAAAAGTGGGGGGAAAGGCGCATAAACATCTGTTTGCTCATTAACATGATTATGCTATCAGTGTCAGTAAATCACTGCTTCTTAAAAGTTTTTTGTTACATCTCAGCTTAAGGATAAAAGTAGATATTGTAAGAATCTTATATATAATTCTAGCTCTATTACACTAAAATATCAACACTATCTATCAACAGTTATTTATCCGGAAGTGGTATCTCAGTGGTTAAGACGTTCAAATCCCAACACTGCCAAGCTGCCATTGGTGGGCCCTTGAGCAAGGCCCTTAACTCTCAAATGCACAGTTGTATAAATGAGATCAGTGTAAGTCGCTCTGAATAAGGGCATCTGCCAAATGCCATAAATAAATAAAATAAATCTATGACCTAATGAGCTTTGAGATATTCTGAGCATTTAAAGGGTTTCATTTTCCTGAAAAGATTAAAACTGCAGCATTTTTTTTTATTCAAAAAAACAAATACAAATGCAATTAATTTAATTGTCTTTGCTTCAAAACATTTGTTTTATTGCTCAAAAAATAAACAAATTAATGTGGTATAAACATTATAATTTTCAAAACTAAAAACATATTTAAGAGTTTAATATCAATGATTGTTAATAAACATTTACAGAAGGATTTAAAATGTTTAAAAAGATACACTGGGCATGGGTCCATAAACAACAGTGTTCTGAATGTGTGTGTGTGTGTGTGTGTGTGTGTGTGTGTGTGTGTGTGTGTGTGCTCTGAAGATAAATTAAGACTAATCACAATTTGTTCTCTTCATCAAGGATTCTACCAATACTGTTTCAGGAATTTTACCTTATATTAATTCCTAAATATAAAGTGGCATTGTTCTTGTACAGCATTAATTTAGGGTTTACTGTTGAAAGCTATTGAGTTTAAGGCTTAGTCCACACACAGCACTTGCATGTGTCATTAAAAACTGTGTTATCTCCACACCTATCTACAAAAGTTTTACCTCCAGCACAACTATAGAACTTAGTTGGGTCTTCAGGGTGAGCATAAAGGCCATCAGGCTTTCCAGCACAGAATCCACTTCCAGGTTCATGTGTGGTAGTTGTGGTAGTTGTGGTGGGCTTTGGGGTGGTTGATTGACCAGGTTCAGGAGTAGTGGTAGGAGGCGGTGTAGGCATATCTAGAATGCAAAATCAGGTGACTAAGATTTGGGTTTGAGGTTATCAGTTACATAATAGGTAATAGGTATCAGTGGCTACCTACCAATATCCAGGAGCTTGCGTAGGTGACCCATAAGAGGATGCTTCCCCTGCCCACAGAACTCGCCCGCAAAGTCATCCAGATCCAGAGCCCAAACAAAAGCCCCCCCAAACTTGTTGCTTTGCAGATATTGTACCTATGAGGAAAGGAGTGGTAAGAGTAAGAATGTATGATGTGTATAGTTGCCTTTATCCCAAAAGCTTTCCTTTGTTACTCTGTAAAATTTAAAGTACCTTGATCTCAAAGCTATCCTTGGTGTCAAAGCCAACCCATTCACCACCCTTCACAGCATAGGGTACTCTCTGATCCTCAATCCACTCAAGTTTTGTTCCTTGAAGGAATCCACAGATCTGGGGAAAGTGGTATGTTGTATTAACTAACAGCTTGGTAAAAATGCAAGTGAGAACTATTTTATGTTGAACTTTTTGACAATACCTCATAGTAGGACCAGAAGCCGGCCTCTCGGGTATAGGGTCCAGCAGAGGCTGGTCCACTGGCTGGAGCTCCCACTCCAGTATCTGTAGAAGTGAGGCGGAAGGTACGACCATATGTGGCAAATCCCATCCTCAATTTCTCCACAGGGGTACCGTTGTCCCTCCAGTATTTCATTGCATAATCCTTAACAAGAAACAAACATCAGTGTTGTTCAGTTTTGTAATACACAATGAATGCTAGAGGTTTAAACTGTAAAGTTTAGACATTACATTGAGGAAAACAATTTAAAACAAGACATATTTTTGATCCAGATAATTCTTACAGTGTTGAAGTAAACAAGATCTCCGTAGTCTTGAGATCCCCTATAAAGGGGGCTGTTGTGCCCTGTGAAGCTCTCCCAAGTACCATGGAAGTCATAGGTCATCACATTGATGAAGTCAAGATAGCTAGAGATTCAGTCAAATATTGATTATGAAATTGACAGAGATAGATAGATAGATAGATAGATAGAGAACATAATTCTTTCCTAACTGATATTATTACTTTTTTTTTATTCTTGCCTACCAATTGGATACATTTTTGCCAATGTATTTCAGTTAGAACTTTAAACCTTACTATGCAATCTTTGCTATTTCATATCCAGCATCAATTGTCCCTTTGCCAGCAGATACTGCAGCAGTAAGCATGAGTCTAGGCCGTCCAGTAGCTTTACTTTCTGTCTCATAAGCTTCCAACAGTTCCTGATCAAATTCCAACAGAACAAGTGGTTAGACCATACCAGAAAAAAATGGACAAACTCTTTTTAAATCAACTAGTTACATCAGGTAGGTACAGCTTATACAATGTTGGATTACATGGTCAAGCCTACCTTGCATAATACAGTAAATCTCTGTTTGTCCTCAGGAGGACTACCTCTGGAACCTGGGTATTCCCAATCCAAATCTAGACCATCAAATCCATGTGTCCTTAGGAATGAGATGGATGACTGGATGAACTTTTGACGGTTGGCAGGTGAGGAGACCATAATGGAAAACCTGAGGAAGATTTATTTGTCATGAGTTGCATTGTCTGTACAAGTTCATCTAATAAATGTTAGACTGCAATATAGTATCAGAGAACTATTATTTATAAATAAAGTGAAAAAAAAAATACTTACTGAGTTGAGCCAAAATTCCATCCACCAACAGCCAAAAGAGTTTTAAGGTAGGGGTTACTATAGAGATACAGGGAACATCATAAATACACTCTATCTGGTTTCATGTTGGTATTGTGAATAGTTACATAATTACCATTACTATTATCATTACATTACCTACATGATACATTTTGTTATACGTACGCTTTCTTTAAAGCATTGAAGGATTGGTAGAGGGTTTCATCATTCCATTCATATGTGACAAGTTCATTGGCATGGTTAATCATAGAAAAGGCATAAATCAGATGTGTACACAGGAAGGGATCTACATTAGCAGGCATGTACTTCCCAGCTCCAGGTCGGTATTGAGACCAGTTGGTGAAATAGCACACCAGTTGCCTGGAAGTTGCTGTAAAATGAAGACACCAATATACATAAAACAATGAAGTAACTGCAAAAGAAGTTACAGATAGTGATTTTACTGGGTATTATAAATTTGCATGACTTACCAAAGTGACACAGCACCAGGCACAATCCTACAAAATGCAGAGGTTTTATATCAGTGTAATATATTATACAGTCAAATATCAACTTGACAGCAATTTTTAAATACCTGCAATAAGTGTGAGCCTGGCCATTTTGATAGCACCTCTTGTGTTTTGTAATTCTTTTGTCAAGGAGAGAGGTTATTTTTAGTCATTTGTTTTACTATTTAGGAATAGACAAATATAATTTTTTGCCAGACTACTATAAACCCTAAGCACTGAAATCTTACCTGTGGTACTTTCTGCATGAAAGACAAATGTACCTACAGCTCACAGAGCTTAAATAGTCTGGCTGGTGGCTTCACTAATTAGGTAAGAGATAGAAAGTTTATTAGGTCATCCAATAAAGTGTAAAATGTGGACTGATATGACACAGTGTGTTGTTGGAACATGCTGGCACAGTGAAGAACTCTGGCCTTTAAAAAAAATAATGACGATGCTTTTACAGCATGTGCCTGTATGTTCTAGTCAGATTTTTAAAAATGAATCAGAATAACAATTGTGCTTATTTTTGCTCAATTATTGCTAATAGATAGAACCTTCTGCAATTCGGTGAGATGTGGTGGCATGTTAACATAATTTTGTTTAAAAATAATAGATAGATAGTAGAAAAATGGAATAAATATTTAGGACATTTTTTTTGTGTTTGTTGAAGTTATTGTTATGGACAACTAAATGTAAAAGCTGCATGTAGAAAAAAATTGTCAATGTGCATATGTGTATACAGTGAAATTAACATAAATATCAAAATTTATCTATAGCCAAATTTCTATATTGTTTACCTTAAATTATACAAGTTAAAATACCTGTGCTGGTGCTTTTTACAGTCTAAATTGGCAATTCACACATGTATTTTATCTGCTAAGCTATAAAAAAGTTCTTGTGTCCTCAGAAACTTTATCTTATCAGGGCACAGTGGTTTATGAGGCAGCCTTTTGTGTCTTAAAACCCCCCCCCCACTTTTTTCCACTAATAAATATCTACCATTGGTTATCTTGGGAGGTAGCTAAGATCTAGTGGATTCAAAGGTCCCTTGCATTTACTGGAAAAAACACCCCCTCTGTATAGAGTTAGCTAGAGAATATGTGACCAGTATATTTAGCATAACACTATGGGAACGAGAATACCCACTCCGTCATACCGAGGGTACGGCCTGTTGAAAAAGACCTAAGCTTGTGGGTCACTGCAAGACACTTGAGCCTGGGGTGGAATGAATATCCAGGTTGTAATAACGAATGAATGTGTGTGGCGTAGACCACCCTGCAGCAGCACACACATCCTGTAAGGATACCACTTTGGACAAAGCCTTCGCGGAGGCGACCACCCTAGTGGAATGAGCCCTTATGCCCAGAGGCATAGCGAGACCGCGTGCCTCATCAGCAATAGAGATTGCTTCCACTATCCAATCAGAGATGCGCTGCTTTGACACAGCATCACCTCTTCTGTCGCCGCCAAAGCAGACCAGCAGCTGCTCCAACTTACGCCACTGGCCGGAGCGGTGGACGTAAGTACAGTGAGCCCTTACTGGACACAGCAGGTGCATTCTGTCTTGTTCTGGTGTGGGGAATGGAGGAGGGCTGAAAGCCTGCAACACCACAGGGTGGGCAGCCGATGTAGGCACTTTAGGAATATAATCCGGCATAGGATACAGGAAGG
>JANDJT010000114.1:8534688-8571147 GCA_024331685.1 Stegophilus panzeri | reverse complement strand
CATGTGACTAGCCTCATAGGAAATATATTTACTGAAAAAAATGTTGACACGTTCAATACTTATTTCCCCCACTGTATACGTAATTATAAAGTCTGAAGATGTCCCTTACAGACATTTTTTATATACTTTTTATCATGTTATTCTAAGTTATTAAAACATGACCTCTTAACATAAATAAAATGATTGTTCATGTTTATTATAGAATTATTATCATTGAACCAAGCACATGAGGCTTCAGGCTTAAAAACTGTTATTTAACTGTTATATTTACTGTTATTATCATTATTAGTATTGTTGGAGTTTTAATAAAAATCTATATTGGTCATTTTCACTTGAACAGAGAACAGAATTTAAAAAGGCTGAACCATAAGCCACTCTTATTTTTTATACTTATGTTTGTATTTATTAACTAAACTAATGCTAACGAATAGCACATGCTTTCAATATCTAAACACAAGAGATTTGCTATCTTAAAGGAATTATTATTGCTCCAGCAATTCCCAAGTTCAATATTAATAACAGGAGGTCCTAAGATAATTAATATTGCATAATGTAGTTAGATCTGATATTGTACTTTGAAGAATCTAGTGTATGGCATTTTTCTAATTAGAGTCACAATAAGTACATATCATTATATACGGTTTGTACAAATAATCATCCCAACATTATATTTTACAATCTAGTAGCATAAATTAAACACATATTTTATGTACTAAGCAGTAAAACTTTTTTATTTTTATTTTTTTATATTAGAATCCTTATCTTTGCAGGTTTATCAAACAGATAATTGCTGAATAAACCAATAAACTTATTATCTTTGGCTATCTTGGCAGGGAGTGACATTTATGAAGCTGTGTTTTCAAATTTTCAAAGGGTTTAGTGTGTGTGTGTGTGTGTGTGTGTGTGTACAATTTTCTTAGCCTTACCACTACACCTCTAACATTTAGCTACAATTTACCTTTGACATTTACTCTCTCAAAGTGATCTATTTCTCAAACATTTATGGAAAATTATTTAACATTACATTAAGTGCTCTCACTTGTACTACTTTTACCTTTTACATTAACACAGAAATGTTTCATAAACAAAATGTTCCCACATTTTATTTTACAAAATAAATCTTTTGTAATATGAATATGAGAGCATTTCATGAGTGGGAGGTAAAAATGCTTAAATGTGAGAGCACTTTAGGTCCTTGTGAGAGGTTTATTTTTTTAATTATTGTTAATGATAAAGTTTGCCTTGAAAATAACAAACAACATGAATGACAACAGAAAACAAATAGATATTCACCAACTACCAGTGTAGCAGACGTGGTTTGTGGAAAATGCTTATATTTTAGCTCTTTACAATAAATAATATTTGCTTTGTTGTTTTGTGTTATTTTAAAGACACAGTTTAAACAAAGACGATTCACATGGTGGCATTTCACAGCTCCAGGGTCCATGGTTTGATCCTGAGTTCAGGTTATTGTCTGTGCAGAGTTTCTGAACATGTTTTCCCTGCGCTTGCATGGGTTTCCTTGCACCTCCTAAAAACATGCCAGTAGGTGGATTGGTTGTGATAAATTGTCCCTAGATGTGAATGTGTGCATGCATGGTGCCCTGGTGGACTGATGTCCCATCCAATGTGTATTCCTGCCCAGTGTTCTGTCTTCATATACATTTTACTTAAATATGACAGGTAAAAATGTGTGTTTATGAAGGAAAAGGAAAAAAATATAATAGCATTTTCTATAAATGAAAATATAGGATCAAATCATGTTTGATGTACGAAAACAAATTATGTTAATGTAACTCAATTGAATCACGTGGAACCAATGTATGAATTTGAATTAAGTAAATTCAGTGAGCTTTTTTCACTGTGTGGCCTTTTGTGTTCACTTTAAACCATTTTTTTTTTATATAGTAACTTTTAATCTAAGAAAAGAACAAAAGTTTCCATTGGCAAGAAAGATGAAGATGGAATTCACTCAACGTTACCTTGAGGATCTTTCTACAGTGAAAAAAAACCCTGCTCATTTAAAACATTAAACTGAGCTGAGCCTTGAACTCCAGTTACTGGGGTATTAAATCCTGCATGTTACCACTGTGCCATTCTAGTACACATCCTGTAGCTACATTAATTTATATACTATAGTTACCTATACTACGTGACTCGACCACACTCAATCTTGTAATTAGAAACTTGTGTAAATTAGGCTTATCATAAGTTTTGATAGGAAACGTAATATTTTTATGTAAACCATACGTAAGATTTTTTCTTAAATCTAACCGACCTCACATTCCATTTTTTTCAGGCTCGACAACATTTAATGTGCTCTGCTGCTTGTTGCAAAATGGTTCTGAGAGAGGTTCACAGATCCGTGGGCCAAGCACAAGCAGATCATGGCCTTCAGTACAAGAAACAGTTAGTAAAATAATATATGTGTATATAGTATAGGTCCAGGCAGAACTACTGTATCTACTAGCAAGCCATGTTTATTCAAATGAAACATGACTGCCCCCTACTGGTCTAGTATTTCCTGTGCCCACAGCATGCGCGCGATACCGCATAATACCGCATGAAATCGTAAGATCGTTTCCTCTGTCACGCATTTTCAATGGCCACATCTGTAGAATACAGGAGCAAGGCTATTGGAAACATGCTGTTTTCATCAAACCACCAAACATAGAGAGATCTTATCGTGTGTGTACTGCTGATGGACAGGAATATGAATGAATATATTTCGGAGAATATCGGGGCGGCTGTGGCTCAGGTGGTAGAGTGGGTTGTCCACTAATCCACTAATCATAGGGTTTGCGGTTCGATTCCCGGCCCACATGACTCCACATGCCAATCACTGAACACTGACACTGAACCCCAAGTTGCTCCCGATGAAAAGTTAGCGCCTTGCATGGCAGCTCTGCTACCATTGAGTGTGTGTGTGAATGGGTGAATGAGACACAGTGTAAAGCGCTTTGGATAAAAGCGCTATATAAGTGCGCCATTTACCATTACCATTACCATTAAACTGATGCCATCTATTGGATACTAAAGAACATAGCAGTTGTAGTAGAAGTCCTGAGACATGAGGATGATGAATCCTGCACAGCATCACTTCACAACACAACACACAATAACATCACACACACACTTGAACACATTGATGAAACTTCTCAACCATTCACAGAACCAGGTATGGTCGTCAGATAAAACCTAGTGTTATTCTAGACCTGTGAATGTGGCCTGTGTAGGTGGCTCGCTGCCCTTAATAGTAAAACGAAACAATGTGAAAACAGTGTCAGTGTTTTGTACTACTTAAAATTTGAATAAGTATTCATCAATACAACAAGTATTCATCATTTCAATATCTCACAGCATATGAATATGTTTCAGTTGGATAGTCTATTAAAATACAAGTTATGTAACAATGTCTGAAACAAACTTTTGCTTTCTCTGAATATATAAACAGTACCTTGTTTATTCAAAAGAAAGGGGATGTAATATTTTGAAATAATATGATGATGTTAGCTGATAGCCTATCATCTGTCAGGGACAATGCATGCTTTATATCATTGGTCGATACACCTGTCAGTGTGACATGCAAGCAGTTCAGAATGCAGCAGTTCATGCCATGATATCGCTGAGAGAGCACGTATTATATGTATGCAAGTGAGTCGATATATTAAAGTTTTGTTTTGTGAGTTTTTGGAGTGATACATTTCATTCAAGACCACAAACATTTCACTCATCACATTGTACAAGTCCCTGAAGCATGTAGTGTGTAGGAATGTATACTGTGTGTGTAAAAATAATGGCTTTCTTCTTCTACTTTTTGTATAGCGCTTTTAACAATGGACATTGTAAATTGATTATAATCGTCTAATGAGCAAGCCAGAAGCAACAGTGGCAAGAGAAAACTTGCTGAGACTCCCTGAATATGAGGATGCATGATGCAAAAAACTACGCAGTTGATTGGGTAAAACATCAAATACCTTGTCTTTATACATTTTTTGTTTAAATACAAGTCAAAGTACATTTACAAATCACTCTTTTGTAAATTTTAATTAGCATTTTCCATACAGTCCCAACTTTTTCAGAATTGGGTTGTAAATAATTTTATACTTAGCCTTCTTCTTATATTAATATCCTTAAATAATTTATTATATTTAATTGTTTATTATATATTAAAAAGGGAGTGATTTTGGATTACCTATCTTCTTCCATATTTGTGTCAGTGAAAAATATGCTACTGTTAATTTTAGCACTAGTAATGCAAATATAATATATTGAACATATTTTATAATACACTGTATGTATTATATGATAAATATTATAGCTTTTATATAGATGCATTTATTTGTGTTGTTTTAAATTATTTTTTCATTTCTGATGCTTGTTTTCTGAATATGTCTTTTTTCAAATTGGTATAACTTTTTTATTGTTTTACATATTACCTTGTGCTGTTTTACGCTCTGAAAGAACCTTTTTGATTTAGGAAGTAATGTCACAAAAAGTCATAGCTCACACAAGATTAATTCAATACAAATAATCTTTTTCAGTTGTATCTCTATTCTTTTATTTGACAAAATTTACAACTTGCTCATGAAAGTAAACAAATGGAATTAAACTGAGTTCTTTTTGTCTCTAACACTTGATATTAAATCAGAAACAGGAAAACAAGAGTCCTATAGTTTGTATTTGTGACTGCCCAAACAAAGGTAAGTGATAAGCGATAGTCAACAGTGTTACCAAACTGATAGAGTTTACAGTATATAAACTGAAACACATGGAAATGAGTGTGTGGAGAAACATGGCTTTTGATTATATCGAATATTTTGACATATGTCTTCTGGCTTCTTATGGCCAGTTGCAGCATTTGCAGGCATCAACATAGACGAGGCCTGGTTGGCACCGGTGCAAGTAGGTGTTCCCACGGAAGCACTGGAAGTATGTGGTGGCATCAGCAGGGTTTGGGTACAAACCGTCAGGTTTTCCAGTGCAAAAGCTGGCAATAGGGTCTGGGGTAGTGGTTGGGGGACGTGTGGTGGTTGGCTTGGGAGGGAAACCTATAAGAGTTATACAGTGTTATGTAACAGCTTAAGAATGGCAAAACACCTTCTCAAATGATTTCAGTTTTGCCATTTTGACTTTTAGGCCATAAACTAAAAACATCTAGTCAAATAAATTTAAATGAAACCTGCATATTGAGCTAGCATTTATTTACCCAGGGAGTTGCGTAGGTGGTTAACAAGAGGGTAATCTCCCTGTGAGCAGAAATGTCCTCCAAAGTCATCTAGGTCAAGGGTCCATACTGATGCCCCACCTAGGTTCATGGATGTGAGCCACTGAACCTAAAAGAAAATGATTAAACAATAGAGTGTATAAAACATAAATATATGTGTAGTTGTGGAAAGTAATTTGTGTAAATTTTTCAGTTCAGTTTTATTTACCTTGGCAGCAAAGCTTTCTTGGTTGTCATAGCCCACCCAAGCTGATCCTTGAGTTGCATATGGAACGCTCTGCTCAGTGATCCATTCTACCTTGGCCGCTGATGCAAAAGTACAGACCTATGGGGAAAACAAACCTTCACCATTATTTTATATTATATTATTATTTATATTTTATTTTTTATTTCCACTTTATGCTTATAGTTTTTGTTCATAATTCATAATTGAATTACTTCAAACTAGAGATAGATTTAAATAAAGAATCTATACTCAATCACCTCATAATAGGACCAGTAGCCAGGATCACGTGTGTAAGGGCCAGCATAAGCTGGGCCATTGGTTGGTGCACCAAGGCCTGTTGAGGAGGTGGCAAGGTGGAAAGTGCGTCCATATGTGGGGAAACCTAGAAGCAGCTTTTCAGCTGGAGCCCCTTTGTTCATCCAGTAAGACACAGTAGCATTCTGAACAATGTGAGGAGAGAGTTCAGACTCAAAAGAAGAAGTCAAATTTTAAGTTGATCATATTTAAGTGGATCATAAGGTTTGTCTCTTACAATGTTGTGTTGGGTGTGGGTTCCTTGATCAAAAGAACTCTTGAAAAGAGGACTGTTGTGACCTGTAACCTTCTCCCATGAACCGTGGTAGTCATAAGTCATGATGCTGAGAAAGTCTACTTCACTGCAAAAACAAAACATAATGAGCAAACTTTTATTATAACCTATGTTTTCCTAAGCCATTGAAGAGGTCTCATGTATCTCTGGAATACCTTGTTATTTCAGGGACTTCATAAGCTGCATCAATGGTGGACCTAAGGGCTCCTGCTTTGATGGAAAGCAGCAGCTGGGTCTTCCTGGTGTCTATGGCTTCCTGTTTAATGGCTTGCTTCAGCTCCTGCAGAGTACAAGGTTTAACAATACAAATGGCATCAAATAATTGGCAAGCACCTGACAATTCCATGTACTATATATTAGAGCCATCTATCAGTAATCATTCAGCTGCATATACATTCTGCTCACCGTTATCAGTGCAGCAAACTTCTGCTTGTCCTCAGCAGGACTACCATTCTGTCCAGGGAACTCCCAGGCCAGATCTAGGCCATCAAAACCATGAGCCCGGAGGAAAAGCAGAGCAGAATGAATGAAGGTCCTACGATTTTCTGGAGTGGCCACCATATTACTATACCTGCAACAGAACAGGTGATCTCTTTTTATTTATTAAAAAATATTGAGACTGTCCAAAGAAAGGCTGTTCCATTTGTTTAAGCATGTTAACACTCAAGACATTTCCCCCAATTTGGTGACCTGCCAATTCCCACCCACCATCCAGTTCTCCCCTATCATATGACAGTTAGCAACCTGTGAGGGTGAAGGCAAACACATGCTTCCTCCAAGACACGAGAAGCCAGCCAACCTGCTGCTCATGTCACAGGGCAGCATAACACAGAGGGAAGTGCTGTCAACCCTCTTCTGCATAGCCAAGCTCACAGATGCCCACAATTGGCTAGTTTTGCTGTGATAGAAAGCGATAATGCCATCCCCCCACCCCACCCCTGGGCACAGGCCCAGATATGGAAAGCCGTTGCTTTTGAAAGCTTCATGTATATAAATAATGTTCAGTTTCATAATTATAGCATGGATGAAAAGCTGTGATTGCTGGTTGGTTGTCATTTCACAAGGGGGTACCTACTGGCTGATGCCATTGTACAAGCCTCCAACTGACAGCAGTGTCTTCAAATCAGGGTTTCTGCAAAGGAAAGAAATAGCCAATAACAAATGTATTACATTAATAATATATACCATTTTGCTGCATGTCACTGTTCTCTGTTGCATAAAGCATACTATCTGATTAATTGCAGTTATGATTAGCCTATTAAAGAAATATTAAAAATTATTGTACAACAATGTTTAGTCTCACTTACATATTTTTCAGGCTGTTCAGTTTCATGTACATGTCCTCATCATTCCATTCAATAGTTGTAAGCCTATTGTCTGGGCCGATGGTTGCCAGTGCATAGATGACATGTGTGCAGAGGAAGGGATCAACATTGTCAGGAGTGAAACGGCCACTGGTAGGCCTGTACTGGGACCAGTTACTGAAGTAGCACACCAGCTTTGTAGAATAGGCTGTGAGAGGAACAGTTATTTTCTGTAATAGTCTTTGTAATCTTAAATCATGTCAAGAACACAGATGTTTTTCAATCTTATTCATACATGAACACACAAATTTAATGGCCCATATTCTTCAATGCTGCATATGGATAAACCTGAAACTCACATTTTTCACAACCTGAAAAATGCTTCATTTGTAGTGAAATAATCAAAAACTATATCACAAATGATTATAGCAAGTATATTAAGCAGAGCAGCATTATTATTAATAAGCAAATAATGCAAATAATTGCTGGAATATGCAGAAACCACATATTAAAATATAGGAAATAGTTTAGCTGATGTTTAATAAATGTTTAATAATGTTTAATGTTTAAAAACAGCAGATGGGCAGGAAAAAATAGGCAGAAAATCTCAAGGTCAAAATTAAAATGTAAGCAGGAAAAAGTATATTCTACTTTACTTATTTTACTTTATAATTTACTTTATTAAGAATATATTCTATTTCAATAATTGAGTACAGTACAAATCTTACAAAAACAAACTCTAAAATAATCAACAAAAACATCATTATAAATCAAATTCACATGTAAAAAAACAAATCATAACCATAATTGAATTTTTTTCTACAGCAACCTTGGACAAAATCACTTCTATCCATCCATCCATCCATCCATCCATCCATATTCTATACTGCTTTATCCTTTTCAGGGTCACGGGGAAACCTGGAGCCTATTCCAGGAAGTATCGGGCACAAGGCGGGGTACACCCTGGACAGGGTGCCAATCCATCACAGGGCACACAAACACATACACATTCACACACCCATTCATACACTACGGATATTTTGGACACCAATCAGCCTACCATGCATGTCTTTGGACTGGGGGAGGAAACCGGAGCACCCGGAGGAAACCCCCACAGCACGGGGAGAACAGGGTGGGAATCGAACCCCCAACCCTGGAGGTTTGAGGCGAACATGCTAACCACTAAGCCACCGTGCGCCCCAAAATTACTTCTAACTCAGATTAATTAAAATGTTAATCTCCATTTTGGAAGATTTTCCTCAGATCTGGTTATGCTTAAGGATTTGTGGGTGGGGGCTTGATTCCACACAGATTAAGCTGATTCATTATTTCCACTCATTTTTATGTTTTATGATAATCTCATGTATCAGGCATGAATCTGTTCATACATTAAATCTGTGCTTGTTTCTATACAACTTTGATGAATAAATGCCAGTGTTAGTTATTAACCTAAACACCAATACCAGAATTTGATCAGAAATTTGAACATTTGAACATAAAGAGAGAGAATTACCAAGCTGAAGAGAAAGCAGGAGTCCCAGTCCTGTGTAAAGGAAGAGAGTTAACATGTTAACATATGAGTAAAATATGGCAAAACAGAACAGCTAGTTGAAAAATATTTCATGAATATTTATTATATATATATATATATATGTGTGTGTGTGTGTGTGTGTATGTGTATGTGTGTGTGTGTCATAATTTTATACCTGCTATGAGAGATAATTTAAACATGATGGTGCTGAATCAATTCAGATTATTTTAGAAATCCACCTAGAGACATGATTAGTGAACAGTCAGTATATATAATAATAACAAAATTCTTAGTATTAAAAGAGTATTAACAAAATAAAACAATTTGTATGAGTAAAATTATCAGGATAAAATCAGCATTAACATCAACATTTTCATTTTCAGTATGCAGGTGCAGTTTAGTAAAATTAAGACAAACCTACTGATATATATTTACCTGCTCATGGTATATGTTTAAACAATAATAGCCATTAGTTGCATTCCTGACTACAGCTATTTACCCTGACAAAGCAACTAATGCAAAATCCTTCTCTAAATCTAAAACATGCAATTAATTTAATGATCCCTGTTTATATATTTACCTGTCACATTCCAAGAGAATCCTCTGTAATAAGTTGAACATGTGCAAGCTCATTTATACATATATTAATGGGTACCAAAGTGCAGGTGATAAGTGTTTAAAAGTATAATCAGGAAGAAGGAAATACACTGATTATTTATTGATTTATGATACACTACTTTACCACATTTTATGGTAAGCTTGCATTTATTTATTACCACTGAGCCACCTGAAGGCCAGGGCCTTTAGACATGACTCTGTGTTTTTACAACGAATCATGTAGAGGATGTTTTGTAAATAAAGTTACATTTTGCTAAAAAGTGTTAATTTACCCTATGGTCTGGAGACTTTTGGGACACCCTGTATTATAATGAGCCCATTAATAGAAATTGTGATTTACTTTGTAGTTGGCCCTACCATCAGAGCTGCTGTTATAGAGAATTAATGAACATTTTCTGATCAATGAGATTTGAGAATTCAACAGTGCTGTAAAAATACATTGATTTCAGAAAATAGTAGTGTTCTCCAGTATCGGATTCTCTGTCTAAATCTTAAATAGTTCCAGAAATGGACTACAGTCTTTTCCTTACTATGCTTTAACAGCTTACTTAGTAGATAGGCCAGTCAGCTCGATAAATCACAATTTTTATGAGGCCATACAAATGTAATATGACTTCCAACTATTTTGCAACAGTTTGAATTACTGAAAATTATGAGCATTTTTGCACTTAATAACCTTGAATTACTCCATCTCTTTTAAGGTTATAAAATATGACCCTGCATGTAAACTGCACTTATGTACTGAACATAAATTATTTACTGTAAATGGGCACCAAGGACTTTAGTGGTAGACTTGAATGAATATAACGTGGTGAAATACCAGACACAATTGCATTAAAGACAATCAGAGGGTGTTTATTGAAGAATATTTACAAGTTCCATTTGATGAAAGGCTCATTCAATTCACATTGGGCAGGTTCAACCAGACATTTACAGTATATGATAGTTTAAAAAGGTAACCCAATCTAACCTCAAGTGGCACTAAACATGAAAGTTGATTCCTTTTATTGAACTGTAACCATTGTTTTTTTGTAATGCATGAGGCATACTGCACATTTAATTACAATTTTTGGAATTTTTGGAAAATCTCAGGAGACTTTCTCAAATATAAAATTATATTTTGTCTAAGCTCTGGTGATTTTAGTACTTGGTCCCTGCTGTCTCACAAATGGTATGGCTATCAATGAATAGAATATAGAATACTTAAAACAAGCAAGAATATTTTTGCAACATTTAATAATGAGCCATTATACAGAAGGTGGAATATCAAAATAAATAAAACACAACTTGACAAAATGTGAATATCAAAAAGTGGTGAGCAGTAGGAAGAATGCATCCGTGTGTTTGATTAAATTCTATAATACTACTGACTTTCAGACAATGCAATCTTCTGTAATCGATTTGTTCGTGGTTAATATTTTTTGAAAACAGTGAGTGAAAGTAAAGTTTAAAACAATAGGAAGATTTGACAAATGTCTGTTTGAGTGAATATGACTAGACAACGAAGTTGTGGTAAACCTGACACAGAAGATTAATATCATACCATTTTTTCCAGTTAAACATTTTATACTGTGTGCGTTTGTGTGGATCATGACTGCCCTGATCATTCAAGTTTCCAAAAACCAGAATTAATTAGATTAAATAAAAAAAAAAAAAAAAAAACAACAACCAGTATTTATGCAGGGACAGGAACAGGGTTTATATTATATTATATTTGCTAATATGTTTAATTGTAAATTGTTTAATCTGTATAACTGTATCTATAGCTCATATCCTTAGTAACTGTAATAACATAGAAAACCTAAAAAGGCAAAGATTGTCTTCGTTATGTTGCAATAACAAAGGCATCACTGGGAAATAAAAGTACTATATCTATAATGTTGATGGTGTAGCTAAGAATCACACACTTGGATAATACAAATCCTGCTCTGGCGACATTATACTGGGTGTATTCCTAATCTAGATATTGGTAAATAACAAAAATGTAAATTTTGCCACTTTGGGTGTAAATCTTTCATGATAACTAGGCCATGCATGTACAAATCTTTACTGCACATACATAAAAGGAAAAATACTGCCATAAATATTGCCACAGTAAGATGATAAACCAAAGTGCACTCTTACCCACTGCATAACATCTGCCTCCATGGACTTTTTACTGGATTTCTGACAAACACTTAATTTCTGGTTACTGATTATTCTTTTACATAATGCTTGATAGAGAAACAATGATAATAATGGCTTGGAAAATAAATAACCCTGATATATGAAGATAACCCCATAAGCCATACCGCCTTTATTATCAGACATTATTTTGTTTAACCACTGTGTCTATGGCAACCATTATCCTAAACCAGTCACATGCACACCCTCACACACTTGGGTGCACATTGTAAGAATAAGGTGATGCTGTTGAGTCTGTATTGGCGCTACAATATTTCAGAAGTATATAGACACTAAACACTGTATTCATTTTTTTGCTAAATAAAAAGTAAACTTTCATTCAAATCCTCATTTAGAAACAATCCTCATGCTGCCACACACTGGCAACAACTTATTTAAAAAAAGAAGCTTTTTTCTACTTGGTGATTCACATGGTGTCAGAATACTATGATGAACATATCCTAACATCGGGCCTCATCTATCAAGTTGGATATGAATGGATTTATTTGTAAATTATTTGTGCAAGCATTTACACAGTACATTTGGTCATCATGAAAATTCCATAATTTACAAAGAATGTTTGTATCCAGCTCATGCTCTTGAATGTGTGTAAATTTAAACATAAGAAGACTAACTAATGTAAATCTCAGTTGATTAGCTTCAAATCATATAAAATGCGACAAGTTACTGCACTTTTATATACAGATTATGCTGTAAAGGTTAAATAACTTTTGTATTTCAATTATACACAAATGTAATGCATTTTGTGAAACCCAGTCATTTTATATTAAAGGCATCAACTAAAGAAATATTGAATATGAAAAAAAGCAAGCCAAGATAAATACATAAATTAAGACACATAAAACCAGTCAGTCAATTAAGAATGCTGCTGTAATAAAAGGAGTATGGGCTGCAAAAACTTTATATATATGCTGGTTCTGTTTTCCACAGCATCTATTTTTAATGGTATGCAGTACTTTATTAGAGCCAGTAAGGCCCAATAAATGACCAATCTGGTATGTCTCAAGATGCAGTGTGCTATATAATCCCTAGTGTGCCATCTATGGGCTTCCTATAACACTCATTTAGTTCAGTTTGCCTTATGAAAATATTTACACACAACTTCACTGAAGAATTGATAAATGAGGCCCATTGTGTGTAAAGCACCAAGTATATTGATCTTGACCTGTTGAAATCTATGTGCCTGTTATTACTTATGTATAATGATGACTAAAATTGAAAACCCAGTACCAGCTGAAATGTCACTGACCGATTCCAGACAATCAAGAAATGTACTGATTTTTCACACAAGGCAAGGTTTACAACACAAGTTGTTCTTGTTAAAAATCATTTTTTTTATACAAAAGAGTAAAACAAATACTGTTCGTCATATTTATTACTAAAACCCCAGGCACTCACCCTCCCCCAACCTCCCTAACCTCCCTACTCGGAAACCCCACTGCCTAAAGTCGCACCCCACCGGGGGAGTACCCAGCCAATATCTGTAGGGTATTACTGGGAAAGAACCTTTGCACTGGCTGATCACAGCACAATCAAGCCAGTCACAATGAGAACCATAGCATGCCAGAGAAAAAGTAATGTGCTGAAGGATCTGGGGATTCCCACACTGTTTTTCTGAACCATCATCCCAGTTCCTGTAGAGCAAACAAAAACAAAATTAGGTCTTCTCATCTCTCATTTAAACAAATGTTTTTCTTGTTTGGAATCCAAAAATTATGATTAAATATTGCATCCTTTTAAAGATTTGCTGCTTAAGACTACTGAAAATGTCCATTCTGTTATTCTGCATATGACAGGCAACATACCTGAATCTCGAGACACTATGATCTCGTGAGCTGTCCCATCACCTCCCTCTCCCCAAGATCGGATTTCCAGGACCACGTAGCCATTATCTTTGGGTAGTGGAAGATTAACTGACGTCTTTCCTTTGTCTAACACCTTTAGAGCTGACTGCCCCTCATGCTTGTATAGAACCTATAAAATCAAGGAGCAGCCAGTTATATGTCTTGTACCTTTTAACCAGCTGGTCTAGGTGCAATTGCTAAACAAAATATTTTAAAACAGCAACAAGAGTTTCTATGAAGGGCAAACCAGAAGTGCTTGTGCATCCTATGTAAAATATTTAAAATCAACCACCAGGCTAAGATAGTTTGGGAGCAGGTAGCCAATGGTGTTAATGTAAGTTCACTGGGAAAACTGCTGCACAGTGGTATACCACAGTAAATTAAGTAAAGGCAGTCTCTCTTGATATTACAAGTCAAAACTGACTCTGTACAATACAATAAAAGAGATTGAAGTTTGAAACACTGTGGAGCATCAGGTGCCAGTCATAAAGGGTGTAAACCTCAGGCTTCCACACATTACGATATGATTTTGATTCTTAAGGCAACAATTCAATATTTGATGATACCACTGAATATGCTACAATATGATTTGATTTAGTAGCCTCAGATTGATATAAGACCAAAATCAGAATCAGAATCTAGGGTAGGCCAACTATTAATTTGTGAATGATGATGTATAGAATGACTATTTTGAGAATATATGAGCAAATTATATTTTATATATCACACATATTAAACACATCAGTTTAAAAATAGAAATTATTTTTTTACACAAGTTGTCTGTTCTTTTTCAATAATAATCAATTTATAATCAATAATAATCCATAATAATCAACATATGATTGTCACCGCAATTCATTCCAATCGTTGCCATTTAAATCAATGCATGGATCCAAACCGTCCATTCATTACACCCCTCCTATTTATAATCAATTGTATATAAGCCCCCAGTAAATAATTTGTTTGACTTTTTTTTGTTTGCACCACACAATCATCACAATACTAGACTGAACTGGAAAGTAATCATTAGGCCGAAGTAGCATAAAATAGATTTAAATGATCCTATTCCCAATTAAAAAAATTTAATTACTCAAGGAATAAATAAGACTTTAAATTTAACCTCAGAGGCATGGAAGAGGAAATAAAGACGAAAATTCTTGTATAGCTCTTTTATATGTGCTCATATCATGAAATGAATTAGAAACTTACAGTATGTCCAGGTTTGTCAAACTTATGTGAATGACATGTGCTGTTTTTCTTGAAATTATTTGCTTAAAAGCATTTTTAATTAATAATAATAATAATAATAATAATAATAATAATAATAATAAAAAACACTTTTAGCAGTATTATGTCTTTCTTGATTTATTCTCTGTTTTAGAGGCAACCTGCACTCATCTTATAAATCCACACTAGCACAGCTGGTTTAAATTTAATTTAGTTCAGAACTTCTTAGTCTGGAAGCAGTTAATATTCAACAATTTTAAGGCATTGATTAACTATACATTAAGGTATAATTCTGTTTTAATTTAAACCATGTTTGAGAAACCAGTCCATAGAGTACATACCCCTGAGTACCACTTACTTTGTAGCCCTGCACTGTGGACTCATTCTCCATAGATTTAACATGATCCCACCTCACTGTTACCCATGAACCATCCGTCTTCCACGAAACATTCCCTGGGGGACGGTTAGGGGCTGAAAATAAGAAGACATGCAAATGAACTAATCAGTCTTGTAGCATTTACACTGTTCTTAATGTAATGAAAAGATATGTCAATTGGTAGGTTTAACAGGTTTATCAGTAGATCTTCAGCACTAGAACAGCTAGACGCTTTTTATTGATGCCTCACTTGTAAGTTACTTTGTATAAAATTATTTGTCAAATGAATAAATACACATTTCTATGAAAAACATGGACTACAGTAAAGAGGCGTTTAAAATAAATGGTACTGGAACCTCCAAATGATATGAATTTTAATTCAGGTAGATGAGACAACATAGATGCTGTAGCTCCATTTTATTGTGTTTGGCAGTATGATCATATAATATCAATATTGTGATAAATTATGTCGCAATGCACCAATGCATCACGGGTATTGTGACATCTTTATCCAACTTTTTTTCAGCAGCAATGACAAACTCTGATTGAAAGCAGGTGATCTGAAATTTTATGTTGAACCTGCTAAATGTATGTATTTATTTATTTATTATTATTTGAATTTATTAATACTATTAGAATATTTAGAATATTTTAAATTATTTTTAAACTTATCTTTATAGGCATTGCAGACAAAACCTTTCATAGTTTTTTTTTTTTGGTAACACTACTGTTTTGTCTTGAGATGCTTAGCAAACATATATATTGTGATATAAATTGTGTATTGTAGAAATGTCTGCAAGTATTGTGATATGATATTTTTGTCATATCGCCCAGCCCAACTAAGCATCAACATCACTATGATCAAAAATCCCAGAATCCACTTCCACTTTCAACCCAGCCCCTGGTAATGTCAATAATTCTAAAAACTCTTACGGGGTTTCTTGGTGATGACGGTTGTGCGTGGAGAGGGCGGCCCAGTACCAGCACTGTTATAGGCCAGAACAGTGATGTGATAAAGTGTGTTCGGTCTTAATCCAGTCACCCGTGCTGTATTCTCCAGGCCAGCTGTTCGCACACGGTCTGCTGCAGCTTCCCTCTCATGCTGCCTCCAGTATCGGATCTACATAGATATGACACTTTAGGAGTGTAGTGATGACTCAACAGTATTAAACATAAGAATGTGTTGTATGTAGATTTCAGGCTTTACAATACTATGTTTTTCAGAATCATTTATGCTGTTTTAATATAATTAAAAGGAGCTTGTGTGGTCCCATTGTACTTATTCTGTCCACTTCTTTTCAATAATAAAGGCCTCTATGTAGCACTTCTCTTCCTCTATGTAGCACTTCTCACTTTATTTTTTCCACAGATAAAATCTCCTAGTCACTTTTTTTAATAGACCATTACAGACATTCAACTTTTTAGGCTTTGTAATAACTTGACAAGAGACTAAACATTATGTTCCTTAAAAAAATTAATTATTTACAGTATTATACACTAGCCTTTGAACTAGTCTAATCCAAGACACAGGTCATGTAGGAGTTTCACTTAATTTCATCTTAATTTCCAAATATTTGTAATATGAGGTTAATTAACTGATAATCAAGAGTGTTGTTATTTGATAATGATATGGTTGGTGTTTATTAGACATTAATAATTGAATATGAAGTATAAGGAAGTAAACCTCATAGCCACGCAGTACGCCATTGCTGCTTAAATGTTGGATGGGTTCCCAAGAGACTTGGATCTCAAAGGCTGTTAATGCTGAGGCATTGATCTTGCGGGGTGACACTGTGGGCTCTGAAGGAGATAAAAGTCTTCAGTTCATTGACCTTGAATTACTTTGATAAGACACTTTTCTGTGTTAATTATTAAGCCCTTCTAAGTTAAATTAGTGATGGCGGCATCAACTAGTCATGTAAAATATAATAATATATGGAATAGCTTTGGACAATGATTCAGTGCAGTATCATTCTCAAAATTGACTGTCTTTTACAGCCACATTTTTGTCTTAAGTTTTACACAGCTTACCCTCTTCAGCCGAGTGCACAGTGGCTATCTGACTGAAAGGGCCTTCGCCTTTCCTGTTGTAGGCTTTGATTTTAACTTCAAAGGGGCAGTATGGCGTGAGACTCTGGTTACTGTAGACATAGCGGGAAGACTCCACATTAGGAACACGCACCACCATCCATGTTGGTGCCTCCAACTTCTTAAATGCCAAGATGTAGCCAAAGCCATCACCATTCTGATATTCTCTGGCCATGGGCTATATGTCACATTGACGGAAGAAATATCATACAGTCACTGCGTGCACAAAAGTGATGCAATTTATTGCTAAGATTAGTACATATATATGCATGAAACAAAATGAATACAACTCATAATAGAAAGTACGTAAGAACACTGTAAACTCACTGTCCATGTGATGATGAGCTCATTACGGTCTCCTCCTCCTCCGCCCAGACCACTAGGTGCCACTGTTGGTGCTGAGACACAACCACACACAGAAAGAATGTACTTTAACAGTCATGTACTGCTCACTAATATATTGCATAATATATTGTATATTGCTTTACTTGATTAAATTATTAAATATCCAATGTAATTTACATTTGTCTAAATACCAATATAAAGAATATATATGGACATAGACAGGAAGAAAAAAAATTTTGGATTCAAAGAGTTTCTCTGACCTGCCTGTTTGGTGCGAATGGTATGTGAAGGCATGCTGGGCTCCCCACTACCCAGAATGTTGCTGGCAATGACCTGGAATTGGTATTCCATCCAGGGTCGTAAGTCAATCACACGTGCAGATTCAGCATTGCCCTCAATATTAGCGGGTTCTTGATGGACAATATACAATATTAGAAAAAACCATCTGGTTAATGTGTGACCGAATGGCAAATTAAAAACCACTAACTGGGACCAGCAGGAAGTGGTATTAAATATTCTGGTCATTATTATTAATTATGTGCAGGCATAATTTTAATTAACTAACTCATTTTAAGTATTCAAATGTGGCCATGTTAAGAGTAAGACAGTTTTTTCTGTTCTTGACTAGTTAGTATTTTCATGGCCAGAGACAGATTCTCCTGCACTGACATCGGTGGCACAATATGTGTGACATATTAAATTTGTTGGAGCAGTAGTATTTTGGATCCCACTTTAGTCCACACTTAAGATAGATAATGTTATGCTGGACAGGGCAAAGTATAGGCAGTTCCATTTCTTACAATCTGTTTTTATGAACATATTAATCCCACAGGTAGATGCTGACCTGCTATGGCATTACTGCCTGTCGCACCTCCTCAAGTGCCCACAGGATTACCCCACTCGTCCTTGAGCCCTGCCAACATGCCTAACGCAACCAAAGCCATACAGGCCTCCCCAGTGACTTAGGCTGTAACAACCCCCAATGGCACCGTTAATGTATGCTCAGTGCCACTGGTTCTATATGGTTTCCTAATGTTACTCCTAATACCACTCTGGCATGTTTGCCTAACACAGCCAACACCATATAGACCTTCCCAGTGACTAAGGCTGTGACAAGGCCCACTGGCACCGTTAATGCATGCTCAGTGCCACTGGTTACATATGGCATAGGTCAGCTGCAGGGTTGTCAGCCGGGTACCACTGCTCATTTCGTTCCTTTAATCCCAGAATGTCTCCAGGTTGCAGAGCACATCTCCCTGCCACCCCCTGCAACTAGACTTCGGGTTAGGTGTTATTACTCCAACACTTCTTTCTCCTCACCCAGAACCAAAAACTGCTCTTTTTGGCCTCTTCTGCCAGGTCTTTCAAGGCCTTCCGCTGGTTTGCTCCAGTTACTCCCATATCCCTCAGGAGGCGAACAGTTGATGTTTCAACAAAGCCACGGCATCCTTCTTCTACCAGGTAGATGATGGTTCTCCAGCCAGCCTTCTTGCACTCAGCAATGAGATCTGATTACTCCAGCCTTTTCCTCTCAAAGGCAGCTTCTACTTCCCATGGCACATTTAGCTCGATGGGGAGCACTGCCTTTGGTGCTGCTGGACCACATCACTATATCAGGGCGGAGACTTGTGTTGGTGATCTCACTAAGGAACTGGAGCTTCCTGCCAAGATCACCTCTCATTCCTGCCCCCAGGTGTTGCCCCCACCTTCTCTGATGAATTGTTTGTGCTGACACAATGGTGGAGGGCAACCTCTACTAATGACCTGTCTAAGCCCCTCCAGCACCTTGACCAATATGCTCAGGACTTTATTGTGACCCCACCTGTAGCGCCCTTGGGAGAGCACAATCCTGCAGTCTGACAAGACATACACTAGATATTTCACCTCATACTAATTACATATAAGCGATTAGATTAGTTCATCCATAACAAACAAGAACAAACAACTCAGTTGTAATGGAGTCACAATACTTGTACAGTAGTCATTAAACAGAGTAAAACTCATATAAGTAACAAAATCACTAAAATTACTTAGCTTCTTGATTTATTTCCATCATAGGGTATTTTGGAAAAATAAATGCTAATAAATGCACACATGTGAACATCCAAAAAATGTATGATACCAAACTATGTCCATACTGTGTATCCAAATGTTGCACATTGTATGTCTTGTTTTTGCATTATGATCATAAAAGTCTTGTATGTTTTATTAATGTTCAGTAGAATTAAACTAAGAGCCAAATACACACATAAACACACAAGTAAAATTAACTTACTTAAAACCCAAATTAATTACAGGTGGTTTCTTTTACCTGTCCTCATTCTCCTCCAGTCATGTGCGTGCTCAGAGCGGCCCATGATGACATATTTCCCAATGGGGCTGTGGTTGTCATAGCCACGACTCCACCTTAACTCTAGTGACGTTTCATTCACATTCTTAACCACCAAACCTCCAGGAGGCCCCGGAGGGCCTGGAGTAAATTTGAGAGAGAGAGAGAGAGAGAGAGAGAGAGAGCACTGTTAGAATTAATGGCACCATGTACTTTTCTCCCATTAGATCAAACACATTCACAGGGTGAGTAAAAAAGATATAATATTTCATGGGCTTTATGGTGTATAAAATTCCATGAACTTTTAGGTGTATTCTTTAACAGAAGCATATGCCTTTATTCACATTATTTTGGCTCTATGTAACACTGATGGTTCTTATAACACTATACTACAGTAAACAAAATATTTTTAACAAGATATGATAAAACGGTATGGTAAAATGGATTTAAGGGTAGAACAGCCATTGCCTCAGGTCTGTTAAACTTAGGGCTGTTAAATACACACACACACACACACACACACACACACACACACATACACACACAAACACACACACACACAAACACACTCACTCACTCACCCCTAACAACCAGCTTGGCAGAAGCCACTGCACTGTCTACAACCGTCTGCGCTGAACATGTGTAGATGCCTGCTTGGCTCAGCTGGGTGTTCATGATGACCAGGTCACCGATGCTTTCTTTCTGCATAGCATAATGAGCAAGGGAAACAGAGTTTGCCTTTTCCCAATGATAATTATTGCATTAAGCGACCTTGAGCTTTGGAAAGGCTCTATATAAATTAAACTTCTTCATCTTCATTGCATTATTTTATTAATTTAAGGGCGTTTCACAGTATGAATACTAAGCACAACCACATAAAATTGGCAGAGCATAAAAGGGTTACATGAAAACCAATTTCATTTTGATGGCTATCCCATTAACAGACATTTTGAAGGCTGCTGAGATACGTGAATACATAAGATAATCCTGCTCAACTCAAAATAAACATCATCACAATGATTTTTTCATGATCATGGTAAAAGTGAGCACGTTAATAAAATGCATTTACCCCATCCATACGATGGTAGTGTCCGTTTGGTTGCTCAAGGTCTAACAGAACCCCATTGAGGGACCACGTGAAGGTGAGGTCCATGGTTGGATCATGTGATGCGTGACACTGTAGGGTGACATTATCCCCCTGGTTGATGTCAGCATTGGAAGGTGCCAATGTAATTTTGGTTGCATCTGTTTGTAAAGGGATAAAACGTCAAGCGTTATTAGAGAAGTTGAGTCCAGAATCATCATAATAGAATGTAAGCTTGTGAATAAAAAGGGATGTCTGCAAAAGCAATTATGAAATTGTGAAATTTATTTGAAAGCTATTCAGTAGATCTTAGCATTATCTTTCTGATACAAGATACAAGTCCCTTTAATATGTTTAGGGATCTTCCTGATGAGATGAGTGTGTGTGTGTGTGTGTGTGTGTGTGTGTGTGTGTGTGTGTGTGTGTGCGTGTGTGTAAACTGATGTGAATGAGGGCCAATTCCTTTAGCGAAACTGACCCAACCATTTTAAGGTTGCATGTTGTAAAAGTGATTTTTATTTATTTTTGGTGATTACTACACTTTTAGTAATTTTTTTTAAATGGACCATGTTGAACAGATCAAGACATGCAGGTCAATGTAGGGGGTGTACCTCTGACTGATAGATGGCCAGTGCTGTTGGCTTTGCCCAAGTAATTCTCAGCAAAGCAAGTGTACTTTCCTTCATCTGCACGGCTGATGTTATAGATCCACAGAACCCCATCTGGTGTGACTGTAATCCTGCATCCAGTTTCATCATGTTACTCCTCTGTTCTTTCACCTACACAGCTTGGAGCTGAGGCTTCATAACCGATTAACTACTACACTTAAAAAAATAATTTCACCATTTCATTTTATTTTACTGAACTGTGAAAGTGTAAAGCCCGTTTGGGCCTTTCGTGAAAAACAAAAATGTTGCCAAATATGATGAAATCAAATATAATTCTAACATTGGAGTCTTCTTGAAGTTATGTCTTGAAATGGTGTTTATTAACTTTCTCCTCAAAAGACAGATGGGAGAATGAAGGATATTACGGCATGTTACCTGCTGCTGTTGGTGAGGAGCTCAGTGCCACGGCTCCAGAAGAGTGAGGGTTTAGGAGCAGCGCGTGGTTTACACTCCATCTTCACCTGGCCTCCACGAGCAGCAGGGACCAGCTTTCTCACTGGGTTCAGCCTAAAATCTGGAGCCTGGACTGAGAACCAGGACCGATGAAGAGGAAAGAACAAAAGAGGGAGGAAGGAGAGGAGAGGAAATGAGAGGAGAGGGAGAGGAATCACAAAGTATGAGAAAAGGGAGGAGAAGTTTTCCTAGGAAAATGTAACCACAAATACAACTACAATCAGGGTTGTGGTGTGATTGGATGGGTAAAATAGGATTAGTAATAGATACAGCAAGGGATAAGAAAATACAAGCGGATTAATATTTATCACATTTGTTAATATTGTGAGATGACATTAAACTGTGTGGGTTTAGAGTGAAGATTTGCAGACTAGGTTTGCGAAGTCCATGGTTTTCCCCTTCAGGGGTTGGATGTTTTACATATGCAAATAAATGATATTGGTGCCATGAAGCCTAATAGCAAACTTTTTTTAATGCAAACATTAAATATAAAAATAAACTGTAATACATGTGTATGTGGGCTGTGGTTATAAGTAAAATGTAGAGAATTACATGGATTGGTGTATCAGAATAAATAAGGTTAACTATATTAACTTGTAACTATGGTAAAAGCATATGAGATTAAAATTGTAGATATTCTTTATTTGTGACAGGGTGAAGTATGTTATTTGACCTTGACAAAAGAACTATTGAAATCTTCATGAAATCTGCATGAGCTTAATACTGATTCTTTAAAATTAGCAATTTAAGTAATACACAATATTTAGCAATGTCATGATTTTGGAGTTTAATAGAGGACTTGGGATAGAGGTACTTGAGGAAATTTGTGGTTTGGAACTAGATTGGTTTTACTGACCACTGTGCTAGTTTTTAGGTAGTTTTCGTCAGACAGTCCTGGCAACCCTGACGCAGAAGTTCTGCTCACCTTGAACTCGGAGTTCTGCATTAAAGTAGATGGTGCCATGTTTGTTCTCAGCCACACACTGGTACATCCCAGAATCCTCCAGTGCCAAGTTGCTGATTTTTAGGTGACCACTGCTCACCTCCACACGATCCTGTACACAGGCAGGAAGTCAAATAATTTTTGTTTTGGCAAACTACTCAATAATTCACAGTAGGACATTATTATAGTATAGGACACAGTATAAAAACAAATTTATACTATCGTTATTGTAAGTTGATATGTAACTGATCACCCTGCTAGAAGTCTCAGTGTGCACCACACAGTGTCAGCAATAAGAAATGGCTCTCTAGTGTCAATCCTCAGTGCTTTCCAGGCATGATAATTCCTTTAGATATATAATTTTGACTGCATCAGTATCAGTATAAGCTTTGATAGCCACAGGTGCCAGAGGGTTTTTCTGGTGATAACAGATAATATGAGATGTGTTTTGAATCTCAAGCTGAGCTTTATTCTGCTGGTATAAGTAAATCACCACTCCACATGTATAAGTAAAATAATTAAATAGTTCTACTTAAATATATCTAGGAGTTAAAAGCAAATGTAAATTTAATGTGCAGATATATTTTGCATTGAAACTAACCTGTGTGCTAAGAGGTAGTCCATTGCGAAGCCAGTGTATTAATGGTCTTGGTTTTCCTGCAGCCACACAACTCCAGTGTAGTTCTGAGCTGATTTCCACCTCAGAATCGCTCATCACCTGGAGCCACTCCGGCTGGGCTACACACACAGATTCATATAATTACTGACCTCTACTTTATGAACTCCATTTTCTATATAAAGAGTTACTCTTATATGTACCCTGGGGGTGGGGGTCTGTGGTGGAGGGTGGGGAGGGTGGATGAGTGCCGGCATTACAAACCTGGGGGGCTGCTCGCATCGAAGGAGGCCAAAAAAGACTGAGACCTTTGAGTGAACCTGTGCTTTAACTGTGATTGTTTGTGACTGTGTTACTTTAAAATTATTACTCAGCAGGGCCAAGCAATTGGCAAACTCACTAAAGCGGTGCGTTAACTTACCATGCAGAAAGCCTGTGTTATTCCTGACAAGAACATCAAGCATAAGTTTAGATCACAGTATAGTGACGATGGTCAACCCATTTGCCTAAGATGAGGGGGTGGGACACTTAGCTCGACAGTGCACAGCACCATGTGGTCAGCATCTACAGAACAGAGTAACGGAGGTCCCTCCATTGCAGCAAGCCAAGCAATGCAAGGTAAGTCCGAAGGCTCAAAAAGCAGACCGTTGACCAAAGAAAGATTTATCAAGCGTGCAGTAGGCACATGTCCAGAGGTAAATATTCACACTGGTTGTGAACCTGTTCATTGTTTGTTAGACACTAGGAGTTACGTGAGCAGGCTTATCGAGAGTTTCTTTAGGGAGCACCTCCATGATAATGACCAGGACATACACTGTACATGCAAGTGGCTCAAGATAACAGCAGCCAATGAGTTACCTTTGCTGTAACTTGGGTATGTCGAATTAGACATCCAAATTATGGGGTTAACCATACCTGAGTGTAGGTTCCTGATAGTCTATGATGGGGATGTAGCAGAGCCAGACTCGATTCCCCCTGGCATTATAGGTATGAATATTGCTCAAAGATGCAGATAGCTAGTTCTGTCTGAGTTTGATAACACTTTAGGAGGGATGCTAGGCTTAGTGTGGAGTGAAGCTTTACACAAAGTACAGGAGGTGGAGCCAGTTGAGAAAATGTTGGTAGCTAGAATAGGTGGCAAGCACAAAATACATGTACCTGCATCTTCTGTAGCCACAATTTATGCCAGAGTACACAATGGGCAGACCAATGGGCAGTGATGCTTAGCTATTGTTAGAGCCAGTAAACACGCCCCTGCTTGGTGGCTTGATTTCAGTTCCCACCTTAGTGTCAACTCATAGTCGCATGTTTCCTGTTTAGGTGGTAAACCTTTCATCAGTGGATGTTTGGTTGCCCCCTAAGGCCCAGCTGGCTGTACTTAGAAATTGTCAGTGTGTTGAGAATAACCCCGTTGAAGTGAGGTTTCAGTGCATGTCTGCCAAGCAGGAAGAAGTGACTGGTGATCAGGAGTTTAGACCAAAGTCTGACAGTGACACAAGAAAACTGTTAAGTAGACTGATGATAGGAGGTATGTCATAGCAACAGGCAAAGCTAGGTTTACTCCTAAAGGAGTATGCACATGTGCTTGCAGTAGGCGATGAAGACCTTGGGTACAGAGACAGAGTAAAGCATGAGATCTCTTTGGTTGATGATACCCCCGTCTCCCAGCCATACAGATGTATAGTGCCGAACCAGTTTGAAGAAGTCAGGGAGTATATCTCCAAGCTGCTTAAGAAAGGTGTCATACATGAGAGTCCCAGTTCCTACGCTTCACCAATTGTGTTAGTTCGCAAAATGGATGGGAGTCTTAGGCTTTGTGTGGAAAATCGGAAATTAAATGCTAAGACTTGGCATGATGCTTTCCCATTACCACGCATAGATGAGAGCCTGGATGCATTGGGTGGCACAGAGATTTTTTTTGACAATAGACCTTGCCAGCAGAAATCAAGTTGCTGTACACGAGACAGTTGTATGGAACACCCTACCTTGTCCAAGGCTAAAGGGAAACATACAGAAAAAGATAAGGAGTCTTCATCAACAGCTAGCATAACCATGGCCGACATTAGCTCACTACTGGATGAACACAGAGCAGCCCTTTTGGATGATTTTAAATCCTCACACGAGTCTCTTGCTTCTACACTGGATAGCATTCATTCCACCATTACTGACGACGGGCAAAGCATTGACTCTCTGGAAGCTAATGCCACTTTAGTTGACCAACGGCTTCAGCATCTTGAGGGCACCTGCTCTGCTTGCAGAAAGACAATGAGCTGCTCAAACTCAAAAATAGTGGATTTGGAGGGATGCAGCAGACTCGAAGACATTCGGATCATTGGCTTACCTGAATCTATTTTTTAGGCCCCTAAACCTTCTAGGCTGGATGAGCCTTTAATTAAAGGTGCATTACTCTCAATGCAGAATGGGAAATGTGCAGGGCCTGATGGTCTTCCTACTTCCTTTTTAAGCTGTTCACCGGTAAACCTCCCCCACTGCTAAATATGTTTCATAAATCCTTACAATCTGGCATACTCCCCCCACTTTAAAACAGGCCACCATTTCTCTCATCTTAAAGAAGGGCAAGGATCCCTTTCTCTGCAGTAACTATTGCACTATTTCTTTGTTATGTGCGGATGTTAAAATATTAGCCAAGATGCAGGAAAGGCGCCTAGAGCCTGTGTTCTTGGCCTTCTTGCCTTAACAGTAGGCCGTTGGCCTGGCACCATATTATAACACATGAATGGTACTAATATTAATTAACCAGCTAAACTCCTAGCTTGTTATCATCTTACTAGCATACTACTCAATACCTACTGTGAATTGTCTGACAACTATAGTGAAACCAATAGGAAAAGATTAGTAGTAATGAGAGTGGGGAAAGAAAGTTTAACGGGTTAAAAAGAACAAGTGATTTGTCATGCATCTCTATAAAACTATTACCATCTTATTCATAATAAGTAGTTACTCAATAATAAAGCTAATTTTCAACACTTTCTTCAATTGTTTACTTGGGCTTAAAACTACTCCTAAAGGTTTATATATATGTACACACTAGCAGCAACATTACATGCAAATAGCACAATTTAGGATAATTTAAATTTGAAGAATTCATGGTCTACCTTGGACCGAGATGCGACCCTGGTGCGTAGCCCGTCCCTCTGAGCTGTAAGCCTCACATTCATACATGCCCTCATCATCAAAGCTTAGGTCAGGAATGGTCAGGATGGGACTATCTGCACTAGCTCCAACCTTGGAGGGTAAAACACCATCCACTTTCCTCCAGCGAAACTTAGGTGTAGGACTTAGAGAGAGGTAGATAAATAATTAGACAAAATGGCAGAAAAAAAGGATGATATTTATAATGTGGTTTAAAATTCGGCTTTAAAGCATAATGTTTACAGCATGTACAGCAATAGTGAATCAGTCAGAGATGTACCATATGTGGGCCAAACTACTTACTTTCCATAGGCAAAGCACTCCAATTGTGTGGTGTGACCTGCCAAGGCGTACGTCTCAGAGGGAAAACGCACACGGATGTTCGGGGCTGACTTCCTGGGATTAGCTAAAAATTTTAATTAATTAATGAATGAAGGGGAGGAAGCCAGTTCATATTACAGTAAAACACTTTTAAAAGCATCTCTCCTTCAAATGTTGGAGCCTAGAGAAAAGAAAACAACAACAAAAATGCTAAAAGAGCTAGATACACAGATCATTATTGGAATGATCATTAGTGGACATAAATGAGGCTGGTCATAGACGAGCACTGATCTACAGTCAACACCAGAATTACTGGAACCCTTGAGGAAAATAATAAAAACTATTGCAATTATTGTAATTTTCACTTTCAATTTTAACTAAGTTTTCACTCAAATAATAGAAAAAATAATAAAACTATTTACTTTTTTTTAACAAAATGATTTTTTAAGTAGTATTTTATTTTTAGTCAAAAACGAATGTGTTAAAAATGACTGACAACCCCAAAGAATAATTAAAATACAAAGTTAAAAATGAAAGTACAAATTGTCTTTTTTAAAAAGTAGATATTTTCCCAGAAATGCGATTGTTTCCTAAACTTCAGACTTCACTTTCAAAATCAAACTTTTTTGGCCATGCATAACACCAGCATGTTTGGTGAAAACTATGACTGCACAGGAGGGAAAGCAACTGCATCTGCTGTAGTGGTTCCAGGGTTATGAAATATTGTTTGTTAGAAATCTGATCATTTTTCTACCTGATTTGAAAAAAACAACAACAAACAAACAAAAAAAACTTTTACTTTTACGTTTGAAGAAATATTGCTTTGAAGAAATTTTAAATGTTTTTAAAGAAATTGGGTTTGCACTTTAACATGGTTAGAGCATAGTCTGGTTAGAGTACAGTATAATGTGATACTGCAGACACTTATGCTGGTAAAGCAGAGAAATAGTGCTGACCGTCAGACTGCACTGTGAGCTGAATGGCTTTGCTGAATGTGCTCTTAGTGGTGATGTCCATGTTAATGGTGGTGAGGCAAAAGTAGTTGCCTGTGTCATTGGCTCTGGCGTTAGCCAGGTACAAGTTGCCTGTCACCTGGGAAACAAACCACCTTCCCCCATCTGGCTGGACAAAGCTAGGGAAGTCGTTGAGGATCCAGCGGTAGGAGAGAGCTAAGGAGAAAGAAGAGACAAAATGCCATTTTCACTTAATTCTCTTCACTTTTGAGAATGGACAAATTCTTGTTTTGTTTCGTGAACTTACCTGGGTAGTGAGCTGGAGGTTGGCAAGCCAGAAAAGTCCCAACTCCCTCATAAACAGTCTGAGGACTCCTGCTCTCTGAGGGGAAATCGTGGAGATCTAAAAGGGACAACAAGCCAGTCTGAGCCAACATTAAACTGCCAACTTGTTGGGTCATGACTTAATGTTGCAGTAAGTAAATTTCATTATTGTTCTTGGATAATCCTGCAGCTCAAAATAATTCTATATATATTTTTACTAAAATTGAAATAATAGTAATATGTTTTCAGATGCGTTTGGCTTCTGTAATGAGGATAATTTTGCTGATTATCATTTTACTTGATTATTTGAAAGTATCAGGGTGGTCAGTGTGTTCAAAATGACCAGTCTTTGAAAAGAAGGGGTGATTTTAGTGATGTTATATTAAATCAAGCTCTGATTTGCACATTTGCCGTAACAAGGTTCTTCATAGAGGTGAGTTATTTATATTTCCTCAAATATTTTTATGTTGCTAATAAATTACTCATCTGTAACTATATTATTCACTATCAATTATATAATAACTACAGTAAAACAAATAGGAAAAGGTGTGTAGACATGAGATGGAGAAATTCTTGTCTGGACACACATATGGGTCTGTGGGGTTTGTTGGTTTAAAACAATATATTGGATTTATTTATTTATTTATTTATTTTTAAAGAAATGTATTGTATTGGGATTGCATAGAATTGTTTTATATATGGAAAATCAAACTATCAAATCCATTTCTAAGTAATGAACAGAAACGGATGATTAAGATTTCACAAGGGCTTTCATAATTTCATATTAGGCTAATACACTCTTAGGAAAAGGGGTTTTATAGGTTCATTGGATTATTAAGGATTTTTAGCTTCCAGAAGAGGTCTACTGAAAAGTCTCTTAGATAGGGAAATATTCTGTTGTGGGGTTCTACATAGAATCATTAGGGTTCCCTCAGAGAGACAACCAAAGAATCCTTAAGGAGGTCTTTATCAGAGGTCTCATTCAAACTCACAGCCAAATTTAAGGTTAGCTGCTCGGCTAACAATGGTGCCACAGCGGTTAATGGCAAGGCATTGGTATGAGCCAGCATCATGGCCAAATTGGGGATTATTGATCACCAGGTTCCCTGCCACCAGAGTGTAGCGAGAGTCTTCTCCTATTGCCACATCTGTTCCATTAACACGCCACCTGAGCAGAACCACAAACAAGAGCATAAACAAGGTTTTAAAAAATTACATAGTTTCAGTGGTAGATTAATATAGTCATATCTGTTATTTGGCATTTTAGCTGGAGCTACATAGTCAATGAAAGCTGTGTTACCTGTAGGAGGCTGCAGGACTGGCTCTCGCCTGGCAGTTCAGTGTCACTTTGCCCTCAGGCAGCCCCTCTGGGTAAATGAGGCTGGATGGCTGTTCTTCAAACACTGGCCCGCTGTCATGACCCGAAACACACACGTCCCTACCTAATATGAGCATATACACAAAGCAAAAGCAAACTGTTTCATTCATCTCAGCCTTAATGACTGCTTACAGAGTCACCGTGGATGTTGAAAAAGTAACTGGTCTCCAATCTAAACATTGTATTAAAGCTACATTGGTCTCCAAAGAGCACTCCAAACTGTTGCCACCTCAAAGCTCCAGGGTCCCTGGGTTTGATCCTGAGCTTAGGATATTTTCTGTGTGGAGATTAAGTGCATGTTCTCCTTGTGTGGATTTTGTCTAGGTTTCTTCCCACCTCCCAACATATGCCAGCCGGTGGATTGGCTACACTTAATTGCTCCTTACACATGTTTAAATACAACTATTGCCCTTTGGATTGAATCAGTGTGTGCATGCATGTGTGCCACGGATTTCCCCTCGTGCTGAATGCCGGAGCTTTCAGCGCACGTTTACTGTCAACGTACACAAAGTCACAAAGCACTCTGTCATGCTTCCGGGTTGTCCTTGACTGTGTTTACGTTGACACGTTGAGAACTTTGCTGGAGAACTTAGCAACCCGGCATGAACTGCATGCAGGTAATTTCACTAATGCAAACTCTCGATCTGGCCCTAAGTAATCTCCACAGCTCTGTGACACTATCTTGTCAGATGACATTCAGTTACTGCATTACATCGAGTGGATGCCAAGGCTGAAACAGAGGGGCTCCCCTCACCCACTAAATCACACAGGGTTGGACAATTTTCCTATTGAGCATATTCAGTTCAGGATACATGTCATCATATCAAACTGTGCGTGCCTGTTTGTGTGTGTGCGCATTTGAATGGGTGTTCATGTGTGTTTCGGCATGTATGCAAAGATGTACACTGCCAGTGAGAAGTCTGGGATCACCCAGAAAATTTCACATTTATCATGAAAACATGTAGCAGAAAATATGGTCAAGATATTGACAAGATTAGAAATAATGATTTTTGCTTGAAATAAGAATTTTGTCATTCAAATTTTGTCATTCAAACTTTCGTGAAAAAAATCCTCCCTTTAGTACAGCCGTGCAGACCTTTGGCATTCTAGCTGTCAATTTGTTGAGGTAATCTGAGGAAATTTCACCCCATGCTTCTTGAAGCACCTCCCAAAAGTTGGATTGGCTTGATGGCCACTTTTTATGAACCACAAGCTCAAGCTACTCTCACAACAGCTCAATAACGTGTAGATCTGGTGAGATCTTTGGCCCATCTTAATCTCTTCCTTTTATTGGCCAGTCTCAGATATGGCATTTTTTTAGTAGAACAACAATAGGCTTATAAATTTCAGAAAAGAGTTGCTTTTTGATTTTTGATCAATTCAGTGTTATTTGAATTTTAAAAAAGTGTGCTTTTCTTTCAAAACCAAGGGAATTGCTAAGTTACCCAAACTTTTGACCATTAGTGTACCTTTGTAAGGCACACTTGGAATTTGGAACAGTGAGAGACGTAGAGGATCTGTGAGAGGGGTGGATGAGAGGATGGGGGGAAGGAGGTAGAAGAGAGGAGAGGAATGTTCCTATTCAGTTTGATCTCTATGCAGGTCTCTGCTGGGGAATAACACTCTAGCTCAGTGCTGTGTTTACAGCTATAGCTAATAGAATTCCATAAGAAACATGCCCTCACATCCACACACATCGTTGACAGTCTGCTGCAGCCCCACTACATTAACTCAGTGGTTAGACTCCACCAATGGACATTATAGACACAGTAGTTGAAATGAGTAAGAGACAATGACTCATCACTGGTATGTATTTACAGTAGCATTACCAAATCCAATTTATGCGAAATATAGCCACAAGCTCATAGAGTTGTAATTAGTAAGGCAATGCTTACATGATTGTTCATTGTTCCCCTACTGTTGGGATGGCAAGTTTATTTGTCATAAAGCCAACACCCCATTGTCACACTTAATGCTTAAATTATTTCAACCCTGATATAAAAAACATCTCTCAAGAAAATCGAATAGTTTCTGCTCGCTGACCTAAAATAACAATACTTAAACATAACAAAAATAACAAATATTTAATCTGAAGTCTAGCCTTCCTTGGTGCACTCCTAAAAGTGCACTCAAAAGAAGGGGGATGGGGGCTAGGGTGGTTGAGAGCGGGGCAAAGAGGACAGTGGGAGGTGTACTTACCCACAGTGTAGCTCAAAGCCAGTGAGCAGAGTGCTAGCAGAAACAATAGGCTCCTCATCCTTCCTATGTGACCACACCCAGGTGAGAGATGGCTCCTGTATAACATCAACATATAAAAGTGATGCTAAAAAAGTGACTGCTAATTACATCATTAAGCTATACAGTATAGCATAACATCATTAAGCTATATAGAACATACGTATTTATTGAGGGGAGCCCTTGGTTAGTTAAAAAGGCCAAAATGTCTGGATGAAAACAGATAGTGAAAGTATCATGTGTGTGATGCCCTGTGAGCAAGCAGCTCCAGAATTTTTTTTTTTTTTTTGTGGGGGTGGGGATGGCTTGATAGTAATGGTGTCAAACAAAGGAGTTAAATAGGCTCAGCTTTGTAGCTATGAAATATGCAAGTCAAATAAAACAAAAAATATTTTAGTACCTGTCCTGTGGACATCTATGCACACAACACTCTCTAAGTATATGAAAGACTCTTATATATCTTTTCCCACAAATATTCTATATATTGATCATTTTGATTTTTCTAAATATTTTTCCAGTTGTATTGCTACAAATTTAAGAGATGTCCTGAGTCCACTGCTCATAATTGAACAAAACATGAGAGGATCACATGGATGTACTTGGTTCACAAGATGGGCCATGTTGCTCTGAGATTGTATTCCCATATCATACCTGTAACCTAATCTACTCTGCAGGTTCATTGTTCTTTCTCCCACATCTGGTGCCTCCTAGTGTCTGACAGCAGGAGCTCATAGATATCTCATATCTATACAGAGTCAATGAAGCTCTGGTTGTAGCTTGATAGTAATGGGAGATTCTCGAAAAGCTATCCTAAAAGCAAGAATCTAAAGATACCAATGATCTAATGCACCTTCAAAAACAATAGGTACTGATATACAAGGAGGTTTTTTTGCTTCTCAGTCTGCATTTGAAGACAGCAATGGGCACCAATACACAAAAGAGTCTTGATGGTTGGGTAAAGGATAACGATAGCAGCTATTTCTTTCATATTTCACCCCAAACATTTCTTTAGCATAGTAATGCTAGAAACAAAAACATAAAATTAAGTTGACACAAAGTTTTTACTTCTGTGTTGTGGTCTGTGAGACTTAAATGAAAGTTCTTTCTTAGCCATTAAATTGTCATAGAAACAAAGTAATTGAAAGAGTATAATAATAAAACCATGAATGTTGGTGACTGTAGGGATATGTGATCTTCATTGTAGTCTGCTCAGTGTTTCTGGGCAAATCAAAATTAAATCAAAGTTCAAATCACTTTCAAAAATGTGAAAGAACAGAATCACCAAAATGAGTCATAATGGCTGTCCCTCCTGCATAACCTTCTCCAAGACATAAAATTGTTGTGTCTGTCCTGGTCTAAAAAAACCCCATTATTTTCAGCACAGACTGCTATGTTGTGGACCCCGTGAGGTCAGATAAGACGGTGTAATCACATCACTCCATATTTCTTTGAGTTATGCTCGTCACAGAAATAGTGCTACAAATACTCCTAGCAGTCATTTACTGAAGCTGATGTGAAAAATGGTAGGAATATAATCACAGAATTACTGAATTACAGCTAGACAAGGCTGTTTGCCTCAGTGTGTCAAGTCTCAAGCTTGAGCTTGTTATAGTAGTGTATAGTAATGTTTTTGCCACCCTCTACTTGGCAGCACGAAAGATTTGAATCCAAGAGTGGACTGATGTTGTGCATTGACTGATGTGGATTAGCCTTGATTAGATGAACTAGCTTATGTTGGGTTATGTTACAGCCTTTTCTGACAGTAGTAGAGGTTTAGGTTTGTAATAAGCAACACAAGACTTTCATTGCTGTAATTAAAACTATAGAGTAATAGTATGGATTTATTTCCAACTTTCTATTTTACTTTTTTCATGACTCCCTGCAACATAGCCAACCCTCTGCTGCTGTCTGTCTCTATAGAAATTCATGCTTCATGACTGACTAAAACAGTGCCTGGGGCGATGAGGCTTTAGTGCTACATATGCTCATGGCTTGCAGTATCCGAAATGAGGTTTAGCAGGTGGCATGTTTGGGACAAGACTGTTCTCAAGAGAAGACCAGTCATGGAAATATAAAAAACATATACATCTAAGGTACTTTAGATCAAGCGAAAAGGCTACAGTTTCAGCTGTGCGACTGATCCTCCACCCAATCTCTGTCAAAAATCTTCAAGATATTAGGAGTGCCGTAAGACTAATCAATAAATGAAGCAGGCCATAGAAAACTCCAAGCATCAGGAAGAGTATACAACCAGTAAGGGCTTTTGTCATGGAAGAAAAAGGTTATTTGCAGGATTGCTATCCGTAGTGAACACCAAACAGCTTTTCGGAAATACAATCTCAACATAATTTGATAGTATTTGCTATACTCTAGTCCCTGTATAAATATGCAACCCCTGTTACAGATAACTCTGAAATCTATGAGTGAGACTTAGTGAAGCAGATGTGAGCAGAATTATAATAATGATCTAGGCAGGTAAAGGACATCCCTACTTTTTTTCTTTTACAAGATTAATGTAGAACATTTTGACTTTTGGCAAAATACATCTGAGATGAAAATCGCAAAACATTGGGATATTTAATCACATATTGCATCAAGTAGCCTGCAGATTCTTTGTATATTTATTCAGTCACAATGTGATTTTGCTTATAATAAGAGGCATCCTTACAAAAAACTACTCATGTCTCCAGGTTTTATAAACTCACATAATCATCTGTTTTTGGTTAAGCTATGACAATATAGATATTGCTTAATGAGTATTCATACAATGGTCCACTGTGTGCTGTAATGGGAGGGGCTCTGTGTGTTTGTGCATTGCTATGAGTTATCTCTGCTCGCTATTGAAACAAAGGTTTGAAATTTTCCATTTGCCATTTTCGTGCATTAAACAATTATACCATAAATCACATCTACAGACTTCTGTTTTCATTACAGCTTAATTTGTTAGGCTAAATTTCGCATTATATCTTTATTAGCACAATGCATCCCTGGCATTTAAAGACTTGACTGTGATGAACATTGTAGATCCAGATTATAGTTATTCTGATATTCCTGTGTAACATGAATATAACTAATACTGTCTAGTAAACAAACATATGTACACAATGACTCTTACTGACACTTTCAGAAAAGCTTGTCTGCTAATCTCTGTACCAGTCTTAACCTCAAAGGAGGACTCAGATAACCACCATTTTGCTCCATATTCCCACAGCAAGCCATGTCTCATCCTAATGGACTGTTTGACCTGTTGTCAAAGATTGTGACCATTGCTCAGGAAGTCATGGGTAATGTAACATATTTGCATTCATTCACCCCAGCAGATTCTTCTTTCACTGTCTCCATAGGGAAAAGGGGATCTACTAGGCCAGTACATGGAGGCAGACTAACATGATACACAGACAAATTAATAGACAACATCTCATACAACTAAGGCTACAACCAACGATTATTTTCATAATCGATTAGTTGGCCGATTATTTTTCCGCTTAATCGGATTTGGGGGGGGGTGTAAACTTCCGGTACCATTTTTTCGTATATTTAAAATGATATCCACAAACAATGTTACATATATAAACTTCAGACTAAAACTTTACACAACTGTTTGTCCAATTATACAAGACTGAAAAGAACCCAATACACACGCCACAATATATATACAATAAAAACTCCCTTTCACTGCACCTTGTGGTTTCTGTTACTCACTGCTTTCAGGCATACTGTTTTAATTTTGAACATAGTGTTTTAATTAGACATTTACAGATCTTACTTGTGCTCCCACTGCGAGTGAGGAGCAACCTGGCCTCGTTAATAATAGATCACTTCCGTTATAATAAACAACAGAAGTTACACTGCAAGCGAGCAAATACACCATATAATGACAAGAAACTTAAATTAAACTAAACCTCTTAAGCAACTTGCACCAGTTTCCCCAACCCCTTGCACACAGTGGAGCATTTTGGATATAAACACAAGTTTGTGCTCATGAATCACTGTCGTGCTTCAGTGCTACACAAACTTCGCTTTATAAAGTTTGATCTTCTTTGAGACGATATTACCTTTCTAAAATTCATACACTAGACCAGTGGTTCTCACCCTTTTGTGAGCTGTGGACCCTTAGCATATTTCGAACAATCCACAAGGGCCGCCTCACTCCACAACAATTATAGGCTATATATTTAACAGTTATTTCTATATATGTGTAACTGGTTGTAGTCTGCGTTGTGTGTTTTATTTTATTCAAAGAAATAGGCGGACGGCAACTGGGTCGACTCTTCATTTATTCTCTCTCCTCTCTCTCTCCCATTCAACCATAACACGAAAGGGGCACATGTTGAAACAAAATACAAAAAATCACTCAAAAGAAGGATAAAACAACAAAAATAATCACACAGATAAATAAAATAACACTATACACACAAACTAAAATGGGTATATAAGTATATA
>JANDJT010000114.1:8491948-8507847 GCA_024331685.1 Stegophilus panzeri | reverse complement strand
CCCTGTGACAGCTCGCTGACCAGAGAACACTGAAAACTTGGGACAGCCTTGGCTAGGGGAGGCCCTACAGTAGCACTAGGGGATAACTGCCCTAACAACCTCATGTTCCCTGATACATCCCTCCATGGCCCCTCAGGACCACTCTTCATTGTCTGCTTGGCCTTTATGACCATTCTCAGATCAGGCCTAGTAGCAGGCTGCGACTGTGTCGCAATGATGTGGTAGAAGGATCCCTGCATGTTTCTGTCTTTTTGAAGTGATACATTTGGATTATTACATTTATTATTCCAATTCTGTTTGATTCTCTCTTAAATTAAATCTGACTCCAACTGTAAAAACCTCAATGTTGTATTTATTTCCTAGTTATTTGTAGATCATGAGTTTGTAAATACTTTTGATCTTTTATATGTGCTTAATTCTAGCTAATTCCGTACTTTAGATTGTGCTCATTCCTTTGGATTCCATATCACTCAGAGTCTTGCGCCGGCCATTTACGCTGATCTCACGGTCACAAACTCACCTGTCTTGGTCATTAGACAGAGGTAATTGACTAATACTATTCAGATGGCTGCCCGTGCTTGCCCTTTTATCTAAAAAGTACTTTGTGTAGTCCCCTTAGATAGTAACATGTAATTATAGTAACATTATTTCTAGTCAGAGGTTATGAACGCTAAAATTTACTGAGATAGACCAACACTACCTAAGTTAAAAATAGCTTTATATAATCATGCCATAGTTTCCTATGTACACTTAACTAGAAAAGTATTACAATAACCAGAGTTTTAGACTTCACTCTATTTAGGTTGGTTGATCAACTTTATGCTGTCCTAAACGGAAATTCCATATTGAGCCTGTACACTCTAAGTACACTTAACTAAATCCATGTTGTTAGCCTGGACTCTAAAATCTCAGTCGCCCCAATTCTCCACATAAACCTAGATTTTAGCCTGTACTAACCTGGTCACAGATTTGCTAAAAGACAGACAAATTTGCTGACCAAAGACAGATTTTCAGGAGAAGCACCTCATACCAACTGTGAAGCATGGCGGTGGAAATGTTATGGGTTGGGCTTGCTTTGCTGCCTCAGGGACTGGACAGCTTGCATTCATTGATTCAACTACTAATAATTTGTCCTACCACTGAAGTTGAACTGAAAGTGGACTTTTTAGCAGGATAATGATCCTAAGCAAATCCACCAAGGAATGGCTCAAAAAGAAGAAATAGAGGGTTATGGAATGGCCTAGTCAAAGCCCAGATTTGAATCCCATTTAAATGTTGTAGGGGGATTTGAAACGGGCAGTACATGCAAGAAAACCCTCATACATCTTTCAATTGAAAGACTATTTCATGGAAAAGTTGTCAAAAATTCCAGCAACCCTGATGGATATTTATGCAAAATGCCTACAAGAAGTTATTTCTGCTAAGGGGGGGGGCAATACTAGCTTATGAGGCCTAGTGTGTAAAGAAAAATATCAAATCTATTGATATTTCTGTTGATACATGATTAAAAAAGGTAGCTTTCCTTGTGGTTTTGTTCAAGTATATCAACTTTATTAATAGCCACTGTTTCAAAGATGATCAAATATTTGCTTGTCCAAATATGTCAAAAAAGCCAACAATTTCCATGGGGTGTACTTATTTTTTCACACGACTGTATATGCCATGGCAGTCCATCTCAAGGCATCTGAAAGTCACTCATATCTAGGCCAAATAGTTACAGCCAGACCACATAAAGACTTGAAGGACATGCCAATCTCTTCAATAGGTGGACAAACATTTTTCAAGAATGATACAGTCCCCTCTGAAACTATTGAAACGGCAAGGCCAATTCATTGTTTGTGCTATACACTAAAGACATTTGGGTTTGAGATCAAAAGATGGATATGAGATGAGAGTTTAGGATTGCAGCTTTTATTTCCTGGTATTTACATCTAGATGTGTTAAACAGCATAAAACCTAGAACCTTTTGTATCAGACCATCCAATTTTTAGGCAAGCAAAAGTATAGGAACAGATAAGTCTTGGAGTAAATTAAAGTAAATAACACTTAATATTTGGTTGCATATCCCTTGCTTGCAATAACTGCATCAAGCCTGCAACTCACGACCACCACCAAATTGTTGGTTTCTTCTTTTGTGATGCTTTTCAGGCTTTTACTGCAGCCTCTTTCAGTTGTTGTTTGTTTTGGGGGATTTCTCCCTTCAGTCTCTTCTTCAGGAGGTGAAATGCATGCCATGTAGTCTAAAACCTTTCACTTTTTCACCTTGATAAAGTCATTTGTTGAGCTGGCAGTGTGTTTTAGATTATTGCCTTGCTGCATGATAAAATACCTCCGATTAATTTGGATGCATTTCACTGTAAATGACAAAATGTTCCTGTAAACTTCTGAATTAATTCTGCTGCTATCATCATGAGTTAAATCATCAATAAAGATTAGTGAGCCTGTTCCAGAAACAGCAGTGCAAGCCCAAGCCATGACACTACCTCCATGTTTCAGAGATGAGCTTGTATGTTTTGGATCATAAGCAGATCCTTTTTTTTCTCCACACTTTGGCCTTTCCATCACTTTGGTAGAGGTTAATCTTGGTTCCAGAACTTGGCTCATCTCTGGACTTCTTTGTGAATTCCAATCTGGCTTTCTGATTCTTACTGCTGATGAGTGCTTTGGCCTCTATATTTCTGCTCTCAAAGTCTTCTTTGAAAGGTGGATTGTGATACCTTTACCCCTGTCCTGTGGAGGTTGTTGATGATATCATTGTGTAACACTTTCCCAAGTTTGGGTAGATAATGAGGACGGAGGAGGCAGGTTTTGAACAACTCAAAAGGTGCTTTATTCTTTTTATTTTTACTTTTGCTTTTCAGCAAGGTTACTAATACACATACATGCACACACACAGCCCTGTGCTGGTGGTTCTCTCTCTCAAGGCACTCATCCCTCCCCTTTTTATCTTTAACACAGCTCACAGCAACACAGAACATTCATTAGTATAATTCCCCGCAGGTGAGCAATCTTTACCACTCACCTTTTCCGGCTCCTCTATTCGTTCACAAACCAGCGCTCGAGCATGCCCCCGCTTCCACACACTGATTGTTGTTTTGGGGTTTTTCTTTATAGCTCTTACAATTTCTGTCATCAGCTGTTGTTGTTTTCCTTGGCCAACCCTTTCGGTGTCTATTAGTACACCATAGGGTTCATTAGTTCATTCTTTTTCAGGACATTAGAAATTGTTGTATTGGCTATGCCCAATGTTTGTGCAATGCCTCTTATTGATTTTCCTTCTTTTCTCAGTTTCAAAATGGCTTGCTTTTCTCCCATAGACAGCTTGTGATCTTCATGTTGGCTTATCCTTTTAAACAACAAATGTAGTTTTCACAGCTGAAGCTGAAGGCTAAAACCAAAAGTATATGTTCAGAGCTATTTATTATTTAAACAGTCAGTCTAACAGGACAAGCCTGGCTAACAAGAAACACCTATCAGTCACATGGTCCAATATTTTTGCTCACCTACAAATTGGGCGGTCTGATACAAAATGTGCTATGTTCTATGTTGAAAACCTATAATGATGTATATGTACACATCTGCTTATAAATACCTGGAAATAAAAACTGAAATTATAAACTCTCTTCTCATATTCATCTTTTGATCTCTAACCCAAACATTTCCAGTATACAGCAAAAATAAATGAATTGGCCTTTCAGTTGTAATAGTTTTGAAGGGGTCTCTAAGAGCCATAGGTAAAATTTCATCACGAGAATCCAGACATTTATTCTATCTGATGTGGTAGTCTTTTTCTTTTCTTTTCTTTTTAAAAAAATTTTTTTTAAGCAATGTTCAACATTGCAAAACACTAACTCAAAGCCCTCTGTGTGCTGAACCAGATATATTATAGTGCTTAACACTTGGGTTTGCTTAAAATTTTGGCCAACATCTGCTTTTGTTTATAAATACTTTTACAAAACCCATTTGCACTAACTTACTTAATCTTAATCTTATTTGACTGAATAATAATCGACTGCACATTCATGTCCAGCAGAGGTCTAAATTAATGTATCCCCTATGTGAAATACCCTGTGGTCAAAATATGCTTTTTGTACACTGCTGCAATAAACATGCCAGCAGAATAAATTTTTTTCTATGGTGTGTGCAGATGGCTGAATATGTAATTTGAGTCTGATTAAAATTTTCATTTTGGCCTGTCTAATTAAAATGCAGTAATTTTTTTTTTTTTTTTTTTTTTTTAAATAGAGGGGGAGTTATTTAATGATAAAGAAGCAAACCCCAAACAGATGAGGCACCCAATTCCTTAACCCTCCCCACTCACTCCTGTTCTTAGCTTGAGCCCCAAGGGACAAGACCTATTAAACTCCATTATCTAGATGTAGAGAACATAAGAAAGAAAAATTGATCCATCCAGACACTGGGGAAAGATGCTTACGATCTTTTGCACCGGTCTTCCTGGAGAGGCTGACATTTCAAGAGGACATCAGAAGCTTAGAGGTGATACTGCTTTGTGGCTTTCTGGCACTGTTTTGTGTCCAGCTGTCTGTGCCCTTGACTCAACCCCCTACTATTCAAGTAAACACTGACACAGAACAGGCCACATGCTCAGGACCTGACAGGAAGAAGCTTAATTGTGGTGGAAGATGATGCTCCTTTCAATATGGTGCCATGCTGTGAGTACCTTAGATGAAAGAGATGTGCCAATAAGGCAGACTCTGACCATCCATATGAAGAACCCTAACGTGTCCAGGGTTAAAGGACATGGACCCAATAGAGAGATAAGACTACCAAAACTTTAAGAGTATATTAGTTCTGCTTTTACGCATTGCTCCGTCTCTTTCTCTATTTGTCTACTTTTCTTTCTCTCTCAGTCCCCCAACTCTAGCAGCTAGACTTTAAAGAGCAATGAGATAAAATATTAATTACTGTTCAGATAAGAGTTCACACACCAGCTGAAAAGCTTTGTCAGGATAAAGAGCTGGAAATTAATTGTTAACCGTTAACTGTGTTTTATCAAATATTTAACATTGTCTTCAATGGAATGACATTATATATATTTTTTTCAGTTGAGTTCTCTGCTATTCCTCAAGATATTAACGTGGTCAAAAAATACTGGTTAATTTTAAATTTTTTATTTTTATGTGGCTCGTGTTTCAGATAAATATATTTGAGTGCAAAATATGTTACAATTAACATTTTATAAACATACCCATTTTCACCTTTTTTGTTACTTGTGATAATGAAGAAACATCTGTGAAACCCAGCTCACTTGTCTTGTTGATATAAATTACATTTCTTTTTCTTCTTATTTTTTCTTTTCTTGTTTTTTTTTTAATGGTATGTAAACATTTGCACTAAATATTTACCAAATGTACTGACACCAAAATACAATGATTTGTAGCCAACTAACAAAATACTAATGAATTATACAGTATATCTGAGTAAATATGCCTTTGAAGGGAGTTCTAATTAAAAACCATTAGGAGCTTGTTTTAAACACTCACAGCTCTTGCTGGGAAATCACTGGTGAGTGAAACACACCTATTGAGGTCAGATGCTAAAATTGCAGGTTTATGACATCACAATTTCACAAACAGATGAATGGAAGAGTAGAGGAGAGTGAAGGAAGGGAGCGTCCATTTATGACATGTGAGCTAATTGGTGTTCAGTACCATTTGCCAGTTGTACCAGCTGGTATGTTTTATTAAGGACCACTTATGCGGCCTTGGGGACTTGCCCAGGGGGTATCTGGAGTTAAAACTGGCTGGGATGGATGCATGTTGTGGCTAGTACACAGGACATCATGAGCCTCAGGGCTCTATGTACCCTGTAGGATGCTTTGGTTGCCTCTGAGCTTGTCAGAATGCCTTAAATCTCATTAAATATTGAGAGCCAACTGAGCAGTGGATGGTGGAGCTTTTAAGTGCAAGGTGATGCCTGACATTCAGGCCAACCCCCTGTGACAAATGAAGGGTAATATGATTACACACTGAGACTGTTTGTTTTTTCCCCTCCTGACTAATGGACAGTGTGTGACAAATGGCACTCAGACCCGATTAAACTCTGAAAGGTAAAATGGACACACTGGTATGTAATAATCTCTTTAATGTTGTAGGATCTGCTAATGCCATTTTTACTATTAATCAAATGTATATCTTTGCTTGTAATTAGTATACACCTTGGTGGTATAATGTATAATATATTTGAGAGTGTTGCATCTTATAGATTTTGTCTCAGTCACAGGATATGGGGACTGGAACAAACGTATGGTGACAAACACGCACACAGGCACACACACAAACACAGGCACACACCCGAACACACAAATACACAGATGCTTGCTGTCATGGATATATTAATCAGATCAATACTGCACATGTCAGGGAAGTGAAGGACAGAGTTGAGAACAGAGGGTGTTTTTATATAAACACACAAATAAGCACATAACCTAGATCCCCTCTCTAAGAAAGCACATTTTGTAAGTAGTTGCTATCCCATTGGTCTATTTTTGGCTGATTGAATTTCACAAACTTGCCATATGAAATTAATGGTTATTGACGTACCTTTGCAATCAAATGGCAGCAAGCTGTGAATGGCTATGGGTTATCACTGGTAACATATTTATCTGGGCATAGTTGTTATTACAATGCACAAATCAGTGAAACTACAAAGCAACTACTTAATAAAGAGCAGTTAATATACACAACTCCTTTTAGCAGAACCTGTCCACTTGGTGGCCACCTCAGCAATCCTACATAAAAATAAATTCGCAGACACAGCTATATTTAGCCATCTCACCAACAGAGTACAGACCCATAGACTGTGTCAGTGCATTAAGGAAATAAATAATATGATGAAATACACCATTCTTTTAACAAAATAAAGCCAAAACAGTAGTCAATCCAGACCTCTATAGGTAAAAAAAAATCTTACCATTATCATTTCTCACACTTACTAGTAAAGAAAAATGTTAAAGCAATAACTAAATCAGCCTTTTATCATTTGTCTATCCCTTCATCTCCAGCCAGGTGGACAATTGCACTGGTCTCAGTAAAATGGCCCAAAATCACAAAAAAAATCAGCCACAACTCATTCAGAATAGCGCAGCAAGAACCATAACCAGAACTAGAGAATACTAAGTTTTCAGAGACTTAAATTAGCTTCCAGTTATTACAGAATCAATTGTAAGGTGCTGCTACTTTTTCAAAGATCACTAAATTGCATAAGTCCAAAATACATCTCCAATAAGCTTGAAGAATACAAACTTAGTAGGCCTAGCAGCAGTGTGTGCAGTTTTCAGAGTCAGATCCAAACAGCATTTAGCTGCTATAATACCCACAAATGGAAAATTTTTAGATGTTTACCAACTGTATTTTAGCTCTGTCCTATTTTTATGTTCAGGTTCAGGTATGTTCTGCTGCAAAAGATGGGGAGCAGACACAAATCCTCTCAGGAACTCTTTGACCATAATGGGACAATCAATAGATAATCTTCCAAGTGTGCTGCAAATCTGCCAGTTCCTGGGTGCACGACTGCTGTGAGACAGTGCACCCTCAACTGCACTGACTAAATAAGTAGTGCATTTTTCCATTTCCAGAGCTTGCATGCCCAACCTCGATATCAGTTGCCATTTTGTGCCCTTTGGTGGTTGATTGAAAACTATCAAACTATGGCCCTGAAATCCTCAAAATGTTGAAGTATGATGTGGACATATTTTTCTGCATTAATGGTGCCCTCACAGATGTGCAAGTTACCCATGCCATAGGCACTGACACACCCCCATACAGATACTGGCTTTTGGTCCTGATACTGATAACAGCTTGGATGGTCCTCTTCCTCTCTGTTCTGGAGAACACGGTGGCTGTTTTTTCCAAAGACTATTTGAAATGTTGACTCGTCGGACCACAAAACATGATTTCACTGTGCTACTGTCCATCTCAGATGAGACCGAGCCCAGAGAAGTTGGTGGCGCTTCTGGACAGTTTTGATGTATGGCTTCTGCTTTGCATAGTAAAGCCTTAACTTGCATCTGCAGCGGTGAATGGTGTTGACTGACAAAGGTTTACCGAAGTATTCCCAAGCCCATGTCAGGATATCCATTACAGACTCATGACGGTTTTTAAGACAGTGACATCTGAGGGATCGTAGATCACGCAACTTCAGATGTGGTTTTTAGCCTTGTCCTTTATGCACAGAGATTTGATCCTTTGAATTATATTGTGCACTGTAGAAGGTGAAATGCCCAAAATCCTACAGATTTGTCTTTGGGGAATGTCGTTCTCAAAGTGTTGGATTATTTGCTGACTCATTTGTTGGCAGATTGGCGAGCCTTGACCCATCCTTGCTCTTGAAGGACTAGGCCTTTTTTGGAGGCTCCTTATATACTATGATTAGATGATTGCCTCACCTGTTTCACATCACCTTCTTATTTCAACTTGTCACATCGCTATTAGTCCTAAATTGCCCATGTTCCGACTTTTGTGGAACGTGTTGCATGCATGAATTTCAAAATAAATATTTATCTACAAAAGAATTGTGCAGTTGATTAGGTAAAACATAAAATACCTTGTTTTTATATATTTTTTCTTTAAATACAAGTCAAAGTACATTTACAAATCACTACTCTTTGTTTTTATTAGCATTTTCCATACTGTCCGAACTTTTTCAGAATTGGGGTTGTAAATTAAATTATTGTTAAATAAGAAATACAGCCAGATAGAATATAAAAAAGTAAATAATATTTGATCTCATAGATGTGTGGATCTCATAGATGTGTGTGGATGTGTGATCTCATAGATGTGTGGATCTCATAAATGTGTGGATCTCATATAAGGTTCTATGTGTGTTTGTCTAGTGCTTAAAAAATGCTTTCAAATTGTCTCAGATTTTAAATAATGTAAATATGAAGTAATCTTAAAGTATAGGCTTGTTGAGCTGTAAATGTAAATTCCAACACTTTAGAGTTGTATTTATTTTCTTAGATCCAGGATTTGGCCAATTTTGTTTTCTTGTTTGGTGGTGGTCAACAATGAACCATAAGAGGCCATGTATTTTCAGATGTCTTGGTATCATGGCTCTGATCTGACACAAATTGTTTATTGTTCTGGGTTAGTAGCACCATATGGCCTGTGCTGACAATGGTGTTTGAGTCAGTCAACTTACCTGAGTCAGCCAACTCGACTATCTACCACACCTCACTGCTATGACTCCATTACATGGAGTTGGGGGCAGTGGTGGTTCAGCCATTAGGGCTGTGGACTGCTGATCAGAAGGTTGTGAGTTTGAAATACAGTACTGCCAAGCTACCACTGTTGGGCTATTGAACAGTGTTGACTGTAGGATTTTTGTACCCCTTGTGCCTGCCATTACATACATTACATCATTATGGACCAGGATTACTGTGCACCATGTTGTGGATACAACCTACTTCATAAACCAGTGTTTCAACTCCTTTATATTCAGCTGCATGCCACACAGATTTATGTGCATCAGCATTTACCACTAGGGAGACCATTGGTGTAACTGGAAGCATGCAGCCTTCTGCATTTGCCATTGCAGCCATTGAGAAATACACCCGGGTCTGTCTATGCATGAGGCAGTTGTACTAAGCTCCTTAGAGTTCTGCATTTGCTGATGTTGCAGTGCCAATAACAGCTCTGAAATTTGGCTCATGCCTGCTGCCAACTCCATCACTCTTCGTTTCAACACTGTATAAGTGTTTCCTCTTCCTGGTCTGGGGGGTTGAGCAGTCAAGTCGTCTGGCAATTTCTGTTACTGCCATGACAATCCAGTATAGGATAACTTACTGTTTACTTCCTAGAGGGCTCCACAGCTTTATCTGATGTTCACTTCACTCCATGCCATACCATACCTGCCATATCAAGGGAAGTATAATTATTAGTCAGCAGTATTTACATATATAGCCTGTGGTTTTCACGCATTGCTATAAGGTGAACAGGATTCAACACACCCTGAGGGAGTCTTTATTATTGTGGTAATTTAATCAAACCAAGCTCACATCACATCTCCCCAGCTAATACCACTTACATGTGAAGTGTCCAATGAGAGCAAATAACATCTTGAATTTAGATACTTGGAACATATTGGAATACGGATAACGAGAGGAACCTGTGGATATGCACTGCAATGTCAGATCAGACAAGACGGGTCAAAAGCCAGGTCGAAAACCACAGTGCCAACGGACCTATCATTGCTGAGGAAAGGCAGGTAGGTAAGGAGGAAGACCCTGTAGTGTAGTGTGATCTTTCTTGTGAGCACCAAGGAGACACACCTACCCATCCAAGAAGTCAAAAAGAACAGAAGAGCAGGCACCAGCTAGGAAGGACAAAATCAAGTGATGTTACAACCGGAAATATCTTGCGGTTAGAAAGTCCTGTTTTGTGTGTGTTTGTGCCATGTTTTGCATGCAGGTCCAACTCCGAGTGTGGTGCCACATGAAGTAAGTGCCCATCCTAGCCCAGAGGTAAATCTGCCCATGTCTCATGACCAGTTAGTGGCTGCTCAGCAAACAGACCCTTTCATTATCACAGTGTTTTGAGTCCGTAACAGGTCCATCTGAATTAGTGCATCGTAAGTCAATGTATTTTATTGAAGATGTGATTCTGATGAGGAAATGGTCCCTTCTCAGATCTGATGATCGCTGATTGGAAGCATTGCAGGTGGTGGTTCCCAGCTCACTGAGAAGTCATGTTCGGAACTTAGCTCATGATCATCCTTGTTCTGGACATACAAGGGTCCATAAGATTTATCAGTGTGCCTTAAATTATTTTTGTTGACCTGGAATAAAGAGTGACATCACAACATATTGCAGGACTTGTCACACTTGCTAATTAGTGGGTAAACCTAATCAGGTTGTTCCTCCTATTCCCCTGAAACCTATTGTAGTCAGCACAGACCCATTTGAACGTTTTATCATTGATTGTGTTGGACCATTGCCTAAAACCTGTTCCTTAAGCCTCTTCATGTCACGATTATTTTCACAAGCAATGCACAAGTTGCAAATTTCCCACCAAGTTTCATCCGGAGTTGCAAGGTGCCTTGGATTGCTTTCACCAAACATTTAAAACTATGCTGTGCATGTTCTGTGTAGAAACTGGGATGAGGGGTGCCCCTTATATTATTTGCTGTACATGAGGCTGTGCAAGAATCTCTTGGCTTTAGCCACTCAGACCTGGTGTTTGGTCATACTGTGTGAGGTCCCTTAAAGGGTTAGAGAACAAGAACAGTGGTTAGCAAAGTCTTCTCCCCCTCCAGGAAAGACTCTTTTGAAAGATGTTCATGTTCTTTGTGAACATTTTCAGTTTAGCGAGAGAAATGGCAGGTATTGCATTGCACTCCTCCCAGGAGGCTATGAAGGAGCAGAATGACCATCAGGCTATCTCTCATTACTTTTTTGTTGGAGACCTAGTGTTAGCATTATTGCATGTGCCAGGATCTTCTTTCCAGATCCGGTTTGCCAGACCTTATGAGGTGAAACAAAAGTTGAGTCCTACTAACTATCTTCTCGGTATGCCTGGTAGTAGACGTAAAACCTGTGTGTCACATTAATCTCTTGAAAAAGTATTGTGATCATCCTTCACCATCTGAGACCAAACCTGTTCCATCTGTGATGCCATTGGTTACCCTTTCTGAAGAGGGTCAAATATCTCCTTCTGAATATTCCCCTGAGGTTGATGATCTATATTTTGGAAGAAAATGCATGTCTTCCTTCACTCAGCCAATTCTGAAGCTTTACAGTGGTTGCCAGAGAAATTGGAAAGTTTGCCTCCACTGTTTCAGGAAGACACTAAAACATTAATAGGTAAGTTTATTAATCTGTTTGCTGATGTTCCATCCCGTATTACGATTACTGAACATGACATTGGCATGGGTGATCACGCAACACCCATATAGGGTAAATCATACTAAATGGGCAATTATGAAACAAGAAACAGACTATTTATTGGAAAATGGATTAGCTATTCTGAGTGTGAGCCCATGGTGCTCCCTTTGTCTTTTAGTGCCAAATGCTGATTCTTTCTGTTTTTGTATTGATTATAGAAAAGTTAATGCTGTGACAAAGCCTGATTTGTTCCCTCTTCCAAGAATAGAGGATTGTGTTGATTCTGTTGGACCTTCTTAAAGGTTATTGGCAAGTTCCCCTTACCCCATGAGTGGCTGAGATCTCTGCCTTTGCTACACCTAACAATTTCCTCCAGTATATGGATATGGTATTTGGCCTTCATGACTCGCCAGCGACCTTCCAGCGGCTTATGAATAGAGTACTGGGGGATCTTCCGTATACCTGGATACCTGGATACCTGCATACCTGGATGATGTATTCTATTCATATACCTGGAAGCAAAACCTTGGACTACTAGAACTTGTTTTTCCTTCTCTCTGATGCTTCCTTAGTTTTAAACTTAGATAAATGTGAATTTGGAAAATGAGTTGTCTCCTATTTGGGTAAGCCAGTAGGTCAAGGGGTGGTTAAACCATTAAGTGACAAAATTCAGGTGATACGCATGTTCCCAGCTAATAAGACAAGGCGTGACCTCTGTCGGTTTTTAGGCATGGCCGGCTACTACCAATGTTTTTGTAAAAATTTCTTCAACATGGTTCACTTCTAACTAATCTATTACATAAGAATTTGTTTTTAAGGTGGTCCCCAGAGTGTCAGTCAACCTTTGAGTTGGTTAAACTGCTCCTGACTAGCTGTCCAGTTTTATCTGCTCCAGACCTGAGCAGACCGTTTAAGTTGGCAGTTTATGCCAGTAGCACGGGTGAAGGAGCAGTGCTTCTGCAAGATGATGTTCACAGGATAAAACACGCAGTTTGTCATTTTTCTAAGAAATTCTTGAAACATCAGCTTAACTATAGCACAATTCAAAAAGAAGCTCTTGCCTTGTTACTAGCCATTTGGCACTTTGAAGTTTTTCTTAGTGATAGTTCCACTCCCGAACAAGTCTTTACTGACCATAACTCACTAGTCTTTTTGCACCACATGTGTAATACAAACCAGAGGCTAATGTGCTGGTCTCTTATTATGCAAGATTTTAATTTAGTGATTGCGCCCAAAATGTGATAGCAGATACCTTATCACGAGGTTTATGTTATTGAGGGTAGTTTTGTTTTTTTAGTTTGTTTTGAACCCTTTGAGTGAACCCAGGACTGGAGAATGAGAGTCGATCTTGGCAGGAAGCTACAGTTCCCTGGGGAGATCACCAACACAAGTCTCCATCCTGATATAGTGATGTGGTCCAGTGGCACCAAGGCCACATCAAGTTAACTGTCCCTTGGGAGGAAGGAATAGAAGCTGCCTTTGAGAGGAAGAGGCTGAAGTACTCTAATCTTGCTGCTGAGTCTAAGGAGGCTGGCTGGAGAACTATTATCTACCCGGTAGAAATAGGATGCCGTGGCTCTGTTGGAACATCAACTCATATGGGATATGGAAGTAACTGGAGCAAACCAGCAGAAGGCCCTGAAAGATCTGGTTGAGGAGGCAGAGAAAAGCAGCTTTTGGCTCTAAATGAGGAGAAGTAACACGTAACCCAAGTTGCAGGGGGTGGCAGGGAGATGCCCCTGCCTCTGGTCCGCCACCAGGAGACATTCCAATTGCATTAAGCATGCATTAACATGTGGCTTGTTACAGCCTTTGTCACTGGTAAGATCTGTATGGCTCTAGTCGTGTTAGGCAAGCATGCCCGAGTGGTATTAGGTGCAACAGGAGGAAACCATATGGAACCAGTGGCACTGAGCATGCATTAACGGTGCCAGTGGGGCTTGCTACAGCCTTAGTCACTGGGGAGGCCTGTATGGTTTTGATTGCATTAGGCATGGTGGCAAGGAAGAGCAGTAATCCTATGAGTAACAGAGGAGGTGCGTCAGGCTGCATGCCATAGCAGGCCAACATCTACCTGTTCAATCAATGGACCACATTTACAGCAATATACCAGGGCCACACAAAGTAATTTCCCCCTTTTACCTTGGATAATCAGACCAGATCACCCTTTTTTGCTGCCTGCATACAAGCAGTTCCCCAAACAAGCAGTTCCAAGGGACCTTCAGGACCAAGGGATCAGTGCTTCAGGACTGTATATACTGTATCAATAAAAGTAGTAATGGGAAGAAGTTCAGAGTGGCAGCTACACAGTGTTGTTATATTAAGCTTGAGGAGTATGCTTCATGACGCACTGACTTCATTAGCAAATGAGAAGCAGCTAGAATCAGAATCTAAAATAAGGCATAAAATCTGCCAATAACATCTACAGAATGCAGACCGAAGAACACTAACAACTACAATCCATCCCACATGTGGCAAGATCAACAAACAATCACAGAGTACAAAAGCAAAACAAACTGCTTGTCAACCACTGATGACTCCTTGCAGAATGAGCTTTTTCTATGTATGCTTCGAAATTCATAACCAAGAACCACACTGTAGCATCATTACAACCTCAATGACCAGTCTTTTTAGGAAAGTAAACACAATTATACCTGTTCGAACAAAATTTGCCATCACATGTTTGAAGGACTACTGTCCAATTGCATCAACATTGATTCACTTTGGTTTGCCTATTGGACAAACCTCTCAACAGAAGATGAACAGAAGATGAAATTTCCACAGCCACCCACCTTGCACTTACACAACTTGACAAGTGCAATGCTTATGTGATAAGGTTAAGCTTCAGCTTGGCAGCTAATACTACTATTCCAATAAAATTGGTCAACAAACTCAGAGCCCATGTTCTACACAACTGCATATATAACTAGGTTCTAGACTTCCTAAGTGGTAAACCCCATGGTTGGCCTCACCTCCACCATAATCATATTCAAAACTGATACTCCACAGAGCTGTGTATTCATCCCACTCCTGTAAATCCTGCCATGCCTACTCGTTAACATGACCACATACAAACTGCAAAATCTACTTGGATGTCACTACATGTTGTTATCTACATCAGTGATATAAAACTACATAGAGATAAAACTCTACATTAATTTTGTATAATTTAACTTGGATTTTAGGCATTCCTATATAACAAAGTCAGCACCATAAATCTTAAGCTGAAATGTGGCTAATGGAATAGGTTCAGTGATTCTACTCATCCCATTTGCCCTCAGATAATGATCATATTGAAACTTTTAAATTATGACCTTTTTTATTATGCTCATAAAATGGTAAAGTGATGTCTGCAGTTAGCAGAGGGGATTAATACACCCGTGGCATATGAAATATGTTTCTCTACCATATAGTAATCAATATAGAAATAGGTAGAGTGTCGTAAACCTTGATAACTATTCTACAGTTCTATCCTTAAAAGCTAATATTGATGTTTTTCACAATGCAAATGCTAATACCATGTCACATTGTTCTCTAAAAGACTTTTAGAGACCAGACGGTCATCCCTGTAAAGGCTTTATCATTATTAGTGTCAGTGACCACTTGGCCCACTCTGTTCTCCTAATACCTTTAGGTCACTTGCCAGTGTACTGCATTTGCAAAATGAAATGGGGCAGGATGCATGTGTTAAATCATATTTACTGGGGAACAAGGGGCACAATTTTGGCAGTAATCTTGTCTCTGGATGCTGTCCCTTTAGCTGGAAGGGTAAATGGAAATGAATTAAGGAGTGGATTAGAATGCAGCAGGAGATGCAGGAGCACTCTGTTAGATTAAGAGAGGGGAGCAAGACAGGTTGTAATGCAGCACCTGGCAGGAGTTTGTGTCAGGAACATCTGGTCGTGTTTATTTAAATTGTACCCGATGGAGTGAGAGAATAAGAGAGAGAGAAGTAAAGATAGAAGGGTACATAGAGCAGCATTTGCTCTGTGAATTACAACTAAAAGCCATGTTGTTTGGTGTGACCTCAAAATCCATTTGCACTTTCTGTGTTTAT
>JANDJT010000114.1:8461124-8486148 GCA_024331685.1 Stegophilus panzeri | reverse complement strand
TAAGCACACTAGCAAATCCACCAAGGAATGGCTCAAAAAGAAGAAATGGAGGGTTATGGAATGGCCTAGTCAAAGCCAGGATTTGAATCCCACTGAAATGTTGTGGGGGATTTGAAACAGGTGGTACATACAAGAAAACCCTTAAACATCTTGCAACTGAAAGAATATTGCATGGAAGATTGGTCAAAAATTCCAGCAAGCCTGGTGGACAATTATGCAAATCACCTACAAGAAGTTATTTCTGCTAAAGAGGGCAATACTAGCTTCTGAGGTCAGTGGTTTACTTACTTTTTCCCACAAAAAAATATCACATCTATTGATATTTCTGTTGAATAAATGATTGGAAAAGTTCATTTTCCTTGTGGTTTTGTTCAAGTATAAAGATGATCAAATGTTTGCTTGTCCAAATATGTCAAAAAAGGCAACAATTTCCATAGGGTGTACAAATTTTTTCACATAGTGTTATAGTGTAGCGTTATAAACCTGGCTAGAATGCTATTTCTTCATGTGCAAGGAAAAGAGTCTATGAAAGCAGTAAAACTGTCTGTTAAGATATGAGTCCAAGGTCCAAAATAGGGAAAATAGACACACATTAAATGCTCATTTGCATGTACAATAGAGTCTCTCCCCAAGTTGGAGTCCATTTACTGTACTTTGCAGATTTACATAATATGCAATTACTCTAAATGGTGGTTCCAAGCCTCAGAGACATCACTGCCACCATCATCCATGTGCTTTTGTTTGGTCAGTGCATGCAAGTCATCAGTCTACACCTTCATTCAGCTGACATTGATGGTAAGGAAAAACAAGACCGGCAGAATATTTGGTATAGAAGGTATTGGAGAAAGCTGAACAGCAATACTGTTTTCAACATACCCGAGCCCACTTTCTCTCACCATTTTCATTTTGTAAAAATTCCTACTGCCATGTTAAAATCTATTCCAATGTTTAATGTCCTCAAGGGAAGTCTTGGAGAACTGAGGAATTGAGTCTTATGTTAACTATAGACTGACACAAATTGCCAAGAAGTTATTGAGTTCTGATAATGCAATTCCTTGCAAATAAGGGCATATGAAGCATATTAACATTTGTTCATAAGCATAAACAAGAGCAATTAAATATTCCAAAAAATAAACATTCAGAGTTCATAAGCATAAACAAGAGCTATAAAATATTTTTTAAATAACATACAACAAAACAAAGCTTTATTATGCAGTAGTACTAGATACTAATGTTATTTTACTCTGCTAAACTGACAAAGAAATCGTTTTAACCACATTGTGCTTGCTGCCCACAGAAAGATCCTCTTCCCACTGCAAGTTCTGCATGTGGCCACTTGTGATGTCGATGAGGGTGTGTTAAAGGCAATATTAGAACACAGGGTAGGTGAGTAGATGTCACAAGTCACAGGAGGAGGATATTATGAAGAAGCGGTATAGTGAGGTATAGTGATGATGGGAAAACTGAAGTGAAAAAATCTTGCTTTACACGGTAACGTGTACACCAATAGAAAGATAAGCTCAGCCCCCAGTAGATGAGGGCAAAATGCTACAAAAGCAAAGCCTTACAGCTACCAAGGTTCCTGCCCATAGGTTTGTGCAAGTAACTGGCTGTAGACAGGACAAATATGCACAAAAGAAACGGAAAAGCAGGGTAAACAACTTGGCCTCATTCAATACTTGAGACCAGGACTGAAGTAAGAATAACAGCTGAAACCAAAAAAATATTCAATCCAAGCATATTATTTTGAACTGCATTCAGTACAAAATAGGCTATATTTGAAACTCACATAGTATTTAACAACACAAACAAGAGATATCATTACAAGCCTAACGAATTGACAAACAAAGAATTAGTCCTAACCTAGTCTCAAAGCAAACCCGTATGCAGAACCTGACCAGGAATTTGATTAATAAAAATAAAACCATGTTGCAGACACTGTCAACTGTCAATTTATTACAGCTGAACTTCAGCTCAGCTAGATGTGGACATGCCTCCTGACAACTCTTCAGCTTATTATATTTTGCTACTTTTGTCAGAAAGTAAATATACAGAGACACAAGTTTATGATATATATGATATGACAATCAACCTAATACAATAACAATGTGGATCCCCCCAAAAGACAGATTTTGGTGAAAACTAGGAGTCCTCTGGGTGGACCTTGGTGGACGCAGCACTGACAAGACCCTCATAATTCAATATCTAAGTGTGAAGTAAAAAATCTACAGATGGGTGACAAAGCAAAATAAAAATTTTTAAAAAACATACATTCTTTGGCTATCACAAGCCACCAGAACAGCTTCAATGGACAAAGGCATTGACTCTACTGGAACTGTATTGGAGGAATGAATATTGGCTGCACTCAAGTAGTGTTGTAAGGATGGTGGTGGAGAGAGCTGTCTAACATGTCACTCTAAAATCTAGGTCAGTTGAGAGCTATTTGAGTTGAGATCTGGTGACTGTGAAGGCCACAGCATATGCTTTTATCATTTTCATCCTCATGAAATTATTGAGTAAGTCGATGTGAGCTGTGGATGGGGGTGGGTACATCCTGGAACAGACCACTCCCGTCAGGATAGAAATGCTTAATCTCTGAATAAAGATGATCAATAAGAAGAACTTCATATTGATTTGCTATAATGTTTCCCTCTAAGGGAATAAGTGGGCCCAAACCATGCAAGCAAAATGACCTCCACAGCATAAAAGAGCCACCAGGTTTCCCTTTAATTTGCCACCCGTCTGTAAATCAGTATTTACATTTATGAACGAGAGCACAAAACTGTGTCTGAACAAAATAAACAAACAGTTTTTTTCTATGTCATGTAAAAGTGACAAGAAATAAATTTAAATATAATAACACACTGAAACAGTAATACAATAACAGTAATACAAAAGAAACAGCACTATTAACAGATAAAACATACATTTAATGGATTCAAACATTTAATTAGTGGATAAAACATCCACTGCCCGTATCCCGCCCATCCATTATTACACAGTATGGGTCTGATATAATTTTTTTAAGTACATGTTTACTGTACCTTATGTTAGGTGAGAAACTATTCAGTGACCTCATGAGACAAGCAGTTAAAATTGGGTGTTCATTAAATTAATCAGCAATATATTAATCATATAAATTGTATAAATGAAATACAAATAAATATTTAATTGTACATACACTGAGCCCTCTGTATGAAGTAACTATATAGGTGCTGTATTTGCAGAAGCTAGGTGGCCATGCCCACCACTGTGAGTGGCACTAGACTTCAAGTTGCTTTTTAGGCAGTGTTAAAACCAAGCTCTGAAAATAAAGCATGCTAAATCATATGGTCCCCGATTTAAGCAATTTAATTTTTTTTTTTTTTTTCACATAACCTCACACTATGCAATGTTTTAATAAAGAAACTAGTGTCTGGATCCATGTTTTGTTTTTTGTTTCTGTAGGATGTGGGAGATATAGAAGATTAAAATGGTTGATGATATCAAGCATGGTATTGATGTTAAAAATTTTCAATAGTGAATTAACTTTGCTTATGCAAGCCTTTTAGCATTACTGTTTCCACATCTATCCATCTACTTTGCACCTAAACACCCTAGAACAAACTTACTAAAACAAAGACCACAGCCCAAAATACTAGAAAAAATAGTGGATGTCAGATTAATTAATCATCATCATCATCATCATCATCATCATCTCCATTATGTAATATATAGTGCCAGCTATTAAAAAAATGATTATACAATTGTGTTTTATTGAGCTAACAGAGATAAAGTCTTCTTTTCAACCTCTCTATTGTCTCTCGCACAAACAAGACCATGCTCCAAAATAAAGTGTGTTTATTTTTTGTTTGTTTGATTGTTTGTTTGTTTGTTTTTACTTTGATAAATGATGGTGCTTGCCTTCAGCTCTATAACCATCAGCGGTGATAATTAGAAATGCTATAGATGCAGCCAATGAAAATATACTTGCAAAAATAGGCATCAAACTACAGCAGACATGTCCACTGCTAGGGCACGGGTGCCAGGAAGTATAGCATTTCAGTGACTTCACAGTAACTTAATGCTTTTTGCATTATAAAAGAAAAGAAGAAATTTGATCACCCAATTTCAACCAAAAGTAAATTATGGTAATACATAGTGCATAGATTTTTATGGTACAGCAAGCTGTGCCAGCACTGATTACAGCATTCATATATCTTTTATTGACACATCTATCATATTATTGGCATTTGCCAATGTTCCTTTGTTGATTTGGCCAACTACTGATATGTCACAGGACTGCTGCTTGTGTCTGCTTTTCTCTGATATTAGAAAGTATGAATGTGGGTTCAGGATTAAAAAAAAAAAAAAAAAGCCACAGAAAATGCTTGAAAGTCTCAGGTTGCTGTTGTCTTCCCTGTGCCCCATTGCCCTAAAGGCACACTGAAGTCCGAGTTCTGAATTCCCTCCATTAGGGGTTTGTTTCTCACCCCTGCTTTCTTCATAGGGACTGTGCATCTCAGTGTTAAGTGTGTATATGTGGTTCCAGATTTCTCTCTATGTATATATTGAATTACTTGTGTGTGCATTTGGCCTTCTGTTCATTCTGGAAGAATCTACGCCAGAGAGTAGATGGCATTGACAGGTGATGTGGCCTCTGAGCTCTCGTTGCCCTCCGTCTCCTCCTTATCCTTCCTGACTGTATACTGGCCTATGAAGGAGCCATCCTCATTGAACTGGCCATCCCCTCCCTCTCCGTAGTCTACTAGACTGTCGTCACTTTCCTTGACGTTGCCGTCTAGAGAGGTCTGACTTCCCTGCAAAGGCTTGTTGTCCTCATCGCTGCTGTTGGGGTAGTAGAAAAAGACAAGTGGTTATGCTAACATTCCACTTTGCAACTCTTCCAAATCTCATGAAATTGAATTTCAGTTTGAATAACAAGTTCTGTAAACTGAAAGGGGACACTCCACAGACCATCTATCCTTATGGTCACAAAGAAGAATTGCAGCTAGTTGAATGAAGTCTGTAAACTGAATTGTATCCACTGAATTGCACCCTTTCACTCCTACACTTACTACTACTAGGACAACAAGCAAAAAGTACACAGAACGGGAGGATTTGAGCTGCCTTACTCCTTTGGTACCTTTACATTTTTTAAGCACAAATGCGAATCTGCACCGGATAGCAAAGAGGCCAACCCATATTTTCTACCTGTAGTTCAGGAGAAAAACAATAGTGCAAATGAACAAGAAACTACAACATCTAAGCAAAAGCTTCCTTAAAAAAAGTTTTTTTTTTGTTTTTTTTAAAGTCTTTCAAAGTAAAACAAAAAGGAGGTTGGGGGTGAGAGAAGTAGGTGGGGTAGACCCTTCATTTATGAACCACTGTGGTCTACAGAGAATCATTCTTCATGGTTCAGGCAGTATTTACTAAATAATTAGGACACATATGTCCGTTTAACTGCATGCTGGTGTTGTTTGTGAAGAGAAAGCCTAATCATGCAAGAAGTGTAGTACCTTAGCAAGGTGCCAAGAAGATGCACATAAAAAAGAAATGCGTATGTTAAGACAAAAGCTTTTGCAATATTTTTTTAATGAATAAATGATTATTCTCATTTTGTGGAATATCAGTGGGCCATGCACTTATTTACAGGAAATATGTCAGATTACTTTTTCCTTTATGACAACCAATAATATTGTTAATTCCTTTCATTTCATTCATTCATTTAATTTAAACTTCACATAAGCAATAAACATTGCCTAGATATACTGTATATTGTAATTTTTTGCTTATAAAAATTATGATAAGGCTAGAAGACATGGTTCCTTGCTCTAACAACTCTTCAGTTTCAGACCCACACCAATATCAGTGACAGTGTGATTACGGGATCAATGAAAAAGCATTGGGAACATTATTAAAGTGAACTTATTAATTCCTTAATTTAAACTAGATTTAAACCATATTGGTTTGGTAACATTACCACAATCGTCTAGCCTCCATCAAAATGAGATACAGGCCAACCTGAAACTTATCATGAGTTTTTGTTTTAATCAATTAACCAACAATTATGAGTGATACAGTAATGAAGCGCCAAGACAAATATCTTACTGTATAAAAGACTTTAAAGGAATAATTCTTAAACCTTAAATAATGTATGTTAATAATTCAATAATGGATTGTGTATTTAAAGATTGAAAATGAACACTGAAATTATTCAGGAGTGTCAGGGTTAACTTAGAGCCAAAGTTTAAAAGCCTCTGAGGTGAAAAAAGGGAAAACCAGCCTTACTATATTTTAAGATGCTAAATAATTTAATGTAGCTGATGCATTAGGGTCAAACCAGAGGTCTAACAAAGAGTTATGGTAAAGAATCTCAGTGAAATTCACTTTTTTTTTTAAATCATTTGCTCCAATACTGTATATTATAGTTTGTTTAGACCAACATGGTAATTGAATAAAACCAAAAACTCAAAGCAGACAATGTATAAACTGTAGAGTAGAAAGTCTGAAGCAGCTGTTTCCTCTACTTTCATACCTTTTCCTTTCAAGAGACCTTCATGGACCAAGAGGGGGAAAATGAGAGGAGGGTTAAAAATAGAGGAGGGAAAACCAGTTAGAAGAAGCCACTGGAAAGGGACTGAAAATGTACTAATAGCTAAACACATACATCTATCCAACATTTTATTTTTGTAACATTTGTTTCCCTATCGATCTGTTCAAGCTAAAAGCTACGCATTTGCTGTTTCTGCTGATTGTCTACTAGCTGGATTGCTGGCCTCTAGTAAATGTAATCATACTATAACAAAATAACAGTAAACTATGACCACTAAACTAAAACTCAAGATAGAGGTCACATTTTCACAGAACCTGGAAAAATTTACGTTTTACCATTTTACATGCATGTTTCGTAGCTTTGAGTTCATTTTGCTGCAGGTCAGATTAGAGCAGTGCCATCGTTAAACCACATGCAGGAAAAACAGTCTGTTTCAAGTTGTTAGCTGTCTTGCCAGATATAAGAACAGTACCTCAAGGGTCTCAAACACTGGCAAATGGAAAGGCACTTTGCCCTTAACTGCTACTCCAATAAAACAATTTGACCTCTGTGACACAGACGTCTAATAAAAAAAAAAAGCTATCACTCACTTACAGTAAACTGTCTTTTATGGGGAGTGTTTCTGTACCTGGCAGATTGTTTTGGTTCATAAATATTCAATGTTGCTGTTACTGTAATCTGTACTAGACTAGAATAACTCTATCATTCACTATAAGTGCATCATTTGAATTAAAGACATATTTAACAAATGTTTGACACCCTTGAAGAACTAGACCATGGATTGGATATCAGCTGTAGCCCCTCCCATCTAGCTGACTTCCCCTTCCAAAAACAACCAATAGCTGACATGCTCAGGCTAAGAGGGATGCTGTGTTGAAACCAAATACCTGTTTTCGTTCCTTAACAGTGTTCGGTGATTGGGGGGACAAGGATTTAATTTGAGAGGGACAGAGGTGTTAGTACCAGAACTATTAATTACTTGCAAAATACTGAGCCAATCATCAGAAGATATGCAATATCTAGTGATTAGATTAAGATGAATGCTAAAAAGGTGATAAAACTCTTATAACTGGCTGCACTTTGTATTTTTATACCACTGGTTAGCTCATGTTTATGACTTGCTTTAAGATGTTCCACAGAAGAAAACCACCTCAATCATAGTTTCTGCATAACGTACCTATTCATGCAGTTATAAAAAATATTATGATGGATGAATGAACATCATGAATGAATGAGTCTAGATTATGCAATAAAGACATTAGAAAGCACTCCTGCACATGTTGCTAATGATTTCCCCTCATGACTACTTCTTAGAATAAATCCATAAATATGATTAGCACCATACTGCAAAGTTTTGTTAGCTGCCAAACAGCACACACACCTTCTGTGTGGTCAGACAGTATGCTATACAGTATGTTACATAATGCCAAACAGAAACTATTGTTCAGTTTTAAGTCTCAAGTCAGGCTTTTTACAGCTGACGTCAGCAATGCCATAAGCCTCCCTTCTTCTATAATAACAGCATTGATACACTGGTGAGCCACTCCATGGCCATTGCCCATGTACCGCTCTCAGTGAAGTTTGAGCTTACGTAATGAGATTGTGGTTTTTGCAAAGCTTTTTTTTTTTTTTTTTTTTGATGTTTATGTTAGTTTTTGATGATGAATATTATCTAATGGGATTGTGATTAGTGTAAGTTTTGAGTTTGTTTAATTAATCCTGTTAAACTTTGTTGCCAATCTTTAAATTAGATTTGTTGCAAAGTTATTTATTAGTTTTGATTAGGACATAGAATGACATGTCCCCCTCGTGTCTCTACGTTTTCCAAGCTAACCTGAAACAGGCAAAAAAAGGCACTCACCGTCAGGTAAAACACAAATACATGCACAATATAACATCTACATAATCATAAGGCAGGATAGAGATCAAACTGGAAAATTAATTGTGATTATATGAAGCTATTATTAAAGCAGGACACACACTTACTGGTAATCAAATGATCCATCCTGGTCTTTGTGGTCCACAGGATCCAAAGGGAGGTCCTTTTTATCTCTCACTGAGGTCAATGGAGTGAAGGAGCTCAGAATTAGCAAATGAATTTCAGTTCAATTAATCCAAATCTTTTATATACAGTATCTACTGAATTATGCTGAACTGCATTGCATGTTCAGTATAATATACAGTGAAATATATTGCATACTGCATGGCATTCTGTGTGTTACCTGGATATTTCCCTCCTCGGCTTCTTTTGATAAAGCAAACAATGAGCAGGATGAGAATGAGGAGTGCAATGGCACACATGAGACCAATGAACCAACCCTGCGTGGCAATGTCGACTTGGTCCGTAATGTAGGCTGTCAGACAACACACACACACACACACACACACAAACACATACACGAAAAGTGAGGAGGGATTTGGAGAGCACATGAAAGACAGAAAGAGAGATTGTCCAAAAAAAAGAAAGGAAACTGAAGTTTCTGACATTGAACCATAAGTATAATTGCAAGCTAAATGAATTACTCACCACTATTTTCCTGTGATTTATGACCACAAAACCAAAATTGAGTCTTCAATGGACCTCTTTATGTTTCAGGAGGCAGAGCCTTCACTGACAACTACTCTTTATCAAAAACATATTAGCAATAAGAAGAGTGCATTAGGACCCGCATTATTGAACCCTGATCTGTGATAACAGTATTAGCCTAGAAATCACATTCTCTTCAGAGTTCTGAGAAAAAAACACACATGTACACCGAATGAATAAAAACACTTCCTTAATAATTAATGCATTCTACTACTACCCCATTCTGTAAATAGCTGTATCCTGTCTGTCTAAATTTATCACTTAACTGTGATATGGGCCCATGCTTCTTAGTGCTACTACGGACTGTGTTGCAAACAATATTAGCTTTTGTGTTTGTGCTTTGTAATCTTGAATATAATCTTGACTGTCCCTGAATCAGTAATGTGTTTTTGTGTTCAGAATTTGAGGATCAATATCAAATTCTGCTTCTTATTACAGGAGATGACACTGATTATTTAATTTGGCTTATCACACCCAAGGCACACACGCATTCCAGGATTACAGCATCATATTAAAAATCTTCTATGCACTTTTTGATTTTTAGTACTGCAATAAAAACCACCACAATCAATAAATCCTGGTGGTATTTCCAAAAGCAAAGAAGCAAAGAGGAATAACAGAATAACTCATTCATTTATGAAAAGTGACCCTTATAACTTACTTCAACCTACTTTATAACTTCACAGTAGAACAAATATTAAACAGTATTCATTTTCAATTGACTGATGGTAATTATTATTTTTAAATATCTGTGACTGTATAGTTCAGTGAAAGTGTAAATCCCAGGATAATATCATTGTACAGAATATTACACTTTCTATATATAGGCTTAATCACCTATTACTATCAAGAAACCTCTCAGTGTATATGTTTTGCTAATGGCTGCAACAATTGTTTTGCTACAAGAAAGGCATTCTGTGGTCATAAATTATATTTCATTCATTACATTACCTACTATGTCTGTGATAAGAGGAATGACAATAAACCCTACTAGACTTCATTTTTTGATTAATAACAGCCTGTTGAACTACAATTGCCAAGAGCACAAAATGAAACCATTTTCAGAAGTCAGATGTTCTTAATATCCAAATAATTCTTGAACAGACACTGAAACAGCTAAACTCAGCATTGCATCCTTTACACAGCCAGCCCTCACCTCCACTGGTCTCGAAGGTGACATACTCGCTGGTGATGCTGGGCCGTTCATGGGAATACACACGGAGCCGGTACTTAGCTCCAGCTATCAACCCAGCCAGCTTAATGGGGGGTTCATGTTTGAACAGCTCACGTTTCACAGACCCATTACCTTAGGAGGAGATGTAAGACAAATGTCTGTGAATCCAAGACTCAGCAACCTGCCAAAAACATGACTAGAAGCAGCCTTCACTTCCATGAGATGGAAGGTGCTGTGGATGTATTGAGACTAGAAAGTAAAAGTGCTCATACTGTATGCCAATGAACTTTTAAGGCTTATCATTAGAGGATTTTCAAAAGTGTCTAAAGAAGTCTAAAGAAGGCACAGCCTAATAGAAATTTCCCACCAGACAGTGTGGCACGGCACAGCATGGTGACAAATTTGAATTCAGAACTATCTATATCCATATACAAGGAGATCTATATCCATATACAAAGTCAAGTGTACCAATAGTTTAGACTGCATGACAAGGCTGTTATGAGCAAACATTGAATTGAAGGATTTTTTTTTTTGGCTAATAAATCAAAATTAATTTAACACATTAAATTGTACGATAAAATTGTGATCTTGCCTAAACCATTCAAAGAAAGGATGTTTTAAAAAAGAAGAAAATTTTGGCATACAATTACTATACTAATGAGTTGTATTGAGACATTATCAATATAATTCTGTGAAGAGCGCATTTGAACAACTGGTGACCTGAACTAGTTGTAACTCAACTTGAATGTCCTGCAAAATAAAATTCAGCAATGGTATCTAAGTACAGAAATTGCCGTAGGAAACAATGGACCTCATTTATCAATCTTAGTCGTGTATGAATGTTTTCATAGGCCAAACCAAACTAAATATTCCAAATACATTCCAACATGTAAATTACCAAGCACATTCACAGCACAGCTGATTTACATTTAGTGACAAAACTCCATAAAAGGCAAACTTCACCAAGAGCCGAAAATGACAAAATGACAACTACATGGTGAAAGAGTGTCAGTATCCTAGGACGAAGTGTGTTAAATCCTTCAGTAATGCAGTTTAGCCAGTGCAGAGCCTTAGCTGCCACAGATGTACACTAGCTTTTTCTCCATTTATACAGCATTTCAGTTTGTCCTTAGGGAATGGCTAGTCTTCATTTATGGATTGCTCTTTATCAAGTCATTAATCTAAAATGCACTAGTTTCACAAAAATTTTATTTGATCTGCACATGCAATTGAAATAAATGAGCTTTTTAAACCTAGTAACACTTATGTAGTAACTTAGTAACACTTAGTAACTTACAAAGTAATTTGTATATAAAATTGCAACTCATGCCAATTATGATGATTTGAAGCCTATCAGTCAAAGTCTCCTTATATGTAAATATACACAAACTCAGGAGCTCTTGTAGAATACAAATGTTTTTTTCTGAACTAACAGAATTTACATGAATACTAAAATTCTCAAGTAAATTTATGAATAAATTAGTTCATATCCAGTTTGATAAATGAAGCCCTTTGACAAAATACAGGATCATGGATATTTTACCATTTGCCACACTGTCTGGTGGAATAGCATATGTCTCGATAGCAAGTGGTATAATGGAAGGGAAAAGTATTCCTTTCCTCAGATGGCACATAAAAATAATTTGGAAAAAAAAAATGCAATAACATTAATGGTCTTTGATTCTGGGTCAGTACTGCACTGTACAATTGTACAATACAATTTAGGGGTTGAGTGAGCAACAGTCTCAAACGTCTACAGACCTTTTCTTATATCAGATGAAAATTCACACCAACATCACATTATGCCTTCTCAGAGAAAAGCCAAGCTAGTATAATGGTGTTAAGAGCATGAGCATTACTTGAGGGGTATTCCAGAAGCTGGTGACAGCATGCAACATGCTAAAATAAGAAGCAGTCACACACTGCTTGTGAAGAATTCAGCCATTTCCACTCCCTGAATTTTACTACAGCACATGCCTTTTCTATGAAGAACAACAGCAGCAATAAAATATGGCTTAAGTGTGATGGCTAGCTAAAGCTACAAGGTGAACCAAACTGACATTTGCTCAGTACTGTTCATCTTTGGTGTCCCACAGAATCTTAATGAAATAATGACCCATCATTTGTAGCTTTAGCTTTTTGAAGAAAAAAAAAACTAATGGTTTTTCCAGAAAAATTGATGGACATGCTGGATTGTAGGGGGATATGGGGGAAATGCATAATGCATTTTAAAGCAGTATTTAATATTTACAAACTACAACAAATGAAGGCAACATCATACAAACAGTTTTCCTGTCCACCTTCACACGCCACGTCATAGTATGGCACACACACAGAGCATGCGGCAGCCAACTATTTAACAGGACTGGAGTAAGAGAGAGGGGTGGAGGGATAGAAGGTAGGCCTGTCAATAGTCTAATTACATATCCTATTTTGTGAGTGGAGAATTCTGCAGAGGTTACTTTACAACAGTGTGTGTGTGTGTGTGTGTGTGTGTGTGTGTGTGTGTGTGTGATATCATACAGTGCCATGATATCTAATCTATCCACTACTCCTCCCCACAAAACACAGGTTCATGTTCATATTTTGTAAAGTCTGCTCAGATGAAACCATTAGCCGGCATACATTTACACTGTCTCAGAGTGTGACTGCTTCATCGTGCCCTCATGTGCATGTTTCAAGGTCGAGACTGTGATTGTGATAGCCCCCTTGAGATAAAGTTGGGTAGAAAACATTAACCCCTTCATTATCCCTCTCCCCTAAAAGACAAAAGAGGAATACAGTAGAAGCCTAGGTTGCACATTAGTTTCCAGCCAGGCTCTTGCAGTTTGCTCACTAGGTAAGAACTGTGAGCCAAGCTAAGCAGCTGTGAAGCAGCCATACAAAGAAATATTAGCATAAAAGGCACATGGGGTGGAGGTACACAATCAGATTCAAATGGTAGTGAAAAATATAGACATGTGAAGAAGTAAAGACCAAGAGAGAAAGAGGATAGAGAGAGAGAGTGAGACAAAGGGAGACTGTTATCCAGTATCAGTTACTTAATACAGGGGAGATTTTCATCAGAGATAAATGTTTTGAGTGGTGTTATATCCAGGCATCTGGTATAAAGAAGATTCTGTCTTTTGAGTCATTTTACTCCCTACTCACTCAAAATAAGAGGTTCTTTTCATTACTATTTGTCTCTTTCTCTCATTCTCTTCATTCCTCTTAATCACACTCTCTTTGTCCCACATTTACTCAAATCTCTCCCTGTTCCTGCGAGCCATCAGAAAGAATAGGAGCTTCCTAAAGGGAACTTTAAGGACTCACGAGGACACAAACCCAAAGCCCACTGAAATGACTCATTTCATCTCTCAGAGACGGCAGATGAAACAGAGCACTGCTGCTTTGTTCTTTCTAAAGTGCATGGATGGAATATCTGTAAGGATCATTGTACAAGAAGGTGCACAGAATGAAGAGTAGCATTGCTCATAGCTGTTAGATATGATAAATGGTCCATTATTCTGTACAATATCTAATCTATCACAGAACAAAAGGAGCTGGAATTCACAGCAATATCTGTAACTAAGCGTATCTCTGCAATAAACTCGGTAAGTTCTTCAGATGATCTTGGTCTTGATTTATGTCCTAGCAAGCCCAATCGAAAGCACTGAGGTTCCCTTCATAAGCTCTCAGTGGGAGAATCTGGGTCTTACTGTCCAGTGTGTAGTCTAGCACAAACTCGCTGCTGCCAACCGGGAAGTTGTGTTTCCAGCTGACGTTAGCATAGTCACTGTTAGCATCCACGGTCAGATTCCAGATCTTTACATGTGGGGCTAAGCAGAACAGGTGGGAGAGGAGTACATTTCACAAATTTCAACCACTGGAGGAAAGTGACAAGAGCTAATACTTACTACACCAGCATGACCACATTAATATGATTTTCTTACAAGTTCTGCCTTTAATATGATGAAGGCCTTTCTAAAGCCTCTTCATTACATTCTATAGGGTCTGTCTTTTAATCTCATAAAGGAGTAACAAGCTAATGGGATGCCACAGTCAATACAACTAATCATATATGTCGATACTAATTTGGGGAAAATATCTTTGTTAAGGGCAAAGGTCAACTCTCAGTTAAGCTGCTTGTCAAAAATGGCCACTTAAGCTTGACAAGGCCCCCATATCATGAATACTTCATCTGAAATGTCCAACTTAGCTCAGTCAGCTACAACTGCGATTGAATTAACTGCCTTCTACGTTTACATTGACTTTTTATACTGCAGTCTGTGCAAATACCCAGCATGAAAGGCAGGGTGGGGTGGGTTGTAGTGGTGGTGGTAGTACTGGTAGTGGTAGTTGTAGTAGTTGTAGTAGTAGTTGTTGTAGTGGTTGGAGCAGGAGTAGTGGGGATGGCATCAGTTGTAGGGGCAATGGTGGTAGTTGTTGAGGTTGTAATGGTTGTACTTGGGATGGTAGGTGAGGAAAAGGGGGGAAGAAGAGAGGCAAACACCAAGACATCTGTAGAATCGATCACTGAGAGAGGAAGAGAGCAGCAGTTAAGCATATCAAAAAGTAGTTAGCAGCACCAAAGATACACAAACAGAGATCACAAGAGAATGACCATGAACTACAATGTTGGACAGAATTCCCACAACTATAATTTAAAAATTCTTCTATTTCCATACAATATAAATTGTGAGGATGCTTCTAACTCACAATGAAATTCCACATATATAAGTCTAACTAGAAATAAGAAAGAAATTCAATTTATTATAAAGCATTCTGAATTGAATACGGGCACCAGATTTTACACTTTCCACTCTTTTAAGATTAGGACAGTAGATTTCAGTTCCAGTCCTGGAGACCCCCAGCTCTGCTCTTGATGGGTTTGTTAATTACAGTCCCCATGAAACTACTGGAATGGCAAGACCAATCAATTTTTTTGTGCTATACACCAAAATCAAAGATCAAAAGATGGATATGATGGATATTTACAGTTAGATATGTTAAACAACACAAAACATAGAACCTTTTTTATCAGACCACCCAATTTTTAGGTGAGCAAAAGTATAGGAACACTTAAGTCTTGAAGTAAATTAAAGTAAATAACATTTAATATTTGGTTGCATATCGCTTGCTTGCAATAACTGCATCAAGCCTGCAACTCACTGACACCACCAAATTGTTGGTTTCTTCTTTTGTGATGCTTTTCCAGGCTTTTACCCCAGCTGCTTTCAGCTGTTGTTTGCTTCGGGGAGTTTCTCTCTTCAATCTCCTCTTCAGGTGGTGAAATGCATGCTCAATTGGGTTAAGATCTGGTGATTGATTTGATTGGCTAAAAACTTCCAATTTTCCCCCCAGATAAAGTAATTTGTTGAGTTGTCAGTGTGTTTTGGATCATTGTCTTGCTGCATGGTAAAGTTCATCCCAATTATTTTGGATGCATTTCTCTGTAAATTGGAAGACAAAATGTTCTAGAAGCAGCCTGTTCTACCTTCACCCCTGCCCTGTAAAGGTTGTTGGTGATATCACTGACTGTTGTTTTGGGGGTTTTCTTCACAGCTCTCACAATGTTTCTATCATCAGCTCTTGCTTTCCTTGGCCAACCCATTCAGTGTCTGTTGCTCAGCACACCAGTGGTTTCTTTCTTTTTCATGACATTCCAATTTGTTGTATTGGATATGCCAAAAGTTTGTACAATGCCTGTGATTGATTGTCCCTCTTTTCGCAGCTTCCAATTGGCTTGCTTTTTTCCCATAGACAGCTCACTGATCTTCATGTTGGCTTATCCTTTTTAACAACAAATGCAGTCTTCACAGGTGAAACTGAAGGCTATAAACAACAGTAGATCTTCACAGCTATTTATTGTTTAAACAATCAATCTAGCAGGACACACCTGGGTAACAAAAAACAGCTGTCAATCACATGGTCCAATATTGCCTACAAATCCAATAGTTTCGGGGACTGTAGCTTATTAATTGAGTCAGGTCTTTTAGCCTTCATGCATCAGAAATGTACTGCAGTATATTAACCACACAATATAATGTGATATTAATATTACTGTATGTTGAAATGTATATTTTATTAGAAACACCTGTGCGCCCTGCTCATTCATGCAGTTATCCAATCATGTGGCAGTAGTGTAATGCATAAAATGCAGATATAAGTCAAACAGAATGTGGAAAAATGTGATGTCTGTAACTTTGACTGTGGCATGATTTTTGGTGCCAGATGTGTTGGTTTGTGTATTTCAGAATCTGCTGATCTCCAGGGCAGAGCTACAACCTGGATAAATTTTTGAGGTGAGTCAGTGTGACGAGCAAGCCTGATCTGCCATTCCACATCTACTATGAGTGGATCGACAGGGCAGCATCCACAGCTCAGCTTCAGCGCCCGGCCGACAGTGCAGTGGTGGAGGTGACGCAGACCTGCAAGACCAAGGGCTGCTGTAAAGAAGCCCAGCTACAATGTCCCACATGCAGGAAACTTGGGATCCATGGATCATATTTCTGCTCTGAGGGATGTTTGAAGAGCAGCTGGCATGCTCACAAACAGCTCCACAAGAGAGCACCTGCAGAGCTCCAGCTGGAGGTCAACGTGGTGACCTCATCTCCAGAGCTCCAACCTGAGACCCATGAGGTGGTCTCAGCTGCCGAGCTCCAGCGAGAGGTCAACATGGCACCCTCATCTCCAGAGCTCCAACCTGAGACCGATGAGGTGGTCTCAGCTCCAGAGCCCCAGTTGGAGGTCAACATGGCGACCTCCTCCCCAGAGCTCCAGCAGGAGATCAACGTGGTGACCTCATCTCCAGAGCTACAACCTGAGACCCATGAGGTGGTCTCACCTGCCGAGCTCTAGCCGGAGGGCAATGTGGCGACCTCCTCCCCAGAGCTCCAACCTGAGACCCATGAGGTGGTCTCACCTGCTGAGCTCCAGCCAGAGGTCAACATGGCGACCTTCTCCTCAGAGCCCCAGCAGGAGACCCACGAGGCGGTCTCGTCTCCAGGTCTCATCTCCAGCATAAAGTCAAGTTCCAGCTTGAGGTTAACGAGACGACCTCTCAAGTCAAGTTCCTGTCAGAGGTCGAAGAGACTACCTCTCAAGCCAAGTTCATGTCCGAGGTCAAAGAGAAGATCTCTCAAGTCAAGTTCCTATCTGAGGTTGAAGAGACAACCTCTCAAACCAAGTTCCTGTCCGGGGTTGAAGAGACGACCGCTCAAGCCAAGTTCCTGTCTGAGGTTGAAAAGAGGGCCTCTCAAGCCAAGTTTCTGTCCAAGGTTGAAGAGGCGGCCTCCCAAGTCAGGTTTCTGTATGAGGTTGAAGAGACGGCCTCCCAAGTCAAGTTTCTGTCCGAGTTCGAAGAGATGGCCTCTCAAGCCAAGTTTCTGTCTGAGGTTGAAGAGGCGGCTTCTCACGCCAAGCTCCTGTCTGAGGTCGACGAGGTGGCCTCTCACGCCAAGTTCCTGTCTGAGGTCGACGAGGCAACCTCCCATGCCAAGTTCCAGCTAAAGGTCGACGAGGTGACCTCCCACGCCAAGGTCCAGTCTAAGATCGACGATGTGACTCTCCACCCCGCGTTCCAGTCTGAGATCGACAATGTGACCTTCCACCCCACGTTCCAGTCCAAGATCGACGATGTGATCCTCCACCCTGCGTTCCAGTCTGAGATCGACAAAGTGATCTTCCACGCCACGTTCCAGTCTGAGATTGATGGTGCAACCCTCCATGCCACATTCCAGTCTGAGATCGACGAAGTGACCTTCCATGCCACGTTCCAGTCTGAGATCGATTAGGCGACCACCCACACCAAGTTCCAGTCCAAGGTCACTGACATGGACAACCAAGTTATGCTCACGCCTGAGTCGATTAACATGACCAACCAAGTTCGCCTCATGCCTGAAACCAACATCACAACCAACCAAGTTATGCTCACGCCTGAGTCTGCAGACACAACCAACCAAGTTCTGCTCATGCCTGAAGCAGATGTCATGACCAACCAAGTTATGCTCAGGCTTGAGACTGACGACACAGCCAACCAAGCTCTGCGTACACCTGAGTCTGGTGAAATAGCCAACCGAGTTCAGCTGGCAGAGTCGGTGAAGAACGACACTCAGTCTCTCTGCATGACTGAGGACGTCGCTCTGCCTCTGTGCTCCTCTGAGGACATCGCTCTGCCTCCGTGCTCCACTAAGAATGTCGCGCCGCCTCCATGCTCCTCTGAGGACGTCACTCCACACTCAAGAAAGGCTGACGAGACGGCCCACCAAGTCCAGCCCCTGTCTAAAGCTGACGACACAACTTCCCAAGCCTCTGACCTAATGACCCCGGCAAACCAGCCACAGCTTCATGTCTGCTCCTCGGCTCTTTGAGGAACCTGCTACTTGTTGGACAATGCCTGCATTGGAACCTGAGGGGCTGTATGAACATTTTGCCCAGAGGGCCAGGACCAGGACCTTGTTGATGTTGATGATTAATTAGACAGTGATTATATTCTGTTGTATTGCTTTCCTGCATAACACCTCATCAACAGGAAAATGTTGGCCATGTAAACATTAGGCAAGTGATTTATAAAAGGATTATATTGAAATTAATGTTAAAATTTTTACTGTTAACTATACATTACTGATAATCACTTAAAAATCCATCATTCAGCTGAGTGTTCACCATTTCCCACAGTTCCTGACTACACAGTTGATAATACAGGGTGTCCCAAAAGTCTACATACATAGGGGAAATGAACACCTTTTAGCAAATGTTTTTTTTTCAGATAGCCTATAAGAATGCCATAGACAAACCAAGAATGTATTGAAATCATTCTCATGGCTGGATTGGGAAGCTGTGACAAGGTTGTGATGGACTTTAACAGGAAACTTGGCAAGCACATCACAAACAACACTGTTGCCTAATTTATTACTTATAAAACTTATAAGTAACTCAAACTTATAACTCAAAACGTTCACATAATTTAATGGGGCTATCATGTTTTACAGTGTGAACATTGGAAAAACACTCCATATTAAGCTGAGTTGTAGCTCATGCCAGGTTCTTACTTGGAAACATGGGAGTGTCTGATCTTTTCTGCTTTTACATGAATCACAAAAGGCACCTTTTGAGTCTGGAGAACAACTGACATTTCGGTTTCATTCGTCCAGGTGCTCAACCTTTGATACTGTGCAATAAGGCACTACTGTTGGTGGATGTGGCTATCCATTATTGCATGTGCTACCGTAGTATATAATATTTGTGTTTCAGAATATATTGGATTTCCACTTAATTACATGTTACAAAGCTTCAGAAATGTATACATTTTAAACTCTGAGGACTGTAAACTGAGGACAAAAACCCCAGCAACCCTCCTGTGTTTGATTTGAACTGTTATTGTGCACTTATATCAGTGCCACACACTACCATGTACAGTGGTGCTTGAAAGTTTGTAAACCCTTTAGAATTTTCTATATTTCTGCATAACTATGATCTAAAACATCATCAGATGTTCACACAAGTCCTAAAAGTAGACAAAGAGAACCCAATTAAACAAATGAAACAAAAATATTATACTTGATTATTTACTTATTGAGGAAAATGATCCAATATTACATATCTGTGAGTGGCAAAAGTATGTGAACCTTTGCTTTCAGTACCTGGTATGAGCCCCTTGTGCAGCAATAACTGCAACTAAACATTTATGGTAACTGTTGATCAGTCCTGCACACTGGCTAGGAGGAATTTTAGCCCATTCCTCAGTACAGAACAGCTTCAACTCTGGGATGTTGGTGGGTTTCCTCAATGAACTGCTTGCTTTGGGTCCTTCCACAACATTTCTATGGGATTAAGGACTTTGACGTGGCCATTCCAAAACATTAACATTATTCTTCTTTAACCATTTTTGGTAGATTGAATTGTATGCTTTGGGTTGTTGTCTTGCTGCATGACCCACCTTCTCTTCAGATCAGATCATGGACAGATGTCCTGACATTTTCCTCTAGAATTTGCTGGTACAATTCAGAATTCATTGTTCCATCAATGAAGGCAAGATGTCCTGGCCCAGTTGCAGCAAAACAGGCACAAACCATGATACTACCACCACCATGTTTCACAGATGGGATAAGGTTGTTATGCTAGAATACAGTGCTTTCCTTTCTCCAAACATAATCCTTTTCATTTAAACCAAAAATTCTCTTTTGGTCTCATCCATCCACAAAACATTGTTCCATTAGCCTTCTGGCTTGTCCATATGATCTTTAGCAAACTGCAGAGTGGCAGCAATGTTCATTTTGGAGAGCAGAGGCTTTCTCCTTGCAACCCTGCCATGCACACCATTGTTCTTCAGTGTTCTCCTGATGGTGGACTCATGAACATTAACATTAGCCACTGTGAGAGAGGCCTTTAAAAGTGCTTAAAACTGCTTAGAAGTTAGCCTGGGTTCCTTTGTGACCTCACAGACTATTACACGTCTTGCTCTTGGAGTGATCTTTGTTGGTTGACCACTCCTGGGGAGGGTGACAATGGTCTTGAATTCCCTCTATTTGTACACAATCTGTCTGACTGTGGATTGGTGGAGTCTCTTTAGAGATGGTTTTGTAACCTTTTCTAGCCTGATGAGAATCAACAACTCTTTTTCTGAGGTCTTCAGAAATCTCCTTTGTTTGTGCCATGATATACTTCCACATACATGTGTTGTGAAAATCAGACTTTGATAGATCTCTGATCTTTAAATAAAATAGGGTACTCACTCACACCTGTCATTCCATTGATTGAAAACACCTGACTCAAATTTCGCCTTCAAATGAACTGCTAATCCTAGAGGTTCACAGATATGTAATATTGGGATGATTTTCCTTAATAATTAAATGAACCAATATAAAATTTTTGCCTCATTTATTTAATTCGGTTCACTTTGCCTACTTTTAGGACTAAAATCTGATGTTGTTTTAGGTCATTTTTATGCAGAAATATAGAAAATTCTAAAATTTACAAATTTTCAAGCACCACTATACATAACCTGTCTTCAGAATATTTCTCACTGTTTTTTTTTTTTTCATTTATTCTCTGTGCATGATCAACAAGCAGTATATATTAGCCTATCTACGTTTTAATCTATACTGTAATCAGTGAATATAATATACTGTACTGAATGCAATATATTTTAGTATATATTTAGTGCATTTTAATCTTTTTCTGATCACTGAATTTTTTTTATGATCAAATGCTAATAGCGAATAGAATCTCAATAGAAATACTGGTCAACATATTAGACAGTAACGTTGCTTTTTTTTCCATAAAGGAGAGTAGGGGGTCCTTACAAGCCTGTAACTGAAAGTGATCAAAATGAAAGAGACAAATGTTCCTAAAGTTAGCGTTGCATGAGCGTATTCTGAAAGAAAAGAAACATCAAATTAGTGATGTGTCGTTCACGAATGAGTCGGCTCTTATGAGCCAGCTCCTTTAAGTAAAGGATGCTCTAAGCCGCCTTCCGTCTGAGAGCCGATTTAGTTTTTTTTTTTTTTTTAATTAATACAAGACAGAATAATAGGATGATCTTTTCGCCACACTGCTTGGCCACACGCACTCCATGCACTGACTGAATGTTGTGTTGACGAATATGTGCATGTGACAAATCACATGAGATAACATTCTCCATTTTAATACATTTAATACATGCATTTTAATGACACAGACAACATAAAGGCAGAATGTAGAATTTTTAAGGTAAAAATATCATATGGGGCTGGTTCTACTGACAACCTTCATGGGCAAATTAGAATTGTACATCCAACAGTGCAGTGAGTGTGATTTGTTTGGAATGGTTTGTGTTTTGGATAGTTCAATATAAATAATACGTTCAATACACATGTGTAATAGTGTTTGATGTTATGTACAATTAAAGGTTTAATATAATTACATTGAATAGTTTGAGTGATATATGTGCACACATACTAATATTAGGTCACAATATTGATAAATATGGATGAATTATAAAAGCCAGAAGTGGTACTAAATGAAGAGCCATTTGGGAGCCAAAAGAGCCGGCTCTTATTGCTGAGCTGAGCCAAGTGATCTGGCTTAATAAAAAGAGCTGGAATTCACTACATAAAATATCAGGTGTGGCTACGGAGGACCTGTAGACATGGACTTTATCTCCACATTGAGAGAAGGGTGTCCCGCTTCTCAAGTGTCGCACACTAATGTGGAAGACAGAGTTATTTAAGCTTGAGTGTGTCCCTGATTAAAGTCAAAATGAATCTGTTCCTACATGATGCTGTGTTATTGTGCTAAGCTTTTGCTGCCTCCAGAACAATAAAAACAAAATGTTATGTCGAGTACACAGAAAAATTAAGTTGTGATCATGAGAAAACAAGAAAGAAAAAAATAATAATGCATGTCTGCTGAGGGCTTCCATATGTGGCAGACACAAGAATAAATTCATTTTGGTTGTTTGAGTATCACTAGAACTGATGCAACACTGCCTCCAAGTGGTTATAGTGTTTACATTTCATGCCTCATTAGATAATATAGTTGTGGAAAATCCATCAAGGAAAACATGTCCACCACCATAAACCGTACCATATTGGAACCATTCAGAAGGGGGCTAAGCATCTCTGTACACAACATTAACAAAAATATCACACATGACTGAAAAGAGAATAGACAGCCTCACTCTTTCACATCTTCACTTAGTGAAATCCCTCGAAATAATGCAACCGCACATTTCCCTTTATTTATCCTTGCAAACGCAGCCACAGAGAATAAGCGCTAAAGCAAAGCTCATGTCAAATTCTGACATCTCATTGTTGATCAGCAGGCAAAACGTGAAATATGCATGACAGTTAAGAACAGCCGCAATACAAAACTGCATAACCACCAAGGTTATGCCTATCAGAGGATGTCCCTCTGAACTCAGTGACAGTACTATTTACCAAATCATTATGCTTTCTACAAAATACAGTGGATGTGGGCTCTGCATTCCCAATGGCCAGTCAGCAAGCAGCTCAGTGCATTCTTACCTGTAAGATACCCTGGAGTAACAAAAGATAGACCTAACTGTAAGAGCAGAGATCAAAATGAAATAAAACCATAGTGGCAAAAGCGCAAGCATTGGTGGTACATGGATTAAGCAGTGAATGATTCCTAAACTTCTTACTTAAAGGAAGTTGTAGGAAGCATGCTCAGACATTATGATGACGATCTTCAAAGCCTTTGAAGCAAAGCAATTTACTGAATGAGTAAGATTTGAGTCTTTCAAAATAGCATTAAACCTTAAATACTCCTACATGGTATTTGTGGTTGTATACAACTGCTGGAGACCCTTAGCTCAGCAGCAATATCCAACAGCTCTCTGTTTCTCAAACAGTCATGTCACAATGTAAAACCCTTATAAGAACCACTCATTCATGAAGGCATCAGTTTTCTGCATGCTTAAGTGTGAAATGAGAAGAACATGCTGTGATAGGCCACATGAGACATGTGACAATAAGGGACTCCATGATAACGGTGCTCTCAGGGATCAGTGGTCAACTGATAAGAAATTAAAAGTAAGAAGTTAATAAATCTAGAACCTATAAACATATATAGGCTACATCCTAATAAAAACAGCCTCACCGATTAACATAACACCATTTATCTAAAAAAGCATAGTGTCAGTAAGTGGTAACAGCAGTGCAGTGAATGTGTCCCATCCCTGAAAGCACATAGTGATATAGACAAAAACATAAGGGTCAAAACAACTGAAAGATAGCCACTACAATAGCCAGTGCAGTTAAGACCACTTCATTAAAGTGTACATGTTGATGTGGGCCACTGTGTCACACCAACATGTACACCTCACTGTGTAAATCATCAGCATTTTTCATACCCATGTTTGGATGAGTTAAGCATAATGGACTGTATTCAGAGTTTAGTTTAACGCTGAATTAATCCTGAAACTACACACATCTCATCTGAATCTATATCTGGAGTTCCAAAAAGCAGCTTTTGACAATGCCCATTGTTAAAAGTGCTATACAAATAATATTGAATCAAGATATTGATAATTATGAAAAACATTCTTATAATCACACTTCTGTTATAGCTCACACCAGATTAATGCGTTCTAGCATTGTTGGTACCAAACAGCACTGCATGCTCATTTGATATCTCTGCTGGTTCGTCATGTAAAACACTAAGGTTTCTTTGTCTGGTGTTTTGTCCATTATTTCATAGTAAATCCATCCATTCATTTTCTGTATCACTTATCCTACACAGGGTTGCAGGGAGCCTGGAGCCTATCCCTGGGAACTTGGGGCACAAGGTGGGGGACACCCTGGACATGGTGGCAACTAGGGCTGCAACTAATGATTATTTTGATAATTGATTAATCTGTCAATTATTTCTTTGAATAATTGATTAGTTGGATTAAAAGGCCAATTTTTATTTTCTGTATTTTTTCGAAAAAATGTGCTATTTCACATTCATGTTGTCTTTCAAACATGGTGCAAATTGAAGGCTATGAAAAAGGTATTAAATGTATCTATGTGGGCTATGCTATACATTGTGCAAAGGATTATTTTTTTTTATATTAACATTATATTTTGAAAAAAAAACAAAAAAACAACTGATTGTCCACAAGCTTTAAAGCAGAAGTTAAATCACTATATTAAAAATGCTAAAAAATAAAAACAAAAGCACAGGCTAAGTGTTAACTGGTAAGAGGTTGAATGTTCTGCAGTAACACACATTCACTCATCTGAACACCTGAACATGTTACTTT
>JANDJT010000114.1:8448229-8461024 GCA_024331685.1 Stegophilus panzeri | reverse complement strand
CTGCAGTAACACACATTCACTCATCTGAACACCTGAACATGTTACTTTAGTCTGTAAAAGTATGACACTTCTTACATTTATATACAATTACATGATATAACCCCATTACAGTTACTGCTGTCATAAAAACACAATTACTTTTGTTTCTAAATATCTAAAAATGCGTTTTTCACAATTGTGAAGTGATGTCACTGACGAGGGGTTATCCACAGTGATGTCAAAGACCCAACTAATGCATAATGAAATTTGTTGTAGATTATTTTAATGATCGATTATTATCGATTTTATCGATTAGTTGTTGCAGCCCTAGTGCCAACCCATAGCAAGGCACAATCGCACACACACACACACACTCACACACCCATTCACACACTATGGACAATTTAGAGGTGCCAATCAACCTACAGCGCATGTCTTTAGATTGTGGGAGGAAAGCGGAGTACCTGGAGGAAACCCCCAAAGCACGGGGAGAACATGCAAACTCTGCGCACACAGGATGGAGGTGAGAATCGAACCACCGACCCTGGAGGTGCGAGGCAAACGTGCCAACCACTAAGCCTATTTTATTAATTATTCAATGAATTATTCTTTTTTAAATTAATCCATTTTATTCTACATAATGTTGCATTTGACAGGATATTTAAAGTGCGGTATGCTTTATCAATCTGGGCTTTTCACAGCTTAACATTCCTGATACATGTATTTTAGAAAAACCCGGCAACTTGAAGGCAAATTAACTTTAAGCTCCTGTATGGCAGATGTCTGAACTTTCTCCTCGTATTTATTGGTAAATGTTTGAACTTCAGCATCATCAGCTATGAATACAGCCCAAAGAGTGCTGTGATTCTACAGCCATAATGGTGTTGATGTACTGTGAATAAAGCAAGCAAAATTTGTAAAATAGGTCAGAATTTTCCTTGTAATCTGGTTACAACTGCACTGTGCCAGAAGGGAATCAGGTAGACAAACAGAAAGACAGACAGGCAAATTGACAGGCCATTCCTCATTACCTACACCTGTAGGGTCAGTACCTGAAGTCATAAAGTCTTCTTTTCACACCGAAGGAGAGACAGACAAGAGAGGAAGGAGGAAGGGGACAGGTCAGAGCATACTAAGAAAACACAGAAGTCAAGAGGCAAGCAACACGAAATGGAAAGGACACAAAAAGAGAGAGAAAGAGAGGATTCTCACAAAAAGACAGGAAAATGACAGACAGAACTACAGAAAAGAATGCTGGGGTATTGTGTTCTCAGCAGCTGTCCATTCACTGACCCTAACAACAGTCAACAATGGTGATTGACCTGAGCTGACCTAGATGACGTTAGCGTTCAGTGAAAGGCATTCTTTATATTGTTTTAGTATTACAAAACAAGCTTCTGTTCAGTGAAAACGAGAGCAAAGCTGCCTTGAGAGAGATCTCTTTCACGCTTTTCCTGCTCTTATCTAATTCTCAATTTACACATGCTAATGCACTCATTCTTATGAATGTGAGTCTGTGACAGTGAGTCTGTGTTCCAGTACTGAAATTTAAAACATTTTCTTAGTAGGATTAGTTTCTTAAAATGTAAAAAGGAGTGTAGGAACATGGATTTTCTTTTTTGTCACTGAGAAACTGTCAATAATCAAGCACGTTCTACATTACAGAATAAAGTAGTAAACATAATACAAAATGTACTAACTTGTGATTACAGAACGATTTGTAATTTGATTCTTATGCAGGCTGTACTTTCTTAAAGCTCCCACTAACTCATGAGAAATAACATCCCAAGTTTGCCTTTAATAACAAGGATTTGTCATTCCACACTCACAACACATAGTAAGTTGCATATGCTGTATGTGTGGTAGCTCACCTTCATTGGCAAAGTGAGGCGATTCCTCAGCATAGACCTCACCAGAGCCGACCTGCGTCCGTGCAGACAGGTAGAACTTGTAGCGAGTAAATCGGTCAGGCAGGCGCATGGTGTACTCTGTCTCATTAGGGAAGAAACTCAGGACCTGTAGCTTGCCCTCCTCTGTCCCATTCACTACAAATTACAAAAGGTGATTTGACAGTTTTGACAAAATTGGTGCAGCCATGTCATTTGTCAAGTCTGAATTATTTTTAGGTGAGCATAGCAAAGTTCCTTACTTCGCACATCCTTACTTCTAAATTAAGAAACCACCAAGGCTTATAAATGTAAAAATTATGTTATTGTTATGTCTGTGAAAGGTGGATATTTTGTGTTTTATATCTTGGGATAGATTGACTGCTTGAGAGTTTGAAGTTAATAAAGTAATCAGGTAAATGTGCTGATGATTTTGAGTCATTAAAAATAATAATAATAATATGTTTAATTTATATAGTGCTTTTCCTGAGCTCAAGGATGCTTTACAATAGTAATATAATGATACATAAACAATGAACAATCAAATTGTGAAAAGCAATGAGTAATCAAACACAGAAAATGAAATACATAGTACAGATAGTACATTCACTGAGAAAATGCATAGTAACAGATTAGGACAGATAACATTGAGAAAACAGATAGGTTTTTATTTGGGATTTGAACTCTGAGATGGATGTGATGCTGCGAAGAGTCAGAGGGAGTGAATTCCAGATTTTAGGTGCTACAACACTGAAAGACCCATGGTAGAGGGACGAAATCTAGGGACAGAGAGAAGTCCGAGCCCAGTGGACCTGAGAGAGCGGATCAGGTTGTAGGGGAGAATCTTTCCTTAACCAAGATAAAAAGGTGCCAAACTGTGAAGTGATTTAAATGTGAGCAGGATTATTTTATATGTAATGCGAAATGAAACCGGTAGACAATGCAGTTCAGACAGGATTGGAGTAATGTGAGTTGAGTGCTTGGTATGTGTGAGAAGTCTAGCAGCAGAGTTTTGAATATATTGCAACCTAGCAATAGAATTAGCAGGTAGACCAATGAAGAGAGCATTGCAATAGTCGAGACGCAAGGATATAAATGCATGAACCAGTGTTTCAGCGTTTTTAGGCTAATGAAGGGACGGAGGTGAGCAACGCGACGAAGGTGAAAGAAACCAAGTTTAGAAAGGGAGTTTATGTGAGCTTCAAAGGTGAGGTATGGACCAAAGATAATGCCTAAATTTTTTACAGTACTAGATGGTTTAATGAGAGTGCTATCAATGTCTCAAGTGCTGGTGTTCCGATAATAATGATCTCAGTTTTGTCCATGTTAAGTTTTAAAAAATTAGAGTTAAGGCATCCTTTTATTTCACTGACACATGCTGATAGTGGACCGGTCTGGAGAGTGGGAGCAGATCTACAAGCTGTATAGATTTGAATGTCATCAGCATAACAGTGGTAACTGAAACCATGGCAGCGAATAAGTTGACCCAATGGTATTATATATATAATAAATAGTAGAGGTCCAAGAACTGATCCCTGAGGGACACCTCATTTTAGAGCTACAGTAGGCAACTTATAAGCCTGCATAGAAATGTAGAACTGTCTATCTGTGAGATAAGAAGTAAGCCAGGAAAGAGCAGCACCCATGACACCAATATCTGAGAGGCAGGAGAGAAGTAAGTCATGACAGACAGTATCAAAAGCAAAACTAAGATCGAGTAAAAGAAGAATAGAAAGAGAACCAGAGTGGCTAGAAAGTAATAGGTCATTGACAACACTTACGAGGGCAGATTCATTACTATGAAAAGGACAAAAGCCAGATTGAAAGGGGTCCAAAAGATTATTTTGAGCAAGGAACGGTTGGAGTTGGAGGCAACAGTACTTTCCAGTATTTTAGAAATTACTGGAAGTTAGAGATAGGATGAAAATTAGAAAGAACAGTAGGGTCCAAGTCAGGCTTTTTAAGAATTAGAGTCAAGTGGTACAAGGATAGACGCAGAAGCTAAAGATCTGTTTATGAAGTGAGAAATAGGTGCAGAGAGGACAGAATGAAAGTGTTTGAGGAGAAATGTTGGAGCAGGATCAAGGTGGCAAGATGAAGAACTGGATTTCAGTGTTAAGTCAGTGATAGAAGAGGGGTTCGTAGCAGTAAAACTAGACAATTGTTGACAAGAGTGATCAGGCAGAAAACTAATATCTGAGGTCTTGACTATAAAGCACTGGCAAGCAGCATTCAATTTTTCTTGGTAATAATTCAAGAAAGAGCAACAAAACTCTTCAGATGCGTGAACATCTTGAGCTGGGGGTTGGGTGAGCTTATTGATTGTTTCAAACAAAACCTTAGGCCTTTTGCTTGCTTTATTGATCATAGTGGAAAGGTAATTAGATCGTAATTTTGTATGCGTTGAGGTGATCAGTGAGAGCTAGATGGTAAACTTTAAGACCAGTTTTCCTGTAAAGCCGCTCAAGTCAGAACTCAGGTGTATACCATGGGGAAGTATGGGAGGAGGGGACAGGCCTAGTCTTAATAGGAGCATGCTTATGCAAAATATCAGACATAACAGAGTGGTATTTTGAGAGTATCATTGAAGGACAGGAGATATCAAAAACATCAGAAATTGTAAAGGAAGCAATGGAAGCAGAGAATAATGTGGCATCAACAGATTTAAGGTGTCGATATCATTGTGTTATTCCATTTCTTTTGAGCAGGTAGACTGAGACTAAATTCAATGAACTTATAATCAGAGATGCCGGTGTCAAAAGAGGAGATTGAAGCAATATCAGACCCAGATGTACAGATTAAATCAAGAGTATGACCATGAGTGTGAGTAGAAAAAATCACATGTTGAGTCAAATTGAAACAGTCAAAAACAGACAATAGTTGAGATGAGTTAGAGCGCACTGTATCCACATGAATGTTAAAGTCAACAAGCAGGAGGACACGTGATGATGAAGTGCAGGCAAGAGTTAGCAGTTCACTGAGTTCTGAAAAAAAATCAGATTGAACCTTAGGAGGACGATATAGTAGAATAATTGTGAGAGGACAATGAAAATCAGCCTTCAGTACCATATATTCAAATGTATTAGTGTTGTGAAAGTCAAGTTGGGCGAGATGCAAATCATTTCAACAGATAACAGCAAGGCCACCCCCCCTTGCCATGTAGTCACGGTCTAGACAGGTGTCTATAGCCATCTGGTGTAAGTAGGTTCAGCAGCACATAATCACTGGGTACTTGCCAGGTTTCAACGAGTAGTAACATATCAAGGTTTTGTCAGTGATTATTTCGTTGAGGTATGAGGCTTTATAAGAGATGGAGCGGCAGTTCAGAAGAGCAAAATGACAATGTCAAGCATCGGGGTTGATCGACAAGTTATATTGAGATTTATCAGTGATCGGCACGTCCTGCAGTCAGCAGATGGTGACTTGGACTTAAGCTGGGCCCTGTTGTTAGACCAGATGCATGGGATAGTACCAGGATTTGAGCAGTGAGTGTTACTCTCACCAGGGATACTCCGGGTCAGCGGTGTATATATCGCGGATGATGAGTAATCCCAAGCTTCTGACAGTAGGCACTTTAGAGCCCTGAGTTGGGATGGTAAGTATCCAATCTCGATTTTAGTTTTATCACCAAAAATGATGCAGAATAGGAGCAGAAATGGAGCATTTGCCCGAGGCATATTTACGCTGACAGATATGATGAGGACCACCAGCGATATCATGTTAGCCAGACCCCGACTATCACATCACCAATATAACGCTCACCAAGAGGATGGCAACCCATCCAAACAGTAAGCAGTAAACAATCAGCACAACTGATACAGAGAGCATTAACTCACTCACCAGCCTAGGTGGAAGTGGTGGACAGAACGGGGAGAGAGCTCGCAGCAGGCCGACAGCCAAACAAGCATCAAGCAGCGAGAAAAAACACAAATGTATCCAAGAGTCCAAAACTGAAAACGTTGCGATACCAAAAAGCAAAATAATCCACACAAGGCACAAGACAAAACAAACAAAAGACGGGTGCACAGCGTACTTGCATTGGAAGTGCACCGGAACTTAGAAACTTTCTTTAGATGCCATCAAATAAAATAATTAGATCCTCAACAGTGATGCAAATTTTTGAGCTTGCTAATAAAGACAAGTACTTATTTAAACTTATAATAATATTTAAGTTATTTAACTCGTAACAATAATAATTAGGCCATATTGCAATTGGCACAATTAAGTACACCAGTAAACAAAAATCAGCATGTAACCAAAACACCAGTCATACAGTGGAGCAGTCAATAATATAAACTTTTCCTGGATGACACTGACTTTTCAGATTAGAAGTGAGCTAACCTGACTTGTATTGGAGCGTGTATCCGATCAGAATGCCATTCGGCTCCAGAGGCTTATTCCATTCTAGGCGAATGGTGCTGGCGTTCCTCTGGACAATCCTGAAGAACTTAGGAGCGCCTGGCACTATTGAGCAGTCAGAAAATATTTCATTATTCATTTGTAAAATTTAGGATTCAAGATAATATTAGACATTACTGCCATATGACAAATACTTCAGTGATGTTTTAGGCAATTTGTTATTCAGTCCTTTCATTTTAAAAACAAATTAAAACCAAATCAAATAAAGGAAAAGTAAGTAACAAGAAATGTCCTACAGCCTTCCTTGGTCTGAAACTCCACAGTGTTGCTGTGTGGGCCCTCAAATTTGTTGTTGGCCACCACCATGTACATCTTGTATTTGCTGTAAGGGACGAGGTCCATTAGGACGCCACTGTTCTGAGACACATCGCTGAAGAAACCTTTTGTTTTCTTGTCCTTATTCACCTTCAAGTCTTTCACCAGGCTGGCCTCCCTCCAGTAATATAGCTAAAAGAGTCGACAAGTAAAGTGGATAAAGATTATAGGCCTCTTTACATATATAGAAAGGTATTGTACACACTGCCACATTAAATGCACTCATTAGACATTAATCAAGCTCGAACAGGTGCAGTAGGCCTTGAGCCACTTCAGAAAGATGCATACTTTGATTAGAGGTGGCACAAAACTTTATCTTTCCTGATACAAAAAAATGGAAAAATATAATATATATTATTTAGATGTATCTAAATATAATAACTGTTCACTAATTTATAATGCAAACAAGCTTATGCTAACAGACCACAATGAGAATTTTATTTCTTTTTTTATTGAGTGATTTTTTTTTTTAGCTGAAGCTCTTCACTTAAAATTACCATACCCATACTAACCTACAGGAAGAAATATATAGCCATCAACATAATGTAACAAAACAAAAAAAAACACCATAAATATAACAATGCAAATGTGTGCAAAATTAGGAAATTTATGATAAAATAACTGTAATTCCATTCCATTCTAATACTTATTTATGACAAATGCAATAAAATGAATATGTAAACAAACATGACAGTATAACATAAATAAAACATCTCTTATACCTTTAAAATGAAAATAAAGAACATGTTAGCTTTTACATTATTATAATAATTTTTATACATATTTTTTTCACTGTGGTTTGTTATCCTATATAACTATAAATAAATATATATGCACCAGTGAATGTGGTGAACAACTGACTAGAGATTTGTGAACAACTGACTTGAAACTAGACTTGGACTTGAAGACAGAGACTCGTGAAAAACACGAATCATTTTGGTTTGGCATTCCCAAACCAACATTCTCTCTTTACTACCCCATATGACAGCATCAAACACCACATTTTCCTATTCATTCCTCATTCATTAATTCTCTATCAGTATGTCCCACATCCCGCAACTTGAGATGATGTCCCGCATTTTGATTGGAAATAAAAACTTTGAACAAACTAAGTGTGGAAGCGGGGGCATGCTCGAGCACCGTATTGTGAATGGAGGGAAGAGTCAGAGAAGGTGAACGGTAAGGATTGCACACCTGCAGTGAATTATAATAATGAATGTTCTGTGTTGCAGTGAGCAGAGGCGAGAATAAAAACAGGAGAGACAGGTGCCTCGAAAGACAGAGAGAGCCAACAAGCACAGAGCCATGTGTGTGCGTGTGTGTCTATAAAATAAAACCGCTGAAAATTGAAAGTGAACGATAAAGAATATAGCACCTTTTGAGTTGTTCCAAGCCTGTCTCCAGCTTCCTTATTCCCTACCCGAATCTGGGAAAGTGTTACACTAAGGTTTTAGTTATTTTGTCTCATGTTTCTACGATAATATTTCAGTAAGTTATAAACTGAAATAGACGGAAAACATCAGTTGCATCAGGCCAAATCTGACATTCATCCAACTGCTGTGAAGAAAGTATTGAAGCCACAGGGCTGTCAGCTTTCACTCAAACTGGGCACACGTGAGGTCAAGCCATAGAAATCCTTTTTCCCTCCCACTTATTTTTTTTATGCAGTAATGTTTCTCTTTGTTGGATTGTTTGATACAAAAGACATAAATATTAATAAATATAAATTGGATGAGTGTACATGTTTCTTATTCCTTTAGATAGACATCAAAATGGTAGGCCATTGGGTGCCGGAAATATGTCCCACATTTTCCCACACAAACTTACTACATGTCACACATTTGGTCCGTTTGCATCTCGTCACCATACTCTGAAGAGCACTTTGAAGGGAGCGTAATGAAGCTAGTCATGCTGTAAGATTGCTTCATACTGAATTTCCATTAAAAATGACTTAAAAATTGAGTTCCGAGTGACCATTATTTTTGACTGCCACACCTTTTAGCCTCACAGTGGATGATAAAGTGAAAGAACTATTGCTAAAAACAGAACAAAGACTTCAGACTTGACTTGGACTTGGACCTCAAAGACTTGAGACTTTATTTGGACTCCACCGCAAAGACTCGAAACTTGACTTGGACTTGGACCTCGGGGACTTGTGAACATGTCTGATATGTACAATATCATATCTGTGACATCTTTAACACTGATGTGACAGATTTTAAAGTAGCTGTGTTGAACACTCTTTTTTTTTTTAGCTCCAGTACAATGAATATGGAGATCATATCCACTTCATGAATGACAGTAAGGAAGGTAATAACTCACCCTGTACTCTTTAAACTCTCCATTAATGGATTTGGCCTCGACAGGGCTCCAGTTTACATTCACTTTGTTGCTGTTTGTCTTTGACACCCTGAGGTCTCCAGGTGCCTCCGTGGGCCCTGACAGAAAAGTGCAAAAAGTGAAGCATATGGTATTCCAAGCACATAGAGGATAACATAACATTATGCTGGTACTTACTGTCCTCTCCTGAGTAGCCAATCACTATGTTTGACTCAGGGCCTGCACCAAAGTCGTTGACTGCCTGGATCTTGATCTCATAGGGGACATAAGTGTCTGTATCACCAACCACATGCTTTGTATTGGTAGTGGTGATGTTATTCCACTCCTCCTCCAAGTCCTTCCTCCTCCATGAGACCACATAACGTAGATCAAGCCCATTCCTTTGGTTATCAAGAAGGGGCTATGATCATAGATGCATATATTAGTTTAAAGAGAGAGGCACTGCAGGAAATAGCTAAGCCTAGTTACATATTTATATAGGTATTATAAAAGTTAAGTGACGGCCACAAATTTTCTGGAGAAACAGGATATTTCGACAAAAGTCCACTGGTTTCACCTCTTACAGCTTTAGAAACAGTTTGTTTGCACAGCTGAGGAAGGATTTTTGTCCAAACAATCCTGTTTTTCCAAAAATGTTTACTGCATTTACAATATTTATTGCAGTTATTCCCTGGAAGTTTCTTTGTATAAAAATAAATCAATTTATTAGAGAATACAATTCTGACCAAAGTGGAGCAAAGTCAGAAATTTGCTACAGCTATTGTGGACTTGTTTCTGGTCCTTTGTTAGTTTTGTGGCATATGTATCATTGTCAGCTACTAAAAAGTCTAGATACTTGAATTCTATTCTATTAAGTCGTTTTGGACAAATACCTGTGGCAAAGGAATGTAATGTACACAAAACTACTATAAAGACTATCCCAAAAATGGTATTTTGTGTTTATTTCCATTAACAATGAAACTGTTGCTAATGACTGTGAGATACATAGGAACATCAAAGATATTGAATAAAGGATGAGCTTTCTCCAGTTTGCTATAAAAATCAAAATAGATGGTGTGTTTTAATGAGACAAACAGAAGATGAGGGTTAAACTAGAAAGATATTATATCAGTAGTCACCTGCCAAGTGATCTCCATGTTGGTTTTCTTGGTACCCCACCCTTTAAGGCCACTGGGATAAACATAAGGAGCTAAAAACAGAATACACATTAACATCCTACTAATACTTTGTGCAATTTCTTTTAACTAATTTCTCAAAATCTTTCACTACATAATCGTATTAGGTCATTTCAACCCCCCAAAAAGTCATTTCAACGTCACCTTAAATTCATTTTAAGTCACACAGTATTCAGTAACTATGATAAATTTGATAAATAACATAAATAATTTTAAGAACCGTGAGCAATATAAATCTGGATTCACCAACAGCTCCTGGGAATTTAAGTGGTTAAAATATGTGTTCAAAATTATTTCTGTCCTCATCACATGACCATCATCTACTATCTGCTCAATCAATGTTCACGCACACCTAACCTCAAAAAGTATGTGAAGGTGTTTTGTGCATCTGTAAATACTGTTGAAATATGAAAGTCAGTCTCTTAAATATACTGTATTTGACAAACATATTGATGAATAAATGTGACGTTGCAGTCAGTACAGCAGGAACAGTAATATTTTCTCGCCACAGTCACTCACGTGCTCCGCTGGTCTGGTAGCGGGCTGATGGCAGGCTTGGTCGGCTCAGACCAACACTGTTGATGGCGATCACTCTGAACTGGTAGTTCACAAACGGAGACAGATTCAGGTTCACAGAGTTCTGATCACCTGAGTAACTGGACAGATTTTGCCATTCGCCTGGTCTCCACCGGTTCTCTTCATACTGAACAAGGAATTCTACAAAGATGGGGCATAACAAATTCTACAACTATTTGCTAGTTTATAAATTCTTAGAATGTTAGATATTCAAGTAATATCTGAATATTCACATTAAATAATTCTGTATTTGTGTGTGAGAAGTAATGATGGAATTGTACTTGTAACAGGACTGTTGTTCTCGTTGCCAGGGATCCAGGTGAGCCGGACAGAGCGTGCTGATAGATCAGACAACTCCAGATCCTGAGGAGAATCAGGAACAGCTGGAAAAAACACAGGATAAATGTGAGCAATAATATCACATTTTTGCATTCTATGTTGTCTTTCCAAAGGGTACTGTTAATAAAGTCAGCATCTGAATTATTATTACCAATAAGCAGAGCTTGAAATTAACACTTATTCATCTGCCAAAAGATAACAAAACTCACCAGCCACATTGATCGGTTTGATAACCTTATATGTTGGTCGTAAATAAATAAATAAATAAATAAATTAGTAAATCAATCAATCAGTGCTATAAAGTGGCATCTCCTTGCACATCCACATTTTCTGGGTTATCTCATAGAAAGATAGATTTAGATAGAAATTTAGACAGAAAGTTAGCTATAGGCAAAATGTGCAAATATAAAGCAGATGTGAAAATACCAGGTCAAACAATGATTGAAAGCAGTACAAAGTAAAAAAACCAAAACAAAACATGAATCTACAATATCAATCATCTCTGTGTGTGGCCTGTATAAGACCCAGCTGAAAGCTACTGTAAAATTTTGTCAAAACTTTCAGTGCTCTGGAAAAAATACAATAAAATTTATAAAGCTTGTTAGCATCCATATTAGTAGGTAATAAAGGGGCATCTCAAAAAATTTGAATATCATGGAAAAGTTAATTTCAAACCAGAGTATCCAGAGGAAAACGCCGAAGGTTTGGGGAGAACAGGCAAACGGAGGGAGGTACTCGAACACCCAACCCCGGAGGTGCAAGGCAAAAGTGGGGGACCACAAATAAAACATTCCTACACCATTCACCCGATTTGGATGTCAATAGCCTCAAATTAAAGCTGAAAGTCTGCACTTTGAGAACATTTTTATTATTTCAACTCCTATATTCTGTAGGAGGTAGCTAAAACAACAACAATTTTGTCAGTGTCCAAATGTATGTAATTGATTACGTATACATGTGTGTGTGTGTGCGCGCGCGCGCGCGTGTGTGTGTATATACATACATATATATGCTATTTATTTATATCTATCTATTTGCTATTCATTTGAATGTTATACTGCCCACATTGATACATCATCTGAATACGAGCTTTTAAGTTTTGATTGTTTGTAAATCCATCACACCATTCATGATTTAAAGCTGTTTGAGTAAGCCAAGCTCTGCCAAGGAAGTATTTATTGGCATTGTTTAAAAATATTACTGAGGTTCAGACTCACTTGAGTATTTGGATAGCAACTGTGTGAAGTTAAGCCAAAAATTGTACTGCTAGTATGCAAAAGCAGGTTTAGGATGAAATTTAGTGGCTAGATATGCTTTAAACATAATATTCTGCTTTAGAAATGTAAACTGAATATAGAGCACAGTGAGAAAAGTCAATCTGACAATTATACAGCCATTCAGTTTCTAAAACAAATAAACAAAAATAAATCAACAATAACAAAAAGCCTTTAGAGGAGGAGAAAGAAGAAGAAATGTTACCTGCTACGGCACTAGGTTTAGAGGGAGCTAGGGATTCATCCTCTGTGAGGTCAAAGGTGAAATGTTATGGGTTAGTAAGTCTATTAGTAAAACAACTAAACCTTTATATACAGTCTCTATGCTAGTGAGCTTAGAAAAAAAAGAAACTATACAGATACAGTGGCAAGAAAATGTATGTGAACCTTTTGGAATTTCATGGTTTTCTGAATTAATTTGTCATAAAATGTGATCTGATCTTCATCTAAGTCAGGGGTATTGACAAATATAATGTGTCTAAAATAATAACA
>JANDJT010000114.1:8417577-8431127 GCA_024331685.1 Stegophilus panzeri | reverse complement strand
TTTCCAGTAGACTGGAACTTCTTAATTATTGCCCTGATGGTGGAAATGGCCATTTTCAATGCTTGTGCTATTTTCTTGTAGCCACTTCCCATTTTGTGAAACTTAACAACCTTTTGCCACACATCGCAGCTATATTCCTTGGACTTACCGATTGTTATGAATGACTAAGAGAATTTGGCCTATATGTTACCTCATATTTATACCCCTGTGAAACAGGAAGTCATCGTTGAACAATTTCCTGTTCCTAGTCACCCAAGTGTACTAAAAAAAAATGTAAAATATGGGAATATACTTCAAATATATTTTTCTCATATGAATTCATAGGAGTGCCAATAATTGCTGAATGTATTAAGATACATTTTTGGGTATACCTGTGTTGTGTTTGCCATTGTTTGATATCCATTAAAGCAGAGTATTTTTTTTGAATTTTTGGAATAAAAGATCAAAAGGTTAAACAATAAAGACAGCCTTTCACAGCCTTCTTTGCTTACATTTACCAGGGGTGCCAATATTAGTGGAAGCCACTATATATTCATTAACAGTTAAAAGTAATGGAGGAATGCCAATGAATGTAGCAAAGGAAAAGTACATTTCTTTGAATAAAAATGAACTTGAGTAACAGTATAAGTATGGCCAGTTAAACCTACGCTTAAAAGTACATTTTTAAAGTTACTCAAGTAAATGTAATGAAGTAAATGTAGCTGGTAAATGTACTACGCACCTCTGGTGATACCAACATTAAATGTGGAAATAAACAGTTAAAAAGCACAACGTGCCATTCATTAATAAATGGTATAAGTGGAATAAAACACTTTGGGACAGGAAAATAATCCATTCTGGGGTGACAACAGCAACTCCGATAACAGTAAATTTTTCAGACCTCTGTAGTTGATTATTGTCATTGTTGATTTCTTTCGTCATGGATTTTGATGATATTACCCAGTTCTATTTTTAACACACACTGTTAATCATTTTCTTCTATTAATATATTGACTTGGTATATATATTCTAGGCCATAATACATAAACTGTAATGACAAATTAATGAATAATAATATAATTTTGTTTGAGAAATGTAACAAAGCTGTATCTTTTTTTATATATGTATTAGTAGTGAGCTGAGACTGTGGAGTGTGTATTATGAACATAGTAGAGAGGAGTGGAGAGGAGAATCTCTGCTATTCTAGTTCATTAACAGGAGCAATGGGCCTAGAAATATAACACAGAAGTGATATGAAATACTGAACACATCACTGAGGGAAAAGTGTGTGTGTGTGTGTGTGTGTGTGTGTGTGTGTGTGTGTTTGAGACTGAATCGCTCTGCATCAGCAATTCTAATCTCTGCATCAATACATCTGTCACTCGCTCTCTGTTTCTCGCTCTTTCCCTCAGCAGGAGAAGGTCAGTTAGAGAACCGTCATTACCAAAGCCCCATACTGTCCATCTAAAAACTTATTATGCGCATCTTCCTTTGTGTTTGAAAACAGATCACCTGAAACTAAGACCACAACTAAATATGCAGCCTTTTGTATACAAATGTTACTTTTGTCCCATCTTACATTATTAGGGCATATTTTCATATTCTCGGATTTTCATCATGTGTGCACTCACCCACCACTTTAATAGGAACACCTGTATTCCTGCTTATTCATTCAATTATCCGATCAGCCAATCATGTAGCAGCAGTAGCACAATGCATAAAATCATTCAGATACAGGTCAAGAGCTTCAGTTAATGTTCACATCAAACATTACAATGGGGGGGGAAAGTGATTTCAATGACTTTGACCATGACATGGTTGCTGGTGCCAGACAAATTGGTTTGAGTACTTCAGACACTGCTGAACTACTGGGACTTTCATGCACAACAGTCTCTAAAGTTTACACTGAATTATGCAAAAACATCCAGTAAGCCTCAGTTCTGCGAGTGGAAATGGCTTGTTGATGAGAGAGGTCAGAGGATAACGGCCAGACTGATTCGGGCTGACAAACTACACTAACTCAAATAACCACTCTTTACAACCCTGGTGAGCAGGGTCAAACACATCAAACCTTGAAGGTGATGGACTACAACAGCAGAAGACTCCATTGGGTTCCACTCCTGTCAGCGAAAAACAGGAATCTGAGGCTATCATGGGCACAATCACCAAAACATAATGAATCACTGCAAGTCTTGAGTCTTATATACATACCAACACGCTCACTGTATGACACCCCACCACACCTAATTTGTCCCAGGGGAAAAGACAAAGATCCTCCCTCTGTCTCCTGCTTTAAACTGTCAGTCTACCTGGCAGGATGAAGATGGATGTAATGCTGCAGATGTTGAGATTTTGAGCTGCAGGCCTGCTAGTGTGTGTGTATGATATTGGATAAACTAGACAGACACAGATGTAGGAGAAACATGTACAGTCATGTACATATAACCTCATATAGATTCAGGCTGAAACAGGCTGGAGAGAGAGAGCGAGAGAGAGCGAGAGAGCGAGAGCGAGAGAGAGAGAGAGAGAGAGAGAGAGAGAGAGAGCGAGAGAGCGAGCACACAAATGTGAAGCCTTGAAAGTAAATTTTTTTTTTTTTGGTCCTTTTATTTTTTTTCATTAGCACAGAATAAACAGTAAGCAAATTATCCCACTACATAAGTCCAATGCGAAAGAGAAAACCACCATACTCTCCGGAAATAATAGTAATATTGATACTATGATATAATAGTACATAAAGCTGGGAACAAATACCACAGCATGTAAGGTGTTTTTTTAATACAGGGACACAAATAATTACACTGGAGACAAATAAAATAAAAACAGCATTTACACATTGTTTTGATAACCAAAGGCTAAGTGCAACTCAAATCATTTAATAATATTGTTTGTTGGCAGTTGCACTAACCAATTTAATTTGTAGTTCCAACAGCTGCAGACCCAAAATTTCAAGGGGTGGACCTGGATCCAACTCCTCCTATAAGCCTAACCCACACAACTCTGTATGACACTAAACAGCACATTTAATACACTTAGCCTTTCATAGATAATGTAGAACAATGCCCTCGTACACACACTCAGGCAGCAATAGCACAACACTGGTGCTGTCTAGCTCTGAAATCTGCTCAGGCTATAGGATGCTTTGCAGTCTAAACCAGTGTCCAAAATGGTGCACTACTCCTTATTCCCTACAAATGGCAACATGCATCATGGGTACACTTGGACAAGAACCTATTGCAATGCACTGTGGGACTTCATGGGGGCAATGAATATCTTCCAGTATATTTTCTGCCATGGATACAGTGCAGTTTCTGCATAAACATCCTGATAGCTTCCTCACTCCTGCTCTGAGCACACTTTGCCTATCCCCTCAAGCGTTATTAACACCAATTCTTACTATACCTTGTGAGCCTCCTTGTATTTGTAATTACAAAGGTTATCATGCCTTTATTTCCATAGAAATGTTTTCACCGTTCCCTATGATTTTGACCTTGTTACCCATGTCTTGTTTATTGATTTGGCCATGTCTGCTTATGCTGTGACCTGACGCCCAAGTTATGGGCTGGTCCATTATTCCATCAGGACAACATACTGAGAAAAACAAAGAGCTGCAACAGAAACATATATTGAAGCACTGAAGGGCACTTTTAACTCCTTCATGCAAATTATAAGCAATCTGTGACAAAATGTGCTTGAGCATGTGGACTAAGAGCACGTGCCAAAGTTGCAGTCTGTTACCACATAAATAGGGGTTTGGCCAAATGTGTTCTCGCTTGGCTTATGTTTCAGTCATATTTTTTCTATTTTGTAAAGTGTAAACGCTGTCAGTTGTGCTAATTAAAGGCAGAAGCAGCAAGTCCAGGCAGTTTCATATTTAAATGTGTCTATTTAACAGTAAAATCATGAAGGAAGCAAAATCCTGTTTGCTTTCTTAGGAATTCCATCTCTAAAATGTTTACACGGTGCAATAACAAACTGCATTTGTAAAAGGAGTTCTGGTTAAAAACAGGCTTGTAAGAGGAAGAATTAGGCTGGTGTTTGCAACCCACATTAACAACTGCTTAAACCTGAACCCAGTTCATACTCTCTCTCTCTCTCATCATAGAAGTAGAGCATGCAGTGAGATGTCACCACTTTGACTACACAACAGCCCTCACCACACAAACATATAAACAGACACCTCATGTTCATCACAGGCAATTACTGCCTATTATAAAATGAAGACCTGCCTGTTCCAGATACTCCTGTCCCCACCTCTCTTTTTCTCATTCATTGTCCCTAAACCCATCCTGCATCCCCTATTTCAGTAAGATAGAGAATGAGTAGGGTTTTTTTTTTATAAATAGAAGAATATCTCAACAAAATAACCAGTAGTTGAGAAACTGCTTTTTCAATAATGTCTTAGCTAGAGATATGTCAATACCCTCATTAAACTGCTCTCAGTACAACTGGGCTCTGCACTAAGGGTGTAACAATCAAAAGATTTGAATAGATGCATTGATTTAAAAAGCAACAATCATCAATAGATTATTATGGAATAGTATTGATTATAAATAAATTATAATTGATTAGAAAGTTGGTCACATCTATCATGGACTAGTAAATTAAATCGTATCATATTATAGCAGACTCAGTGGTATATCAAAACATTGCCTTAAGAATCAAAATTGTATAATTTGGAAGACTGAGGTTTAAACCCCTAATATGCACATGGTGTATCTATACATAGTGAAGAGAAATGTCTAATCATATTTTTTTGTAAATTTCAGAGTTAGTAGCAGTTAGTAGAGTTAGTAGCAAAAAAAATCTAATACAAGTATACTTACACAAAAACAAGGGGGAAATCTGGTCTGATGGACTAATGGATCATGAAAGCAGAGAATCTTATACCTGTAAACAAACAAACAAACAAACACAATTCCACTTAATATACCTGCATTATCCTGTATTTATAAAATGCATTATGTTGTAGCTATTTCACTGCAACTACCTCAGTCCGATGTTGTACAGCATTGTATTGCACATACAACTACACATATCTGCACTTTATTTATTTCTCATATAGTCCATACTTTTTCTGACATATATCTTTTATAAGGGGGCACAGTGGCTTAGAGGTTACCACGTTTGCCTTGCACCTACAGGGTTGGGGGTTCGATTCCCGCCTCTGCCCTGTGTGTATGGAGCTTGCATATTTTGCTCATGCTTCAGGGGTTTACTCTGGGTACACCTCCAGTCCAAATACATGTGTTGTAGGCTGACTGGCATCTCCAAATTGTCCACAGTGTGTGAGTATGTGTGCAATTGTGCCCTGCAATGGATTGGCACCCTGTCCAGGGTGTCCCCCACCCTCTGCCCCAAGCCCCCTGGGAAAGGCTCCAGGCTCCCCGCAACCCTGTGTAGGATAAGTGGTACAGAAAATGGATAGATGGATGAATATATTTGATATATTTTATACTGTATAATATTTTTATATTTTACTGTACAACTTTCTTTTGTTCTGAGAACAACATTTTATTTAGGAGAAAAGACAACAAAATATGTATGTACCTACGCTAATGTGTCTTTTTTTAAAAATTGGTGTCTGTAATGTCATGTCTGAAATTGTCTGCTGCTTTGACAAAACAATTTCCCTCAGAGATCAGTAAAGTACTCTATCTATCTAAGATGGCACACATCTAAATCTCACTGTAGGTTTATCTTTTTGTGATTGACGATATTAAACCTCTTATAAATTGGTTTATTAGTCCTTCTGTAGGGACACAGTGGCTTAATGGTTAGCATGCTTGCCTCACACCTCCGGGGTTGGGGGTTTGATTCCTGCCTGTGCATGGAGCTTGCATGTTCTCTACATGCTTTTGGGGTTTCCTCCAGGTACTCCGGTTTCCTCCCCCAGAAGGAAGACATGCGCTGTTGCCTGATTGGCATCTCTAAATTGTCCATAGTGTGTGTGAGTGTGTGTGCAATTGTGGATGGATGGATAATCCTTCTCTAAAAACAATAAATGTGGTTGAGAAAGCTCAGATTGAGCCTGTGATTCTCATAGCTGCTCACTACCTGCTACCTGCAAGTAAGAGTTTGCCCGTACGGATTGTTACAGATTGGCAGAAGAGAAAAAATTATTTCAAGAGGTAGCAGTATGATGATTTTGAAGAAATAGTTGGTGCACAAGAATGCACTGTACATACTAGACTCATGAATAACCTTCTATTTATATTGTGCCACTGTTGAAAAGTTAACTACATAAACAGCTTTAGTAAGACATTCTTTCATGTGTGTCACATACTGTAATAGTGTCAATTTACACTTAGTCCTTTCTAATTTGGAGGTGATTTGAGTTGTAGTCTTTTGTCGAAAATACATGATAGTATTTTTGTCATTTAGCACAGGAGGAAAACTTGAATAATTATACTTTCTTACTATATCTAAATATTATTTTGGTGTATTTATAATTTACATGTGTCATGTAACATCAGAGAAGGAACTCTGGACTACAGTTCCCAACAGCCACTGCACCACACCATCATGTCACATGATCACCTGCACCTGAACTTCATTCATGTTAACGAGCACTTACGGGTATTTATAGTCACAGTTTGCACTACACTGAATGTCTTACTTTTGTAATATTTTGCCGTTGTTTGTTGTCTCGTTTCTCTGCCTAGATTCCATAGTATATGTGTTTAATCATTTGTGTTAGCACTTTTGTTTTATTTCAATTAAATCTGCACTTTCATCCTACTCGCATTCTGTGTCGTGACATGTATATTATTAACATGTAATACTTGTACTCTTACTTAATTACATTTCCAAGAAAAAAGTACTACTTACATGTTTATTCAAACTTAAAAATAGCCATTACAAAACTCACGAGTGTCTCCTCTTCTCTTCTCTCAGCCAACAACTGTGCACTAATACATCAATCAAATGGGCTCAGTTTTATCATCCAATCATTTCAGTTTATCATCCAATCAAATTCCTTAATATAGAAAAAAACTATCAAGAATCATGCCAATTTGTACTCTGCAGTGAACTGCTCATGTTACACAACGTTAACGCAATAGTTATCCATGTGCATTTGAAGATGAATAAGATACCACACCTCAGTGTCCACCTTGAGGATAAGCGCCTTGGGTCTACCACCGTAAAATATTTCATTATGCAAGAGTAAGCAAGGACTTGAATAAAATGAGGCGTCGCCTTCGAAAAAGCTCATTTGGAAAAGCGTGTTGAGGTAAAAGTTTTGCTAATTCGTTAACATTTACCGGCTATATTTAACTACGTTGGCTTGTTTATTTTTTTTATGTCACGATAAAATCATGATAATGATTAAACTGTTTGATGTAAAATTCAAACAAACACATGTCTGGGTGTGCAAAATTAAAATAAAGCAAAAAAACCCCAACCATAAAATAAATAAATAAATAAAAAGCTGTCCACAAGTTTACCCACAAGGTTTAAACATTTAAAGAAATCAAACGGAAAAGCTATCCCCTACTTTATGTTTAATTCTTGCTAATTTCCTGATCAATGATTTGTCAAGACCATTTAAAAGATTCATATTTTGCCATTTTGGGCTTGGCACATTTTTTTTTTTTTTTTGCCAGGAGTGTACTGTCTTCCCCAACAACTGTCATTATTCTTCCATTATAAGAAGGTTTCTCTGAGTAAACACTTCCCATTCTTTTCTCACTGACAGCAATACTGTCCATGCTAGATAAGTATTAGGTGGAAAAACTGTGTTATATATCGTTTTTAACTGTGTGGTTCAAAGGGCAAATTTAAGAATGTTATTCTGTTAAGAGCTGTCTTTCTGGACAAAATTTCATAACATCCAGTACTGTAAAACACACATGCATACACAAACATGCACATGTCCTCACTGCCAAGGGCATAAACATGTCCTCACTGCCTTGGGCTTGACATGCGGCTTGGTATAAAGGTCACAGTGCTCTTGACTTGGTCCCCATCTGTCCAGTTCTGTTCATTAGCTCTCTGTAATGTCACAAACTCATGTCTCATCTCTCATCTGCCACCCCCTGGGGATGTTTTCCTGCCCTGACCTCTGACTCAGTAAATTATGGGTCTGGGCAGGTCAGGAGGTCACAGAAATAACTGTCCACTTGGTTAGAGGAACGGAGTCAAGGGCTTGGACCATAATCCAGCAACTTCATCAATGAAACAGACTTTCATCACACTGCTAAAGGGACAGCTGTGACTGTGACACTGTTAATGAAGCTAGCAGATAATAAAAGCTTCTTAGTTGTTATGTTCCTTTCAGTTCAAATCATTGAAGCAGATGATCTCAGTTATTTGCTAAATAAGCTAATATAGATTAATTTAATGTAGATTAAAATCACAATGAAATCAAAATAGATAGCTTGGGTAAATGAGATGTCATTACTACATAGTGATTTGGATTAAGCTATATTGGAAGCCACAGTATGAATGTATTAAATGGATAAACACATCTCAGAACAATAAATGAATGTGCAATAAATGGTGCAGATCTCATGCTTGGCAGGAGTGATGGCTAGATGCTGTAAAGTGACCTAGTTTTAACAGTGTGCAAAGGGGTGAGAGAAGAGAGAGGATTCTGGAGTAAAGGAGGATGGAGGGAGGAAGAGTGTGAAAAGGGGGGGTGGAGAGAGGAAGAGTGTGGAAAGAAGAAAGAGGCATCTCCTTTTACCCCTGAGGACAAGCCTGAGGAAGTGGCATGTTCAATAAAAGATAAATCAATCTGGCCTGTCCCTGACCCATGCAAAGCTCATCTTCTGTCTACTGTATGAATTAACAATAAGTGGCAATATAACTGGAACATGCACACACATTCTCCTCTTTCATTATATAGCCACAATCATTCTGTGCAAAGCCTTGAAACAGAAAGAAAACAGTTCACACATCAAAACTGTCCAAACATTAGTGCCATCTTGTCTCTTTAAAGAATCTCATCTACTTTTGGCACTAAAACAAGTTTTAGAATTTTGATGTCACCTGACACAATTCAATTAATCACTGACTTGAGACAGAAAAGAACCTTCAGGGCTTTAAGTTGTCTGACGCAGTGATGTATCATAATAATGACAGTAACGGGGGCATGGATTCCATGAAGCAATGAAATGTGACTGGGCAAAAACCAACCACAAAAGTGAAGCACCCAACACTCAAATAAAAAAATCATTTAAAAACTTTCGAATTCACTTTCATGTGTTTTGAACTTGTACATGTATGTGTTTTGTTCATGGAAAGATCAGGTCATCTGCATCTGAATTCTGGAAAACTGGCAAAAACTATGAAAAGTCTGGTTGACCAAAATTAACTTTTTCTGCCAATAATATATTTTGACATCACTACTTAAAAAATTATATTTTACCAAAATGATTAGGAAAGGTTTAATCTAGGCTATTTTCTATCCTAGACTTGGCATCTGCCTACAAAAATCATGTTGTATCCAGTTTGATTTAACAGAAATAAGTTAAGAGTGAAGAGATAATAATGAGATATTTAAATGCCATAACTTATACCTCAGACAGAGACTGATGTGAATGAAGCTAATAATCAAGGTGATAACTCATTTTCCATTGTAAATGCATAGAATTCTTCAAAATTAGGCAATAATGTTGTTTTTCTATTAGTAGATTAGGTTACAATTGCAAAGGTTGCAGTTAAAATGGAATGTTTACATTTTATTTACTCCTTTTCACTTTTAGGCATAAATGGGACTTTGAAATGCTCAAACTTTATTTGTAATTAAGATACAAAAGAGAAACATAGTTGAAGAAAGTCTGTAGTTTTCAGTAGTTTTCAGAACTTTACATAGCAGAAACTGTCAAAATTTGTGAAGGGTTTTCTCACGTTGCCATACATATAGCACTGTAATGCTCAGTGTAAGCACACAATTTACCCACACTCCAACATTTACACTGAGTTTAAGTTTAACATATTTACATTATAGCTGGCACTTCTTCTCTCTCTGAACTGGTGAGCATTATAAGGCCCTGTAATACCTGTCTATTAGTGGTACCTAAGACCAGAATGACATCACAGGGTGATAGATATTTAGTGCCATAACCCCCAGACTTTGGAATCCCATCCCCTATTGACTGTTCTTCTTCTATTTTAAGACTCATCATATAATGTACCTCTTCATCCAACACTTTCACCCTTCTTCATCCTAGTCTTTTTTTTTCTTCAATTGAAATTGTAAAGTGACTTTGAGTGTTGAAAAGGCACTATGTAAACGGAACCTATTCTAATGAAAATCATTTTTAATATTATATGTTTATTATTACCAGTGCTGTAGTTGTCACTTTCTCTCAAGTCTAAGTCGAGTCTATGACTCTCAGCCTTACATCATGTCAGTTTTCACACATGTATTGGGATGTAAAAAAGGAAATTTGCCTACTGCTATGCAAACTTTAGGGCGCGCATATGCACATATTGCTGAGTTTTCTTAACTGTCGACCTCAAATGGCAAAGTAATGAAAATATGTTTCCAGGATTCAACCATAAACAATCTGACATTAAAGCTCAATATGCAGCAATAACAGGTAATGTGGTAACTTTAACATTAACCCTATGTGCTGCCTTTGTGAGTTACAATTGCAATGACTAAAACCAGAAGGCACACGGAACTCCCGGAACCTCAGGGTTGACATTTCGCTGGTGGGCATTGACTCTATCAAGATAAACTTGATAGGTCATTTCACTAATCAGCATCTCCATCAGATAATATTATGTACTTTCTGGTTGTAGTTTTTTGTCTTTTTCATGGCTTTTGTGTTTGTGTCCTAAAAAGAAAGTGAAAATTATTTTTGTGTATTAAAAAAAGGAGCCGGCAATGTCTGTGTGGGAACAAAGAAAAGGCCAGAGGCTTGTGCATGTGCGCTCACTTTTATGGTGATCGAGATTTACCTAAGATTTGCATATGTGTGGTTTTATAAACCTTAATCTTCCAAAGCTTTGTGCATTTGCCACCTCTTTTGTTATATCTACGCAAAGGTTAATACATGTGACCTGTGGATTTGAGTACAATGGTTCATACATCCCCTTTTTCGCCTCTTCAGGCAAAGAAAGTGGGCGAGACTTCATTACTAAATCAAACAAATGAAACAAGAAACTGCATTCTCTCAGTTCCTCCATTTCTTTAAATATTCTCATCCTCTTGACTTTCTCTTTCATTCTCTTTCCCTTCCCCCAACTGCCTGCTTTCAAAAAGCAAGAACAAAACACAGGCTCATTATCCAAACTGCATCTCACTTCCTGTGAGCTCTCTCATCCCAGACTCCACCCTGGCCAATAGTGGCAGACCTGGTTGTTATGGGCCCTTAGCAACAGCATCGGGTCGGAGAGGATTAAATGTGTGTGTGTGTGTGTGTGTGTTAGAGGCTAGTCCCGCTGGGTGTGTGATAACAAAGGTACAATACGCATTACCAAACCAGCGTGTGGGGTAGGGGGAGTGGTGCAGTAGTGTGTAGTTTAAAAAGACAGTTTAGAGAGACTGAGACATGCTTCAATTATAAAGGCAAACCCAAGTAAAATCATTTGCTACTAAAAAAATGTATATTGGTAAATGTACTGTACTGCAAAATGCTGACCTAAAATGAAAATAGTGGAGGAGTTACTGTGAAATTTCTTTTTATAAATTTATTTCACAGTAAACATTAGAAAGCAAACATTGAATTTACATATGTAGTACACTACATTTTTTTATAACACAATACACAAATACATCTAAAAGAAAGAAGAATTAATATTATTTCTCATTTTGCAAAAGAGCTGTATTTGATATTTATGCAAGTGAAACCAAATGACCAAAAGCTCTCATATATTGCAACTCTGTCTGAACACTAAGCTCCATGTTATTGCTGTATGTTTTCCATATGGATATAAAGGTCATGAATAGGCCATGTATAAATTTTTAATGTGACCTGTTTTCCTTTGGCTGTCTTGATATAGATTCTGATCCAGAAGACAATTTTAAATCTAAATATGGAACCAAAAGCCTAATTTGTTGAGCCCTTGATAAATGTAGTCATCAGTATTCAAAATGGTGATTTAGGTTAGTTGGAGAGATGGGAAGCTTTACAGGAATAGCTGCTGGGTCTAATTTGTACAGCACCATCTGCCTGGAGTTACAGTGATGATTAGAGATGTTCTGAAGCTCCTGATGCATTTGACTGTGCTGTGCCATCTCCTGGGACACAAGTATCCCTGTCTTTCCCCTTTCCCCCTTTTTCCACCTCTGTTCCACTCCCTCTTTTCTCACTCCCCACATATGGAGGATTTGTGAGTAAAGTGAGAGGTGAGAATACAGTCCCTTGGGACCCCTACAGTCTCTGTGATCAGCAGGATGTGCATGAGTGTGCAGTGACAGAAGGGGAGTGACAAATCCATTCATTAAACCTTTAGAAATCTATCAACTGCATAAAAATAAGTACAAGTAGCACCTCCTAGAGCAACTTTAGGAGGTGGCACTCTTCTTTCTTTTGTGATTCTATTCGCTAAAGCGAGTCACAGATTTTCGGTTTAAATTTGAAATATTTAAAAAGCCTAATTTTGACTAAGCTTTGCATTTCAGTCTTCCCCAGTTATGGACTAATTGTTATGTTGCTTTGCATAATCAAAACAATTACAACACTATTCATAAACATTTTCTTTTTCCAACACTCAACTGAAGTTCCAAACAAAAACTCTTCCAGCAAAATGATTCATTATTCTGAGTATCTGAAGAATGGCTGTGAGACAGAAATGAGCTTCATCCAACAGATGAATACTGAAGGAGAAATCTGTTTCTCCTCAAAGGTCTTTTGGTCTGATGCTTTCACAAGGGCTAATGGGTCACTGGATTAGATCCATTTAGTATATACGCATTACAATACACCATGTCAGCATTTTGCTCACTGTCAGTTCAGCTAAATGCACTATACTTAAAACTTCATTGACATTCGTTAACACTCGAACCAATCAAATTCTTCCACTCCAGCTTGGGCAAACCATGTCTTTATAGCGCTCACTTTATGCACAGGGGCCTTGTCATGCTGGAAAAGATCTGGGCCCTTTAGTTACAGTGAAGGGACATTCTAGATCATCATGTGCCTCCAACTTTGGGGCAAAATTTGAGGAAGGCCTACATATAGGGGTTACTGTCAGGCATCCACATACTTTTATGTGGAGGCCATATAGTGTATAAGGTTTAACGTTAAGGTTATGGGTGGGGTTAGGGTTTGTTCCTTTCCTTATAACTTTATTTACCTGAAATCAAATGAAGTCCAACCACATTACTTCAGTGATTTGAATTTATGAAACTCATGAAATCAGGTTGGTCCATTTATGTTTCTTTTAAGCGTGCACACTAAAATAAATGTACATTTAGCAGGTACCCTCCTAGCATATAGCCTGATACACTCTGAGTCATAGCCTTCAACTTGGTGTAACTAGCTAGCCAATATGCATAACATTAATCCTACAGTTAAACCTGTAGTAAACTGTCATTTTAGGTAATTAAACCTAAACAGAAGTTACACTCTGAAACACTGCTAGTCCACATCTCAGCTACAAGGGAAATCCCT
>JANDJT010000114.1:8406702-8417557 GCA_024331685.1 Stegophilus panzeri | reverse complement strand
TGGGAGACATGTATTATCTACAGATGATCTATTGTGTTATATATTATCTACTTATCTCATGGCATTCCCAAAACAGGTTTTGACATCTCCATGCCACATGTACGACTATGTTTCCTATCCTTGTACTGTCTTCTAATAAAATTTTATAACATTTATTTTTTTTTATAATCAAGTAGCCAGTGATTTTGCCTGACCTAAATCTGTTCACATGTCTGTTGAGCTTGGTGACTAAAGGACACACTTACAGGAACACCATGCAAAGTATCATAATTTGAATGTGCACTTGCACAAGACAAAAGCACACTCTCTCTCTCTCTCTCTCTCTCTCTCTCTCTCTTTCTCTCTATAGCCTTAACCTTGGTAACCACAAAGGTTGCCCTTTACCCTTTCAGTTTGGGAAAAAAATGCACATAACTTTTGTAAAAAGCAATTTACTGTATGTTTACAATGTAGGTTACCCAGGATTTTCTGCTTTTCTTACATTGTGAGGATTTTTTCATGACAACACACACAGACACACACACACACACACACACACACACACACACCACTGACACACTGCACAGAGCAATAACTATTTAAAATTTTATTTAATTACAGAAACTACATAACTAAACACACTATATGGCCAAATGTATGTTGACATCTGACCATGACACCCATATGTGGGCCTTCACAAAATGTTTGATTCAAATTTGGAGGAAGATGATTTTGTAGTATGTCTTTGTTTGCAATAGAATTATGGTTTCCTTTCACTGGAACTAAGGGGCCTAAAACCTGTTCCAGCATGCCATTGCCCCTGTTCACAAATAGAGGTCCATAAAGACATAGTTTGCCAAGGTTGGTTTGGAGGCACTCAAGTGGCCTGCACAGAGCCGTGACCTCAACCCCACTGAACACCTTTGGTATGAACCAAATAGACTGCAAACAGGCCTCCTTGCCTGAGATCAGTGCCTGAACTCTCTAATGCACTTGTGGCTGAATGAGCACAAATCCCCAAGCAAAATTCAAAAGTCAATGGAAAGCCTGCCCAGAAGAGTGGAGGCTGATATAGCAGCAATGTGGCAGTCAACTCCATATTAATGCTATGGGTGTCATGATCAGGTGTCCACATACTTTTGGCCATATAGTGTAATTCATAACAGATAATGTGCTTTAATAATGACTGTATAATGAGATGTAAGTATAAGGGGTTAAAAGTACATTTAATCCGGAACAAAACCTAAACCATAACATTGCATGATAGTAGCAATTGGCATTGCTTTCCAGGCTTGGTAGTTGTATAGTTTTCATCAGCATATTACAAGTCATACTTACATAGATTATCATATACTGTGTAATGTATGCTACATTTTAAAATATTTTAGCATCCATTTTTCTATTAAACTCTTTTCTCTAGAATCCTCAACCTCATCTGTAATACCAGAATGGGTTTTTCCATCTTTGGCACCTTCCTTCTCTTTGCTTCCCAGAACACAATCACACTGTTATGCTGATCCCATGTCCAGATGTTTGGCTTATTCACCAACATTACACAACATCATAAGGCAACTGTAATATAAATACACAAAATACAGTTTTTAAATGATAATGTTATTTATTGAAGCAAAAAAGTTATCCAATACCAACTGGTCCTGTGTGAAAATGCATTTGCCCCTTAGTTACTAATTCCCCAAATCTATGAAACTGCATTTATAATGGGGTTCAGCTGGACTAGACACAACCAGGCCTGATTACTGCAAACCCTGTTCAATCAAATCAACACTTAAACAGAACGTTTTCAACAGCATGAAGTTCATTAAAAGGTCTTACCCAGTAACACACTCTGCCAAAGTTTAAAGAAATTCCAAAAAATAATGAGGAAGAAGGTGAAATGCATTGAAATGCATCAGTCTGGGAAGGGTTACAAAGCTATTTCAAAGGCTCTGGAGCCATTGTCTCCAAATGGAAAAAAATTCGGCACAGTAGTGAACCTTCCCAGAAGTAGCCGACCTTCCATAATTCCTCTAAGAGCACAGCAACTACTCATCCAGAAAGTCCCAAAAGAGCCAACGACAACATCAAAGGAACTACAAGCCTCTCTTGCATCAATAAAAGTGTTTTATGTCACTGTTCATGACTCCACTATCAGAAAGGCTCTGGGCCAAAATGGCATCCATGGAAGAGTGGCGAGGTGAAAATCACTGCTAACCCAGAAGAACATTAAGGCTCATCTGAATTTCATCAAAACACACCTTGATGATCCTCAAACTTTTTGGGAGAATGTTCTGTGGACTGATGAGTCAAAAGTGGAACTGTTTGGAAGACAGGGGCCCAGTTACATCTGGCGTAAACCAAACACAGAATTCCACAAAAAGAACCTCATACCTATGGTCAAGCATGGTGGTGACAGTGTGATGGTGTGGGGATGCGTTGCTGCTTCAGGGCCTGGGCAACTTGCAATAATACAGAGAAATATGAATTCTGCTCTCTACCAGAAAATCCTAAAGGAGAATGTCCAGTCTTCAGTCCGTAAGCTGAAACTCAAGCGCAATTGGATTATGCAGCAAGACAATGCATAGGAGTAAGTCCTAGTCCTAGAAGTAAGTGAAAGTCTGATCTCCAGTTATCGGAAGCACTTGATTGCAGTTATTGCTGCTAAAGATGGCACAACAAGATTTGAAGTTTAAAGGGTTCAATTATTTTTTCACATTGGTGATGTGTTGGATAAGTTTTTTTTTTGCTTCAATAAAATAAATAAATAAAAACTGCATTGTGTGTTTACTCAGGTTGACATTGTTTTATGTTATATTTCATTTGAAGATCTAAAACTATTTAGTATAAGATATACACTAAACAGAAGAAATCAAATACTTTTTCACAGCACTGTATAATGTTATTTTTTTGTGGTGGGGGGCTGGGGTTGTGTCTGTCAAAAGAATCTACCCTAGGAGCAATCGGTGTTATTTTTTTTTTTACATGGAATTAGTATTAGTAGAAACTTAAATAATATATTTGCACGGCATTCTGGCATTTACACATCCCCATTCAAAGTATAACAAAAAACAGCATGAGACAATGGAGGCAAGAGACACATGGTATGGCATGGCATGCATGGTAGAGCAAGTTAGGATACTACGCTCCATCCAGATGTGACGATTGTCTTGGAAGTCGACATTACAGATCAGCAGAGCAAGATGCCATTTGATTGCATTTCCTAGACTGGCAAGAAGGTCTAATAAGAAACTGATCTAGACCCAAAGTGATTTTGCCAAATTCTGACCCCAATGTACTAACAGACCAACAATGAACTGCTTAGAAGGTTTAGAAAGAGGGAACATGAGCAAGAGAAATAGTAAGAGAGATGAAGAATGAGAGTAATGAGAGTAGAAAAGGGAGAAACTTGGTCCTCTTTGTTTTAGGACTCTAAATCTTGTGTAAATATGTATGAAAACAAATAGTGATGGAGAAAGGGGCTCATTAAATGGCTTTAGCTACCCTCAAACAAAGACAATCAAATCCAGTTGTGCTATTTAACAAATCCCTTTGTATCTATGTGCACTGTATTTCCACAAGTTGTTAAAAAAAATAAATAAATGTACAAGCAAAAAATATGCTCCATTTTTGTTTGTAGACGTTTACACAAGAATGTGATATTTCTGTGTCAAAATCTGAAAGCTATATGCATGAATCTAGACTGTTCTCTGAATAAATCTGACAAAATTCCGGTTCAGTTTAAGCTGAAACAAAAGCATCATCAGTCTGACAGAAGAATGATCACTAAGCAACAGATTCAGGCAGCCAAATAAAGAATGAAGTCTGACAGCTGGGAAACATTAAAACCAGATGCTTTGTTAGATTATAAGGCTTATGCAATCTACAGATATTACTGGTTATAAGAGTTCGGTAATTCCACTCATCTGTATCAGGCAATCATTAGTAAGTGTCTGAACTGAAGTCTCTATTCAAGACACAGCATTACATACAATACAATAACCCTGTCTTACTGTTTAATATATGGCATACATGAGTTGTTATCATCTAAGCCCAGCCGTGAAAAGTGTGCAACATCACTGGTGCATCACAGGAGTTATGTGCAGACACCATGACAAAATCATTTCTCACATGTACACAATTATATAATGGCAGTATTTGGTCAAAGAGACAGATACCAAAAAGTAAAAGTCTACCAAAAAGGTAGACTGTAAACCATAATATCAGTCTGTATACAAGGTTCCAAAACGTCCAGTTTTGTTAAGCAAAGCAGTCCAACAATTATCCAAATTTCACTGAGCCCATGGAATAATCAGTACAAAGCTCTGAGCACGTTGCCGTCTTTCTCTACAAACTAAAGCGCAATTACCAGGAAATATAGGCTCGCCAGCAACACGAACGCATTACCTCTCACATGAAATTTCCTGTCCTGGTTAGACAGAGCTGGCACACAGCCCAAGGCATCTTCAGCAATGGTAAATTCCTTCGTCTCATCCAGTACAATCAGTGCATGGTTTACGATGCCAACTCTGCCGGTTTAAATCCACATACACTCAGAAGTCTTGGTCACTGTGTCTTGCTGTGTCCTGAATGAGAACAGACTAGTAAAACAGAGCATGCGTAAGGATGTGTCTCTGTATGTGTGTATAAGTGCTCTGCTACTAATGCTGATTTAGGAGAACTGCTCTCGGTCTTGGTGCATCCCTACTGTTGTGTAATCAGAGATTTCTCTCTCCTCCCTTCTCTCACACACGCACAGCAAAAACAGATTCCCATCTGCTGCTGCCTACTTGGCCATCTCCCAGCCCACCTCATGAATAATAAACAGCCCCCTGGGCTTGCACACACCCCCAAACCCCCATCTTGACAGAAACATGATCACATGCATTCACATGGATGCACATCCAGACACATCCACAAACACTTTATCAGATGCATACATATACAGAGAGATGAAAGGTATTTCTCTCTGAGCTTGTCCTCTGCACCTCAACCCACTTTTTTTTCTACACCCTCTCACCTCTATCCTGCCAATTAATAATGTGTTAGAAACATGCCAAGCCTCCATACAATCAGAGATGACCAGTGTGCCCGGGAATAGATAACCATCAGTGTCAGCTACAACATCAGAAGTCCAAATCCGGTTCCACTCCTTTCATCCAAGAACAGGAATCTGATCAGGATAAAGACCAGGAGACATTTTTCCAATCTTAAACTGTCCAGTTTAAGTGAACATGTACCCACAGTGGACTCAGGTTCCGGTTCTTTGGAAGCCCAATGTGGTCTTCTGCGGTCGCCCATACGCCTAAAGTTTCAGTGTGCTGTGAACTCACCACAGCACTGTCACTCACTGAATGCTTTTTTGTTTTCTCACACCATTCTGTGTAAACTCTGAAGACTTCAATGTTGTGTGAAAATTACAGATGAGCAGTTTCCAAAATACTCAAATCAGCCCATCTGTCACCAACTACCATGCCAGGGTCAAAAACACTGAGATCATACCTTCCCCATTCTGATGTTTGATGTGAATATTAACTGAAGCTCTTGACATGTATCTGCATGATTTAAGCACTGCTCTATTGCCACATGATTGGCTATCTAGATAACTGTAGGAATGAGAAGGTGTATATGTGTTCCTTTTAAAGTGAGCTTACATCAACTGACAAATGGCTCAATGTAATTTGCATTCCCTCTTCTTCCTAATCTCATTAAGTATTACATTCAAGTACCAAAAGGGGTTCAAAAGTCATTATAAGAGATGAAACATTCACCTATGATTCACTTCAGTGTTGTTTATTCAGACTGAAATCAACAAAGTCAAAGACACTGCAGGATCACATAATAACCAGAGCATGAGATTTATGCAAATATATGGACAACCAACTAACTACCCACTCTGTCACTTTCTGTCTATCAAACCTGCAACCTGAAAAGGACATTCAGTAGTCCAACAATGTAAATAAGCGTTTATTAATTAGACACAGATTGCTCTTTATATTGATGCCGTTTTATATGAATTACCTTTGGACAACAAAATGTCGGGTTAATATTACAACATGCCATGAGATAGATGTCAGTTACACCAGAAGGCTAATACTGAAACTGTAACCCGGTTAAAACCATGCAGTAATGTTATCACAGCTGAATGACTATATACTGACAGTGGGAAAAAACAAAACAAAAAAACAAACACAGGTGAGCAACAACCAACTTTCTATAATGACCAATGATATTATGGGCTCTTTTGTGTGACTATAGCACCACAAATAAAAATCAGAACAGTGTCCAGTAAGACTCATAAACAAATGCTTCATTTTCATGCTAAGCTTGATTAAACACAGGAGTGAACCATCTTTGCTCCTCTCCTGCTCTCAGACAAAGGAATACTAAGTACAAACACTACCTGTTGTAAAGGTTTTTTTTTTGTTTTTCTCTCTTACAGTCGTACAATTACAGCTCTATGGATAGCAGTGTAGGCATTCTTAGCTGTGGGAGAAGTTTTACATTCCCTTGTTGCTGCTGACGTCCATTGTGTGGGCTTCAGTGGTGGTAGATGCAAAACAAAGGCACAGTGGGCTAAATGACCTGGTTGTTTTGACTGTAGATCATTTTCACAGTGCTGAAAAGCTGAGAGACATCTGAACTGGACAGAACTAGGTGCCAAAAGATTCATTGAGGTGTTGCAAAAAAAAAGAAAAAAGAAATATTTGTTACTAGAAGTCTCAACTCACTGTGACCAAGTTCCCAGAGACTGGTTGATTAATTTATAAAAAAATATTTATTGTTTGATTTATTGGTTTTTTATTTTGTTTATTTTTTCCCCTACAGGTTGGGACTGGGCATTTTGTGTACATTTGATTCATTATGGCTATAAATTAAAACATATACACAAACAAGTATAATCAAATTATTTATGCCCAAATTACATACCAAATTGATCCTAAGTAAATATCATACACAGCTGTAAACATTGCAGCAATTTGGGTAACTCATTCTCATAGCTATATTTTATTCATACTTAATTTATTAATGGAAATGTTTATTAAGTGGCCATAAATAAAAGCAAAATGACTTTAATGACTACCATCAGTGAGTTGATGGCTGTATATTTAAAAATCACATTTAATACATTTCTATTTACACAGTTTCAGTTTGCATATCTGGCTTTAAAACAACAGGTTATGATGAGTTTATGGTGCAGTTCTGTTTGAATTTGTACAGGGCTTTATACAGAACAGGCTATTGTATATAGTGAATAGTGAGGGCTTTAGTGTTCACACAATGAAACACAAAGACAGTGCTCATGAACAAGTTTGGGATGTCGCTTAAATGCACTCACATGTTCAAACTTTTTAAACAGTCCCTCAACAAGTATCCAGCAAACTTTGCAATATTTGGAGGAACTTGCATTTTTTCAAATTTACCACAGATTTTCCACAGATTTTCCACAGATTTGGGCCGAATCGTTTCATGTGACGTCATCACAATGCGCATTCAGTCAAAGCCCTCTTCGGTTCACGTGCATCAAACATGAGTACAGCTAAAAGGTCTCATTTAACAATAAACATCACTGCGAAAGACGTGCAAAACAATTTCATGCAATTGTAATTTCTCCGTCAAATAGTTTTCCACAGAAAAAGCACAGAAACTCTGCAAATTGCAGACAAATTTTGAAAAAAAAAGCCGTTTTGGCTGCAACAATCACAAAAAAAAATCCGCGAAATCCTGCTTGGACTCGTGAATTAATTTATTTCATTAATCATTTTGTATTTTATCATATTTTGTTCAGTCTGGGAGACTCAGGCTACAATGAAATCTGTCTTATTGTAAAGCGTTAAATTAATAAATTATTCACTTTTATGTGAAAAGGAATACTCCTTTTTTTTTTATATATACATAATTTTATATCATTTCTTCCAACTACTAACAATACTGTAGTACTGAACTGGTTGTCTAATACCTCTGTCATCAATCTAATTCTCATACACACCAACTCTGTGTATTGAGACACTGCAATTTTAGCTTCTTAAGCAATCTCTGCCAGTGTACTGCTTAGCATAAAGTCCTTGTACTAACACAGCCAGTGCAAGAGTCAACACAGTCAAAGAAAATAATAATGTTTATACAAACATGATGGAGGGTAATTTAAATGTAAATTCTTCTTCTGGAAGACAAAATACACTGTTTAAATATTTAGGAAGTCGCAATGAACCGAAAAAAAAGGCAACGGTGGAATAAAGGAAGTCACTGAGAGAGACAGACAAGAGAAAGAGTATATGGCCATGAAACACAGGAACAGACAGCCTGTATTATGCAGAACTAATACACTAAACCCCAAACACATTAGCACAACAAAAGGCCTCCTAGAGTGGAACACAGCAGAGAAAAACAGTTCCATCAACTGGACAACTCATTAGAGAGCAGCAAGTTATTACGTAATGTCCCCCTTCATTTAAAATGAGCCAAAATTTATATATAAACTTTTTTTTAGCCAAGAACAGGAATCTGAGGCTACAGTAGGCATGGGCTCACCAACACTGGTCAGTTGAAGATTGGAAAAAAGTGATTGGACCTGATTGTTTTTCTTCTGTCCAGTTTCGATGAGCCTGTGCCCTCTGTAGCCTCAGACTCCACTTCTTGGCTAACATGAATGGAACCCAATATGGTCTGCTGATGTTGTAGCCTATCTGCCTCAGGTGTGTTATGCTATGCATTCTGAGATGCTTTTCTGCTCACCATGGTTGTAAAGTCTGGTTATTTGAGTTACCATAGTCTTCCTGTCAGCTCGAACCAGTCTGGCCATTCTCTTCTGACCTCTCTCATCAACAAGCTGTTTACCGTTAGTTCTACTCACTAGATGTTTTTAGGTTTTTTTTGCTCCAAACACTATAGGTCTGTATGATGTTTTGCATTGCACTGTTGCCAAATCAGTGGTTCAAATCAGAAGATTGTTTCTAATGTTTGGAAGTATAATTGCCTCCTCATGATGTTCGAAACAGCTATCTAAAGTATTTATAATGAGTATAATTTTTGTTAGAACACAGACAAATATATTCTCCTATTGTTAGAAAATTATTGTGTATTATGTTTAGGGGCATGGTGGCTTAGTGGTTAGCACATCTGCCTCACACCTCCAGGGTCCGTTTCCCTGTATGTGCAGAGTTTGCATGTTTTCCCTGTGCTTCGGGGTTTCCTCTAGGTACTCTGGTTTCGTCCCCAGTCCAAAGACATGCATTGTAGCCTGACTGGCATGTCCAAAAGTGTCTGTAGTGTATAAATGGGTTTGGGAATGTGTGTGATTGTGCCCTGTGATGGACTGGCACCCCGTCCAGGGTGTCCCCCGCCTTGTGCCCCATGCCTCCTGGGATAGGCTCCAGGTTCCCTGTGACCCAGTAAGGATAAGCAGTACAGAAAATGGATGGATGTTTATGCTTATTATATTTTTTATGAATGGTGTCAATAATTTCAAGAGCTGTAGAACCTCACAAAATTCTTTGGTAAGTCTCTCTGAAGGGAACCTTAAAAGTTCTATGTAAAACCTACAAAATCACTGCAAATCCATACAAAGTTATTCGGACTGTTCTTTTCCAGGATGACAACGTTCTCATCTACAAGCCACAAGGGCTCAGTGGATAGTCTAATGAGTATGAAAATAATGTAAATCATATGCTATGACCTTTACAGTCACCAGATATAAATCCAGTAGAACACCTGTGGGAGATTTTGAGTGTGTTAGACAGTTCTCTCTACCATTTTCATCAAAATAATAAATGGTTTTGGAAAATTGTATTTATCCCTTCGGTATAGTTACCGAGATTCGTTTAATCTCTTCCAAGGAGTAGTGAAACAGTTTTTGAACTTGGGGGTGACGCTGTACTCATGCTCATTCAGTGAAGTTTAATGGAGACTCACTCGCTGTCAGGATGAGCCTTTATGTACAATGGAAATACTGGTGTGAATTTCTAACATTTACAGATAAGGATATAAATGTAAAAATGTAATTTCTGCACTGAAGAAAACATGTCTGGAACACATTAAACAGCACACACATCTGTCACAGCATCTGACACGACAAGCCACGTTAATACACTTATGAGTTTGTTTGAAGCATTTAATATATAATATTCTCATGTTTTGGATGACCTAGATCGTGCACTTTTCCCACAGCAGTTCACTCTGTGACCTCTGCTGTTTTTCAGATGTGTTTAATTCATAGAAGTGCATTTTCCACCATTGTAAAGTGGTGTCACTGACGGGGTTATCCACAGTGACGTCATAGACCCAACTAATCCCTAATGAAATTCGTCGTCGGTTATTTTATTTATCGATTATTATTGATTTTATCGATTAGTTTTTGCAGCCCTAATATGACCATGTGGCATAAACAGCAATTAGATTATGTGCTTATTATTTATGCTGTGTCTGTGGCCTGGGCAATTTGAAGAGAACAATGCACAGTTCAAACACTATATAATAGCTCAAACAGATTGTAAAGGCATATTTGAGTAAAGCTAACAAGCTTGTTAGCAATACATCTATGGAGCCAAATTCAACCATGTATACACAAATAGTCATTAAGTCTGAGGATTACGAATAAAAAAGGAGCCTTGGGTCTGTGACAGCTGGTGTACTTGCTGTCAGTCCCATACCCTCTATTCTGTCTCTGTCGCTTGTCCACTCTAAATTGATCTTAGGCCTATGTGCTCTTGCACTGAGAGACAGGGAGTGGTCTAAGGGTCAGATTAATGGTAGCAGTTGAGAACAGCTGCTGCCGCAGGCAAACTAGACTCATATCCTCCTGTCTTCCTCTTTTCCCCTTTCTTTTATTCATTTATTTTTATTTCCTTATTTCTGTTCATTTGTGGCATAAATTGAATCATAT
>JANDJT010000114.1:8390721-8406642 GCA_024331685.1 Stegophilus panzeri | reverse complement strand
ATATAAAGAAATGGCGGATAATGGAAGTAATCGAGCCAAGACTGTACATCAATTACTTTGGTTAGCTTTAAGCAGAGTAGCAGTTTCCTGTGCACAAATTCTTTTAATTGTTTATTTCTTTTTAAAGTGTGCATGTCTGAGTATTATCCTTACACACTAGAGTTTAGCAATATAATGTTTAAAGAATTGTCAAGTACATAACAAACATGCCACATAATAATTAATGTAACCTTTAGGCAATGAATGGGGTCAGAAGTTAAGATCAGGTTATCCATTTAAAAGAGCAGATGTCACATACGCCTTAGAGACAAAGAGCTGAGACCAATATAAACAGCAGGACCCTGAGTGTCTAAGCATCTTTACCATATGCCCCAAGCACTCCACTTTCGTCTAACATGGGAACATATCAGGTTGGAAATTGAATGAGGATCCAATACAACAAGGGGTGCTGGAAAGGTAAAATGTCAGACAGACCTAATTACAACATTTCCATTCTACAATTTGTTTTGAGCTACAGGTTGATTGTAAGTCATCATGACAGAGAGTAAATATAGAGGGCACACAACATAATTAAGGTAGAACAAGAATGAAAACAGGAGATGAGTCCAGGAGAGGTGCATTCTCTGTGGTTTGATAATGTTAATATTTAACATGTCTTGTATTTTATAACAGAGATCTGGCAACCCTTGTGGTAGAAGCACCACTCTGCTGTAACATAATCATTATATCATTATATTAATGATATATGTGCCATACAGACCATGCATTAAAATAATTGTCATTATAAGGAAATATATGTGAATGGAACATGCTAGGATATAGAAGCTGGGCAGTTAGTCACCTGTCAGTCAGTAATCCAACTACTGTCTTGCCTGATGGGTTCACTCTTCAGATCTATTTTACACTCATTTCAAGTAAATGGCTAAACCACTTCGTTAACAGTAACAAAAGCACTTCCCTGCATGTCAGTCACAGAATGGCTGCCACATGCAGACCTATTCATTCTCTCTTTTCTGGTGTGTGGGTTCAGCCTCCCTATCAACAGGAGGTCATGTCGTTGCTTCAGTTAATTATTGGCCAGACTCCTATATGCAAAAGTCTGGACCATGCAGGGGAAGCCTTGGTTTTCCGCCAGTGTGCTCATGCACCCCCTTCTCTAACACAAATGCACACACACACACACACACACACACACACACACACACACACAAGACAATGTTTCAAGGGACAATACAGCAAAGCAGCTGGACAGCAAGACCACAAAGTAGTCTTGCATAAATAATTATGGAATAGAGAAAAGCCATCTGTACTATAGACCAAACATCTGCTTCAAATCAATAAGAAACCTAGCAAAAGATCATTGAAATTTCATTTGTTCTTAATGCTTACATGCTCATAATTATTTTTCAGTTCTTTCATTTGTGCAAGTGTACTATTCCATTATCGGCTTTTTCGGCTACTGACAGAGAGACACTCGATGCTGATGCTGATGTCACTTCCCTGTAGGACTCCATGAACAGTTGTTCTGTATTTAAACACTAATGACGATCTGTTACCCCAAACATGCCTCTGAGAGTTCTGCTAAAGAAGGTTGGCTATAGGAAAAACAAAGGTTGATCCCTCCATGCACTAAGCCATTCAAAATGCATGCCACGACATGCAGAGAAACACTGGTATGGTGACACCTATTATTCCCTGAAGAGACATGGGAAAGTATGGTGACAGAGACATCATAGCATACAGTCAGCTTGCTTGAGAAACATTGAATTTCAGACTCCCCTCTGTGAAACACCTGCAGGCATGCTTATTATTCCTGGGAATGAAACACTAGCCCCAAAATCATGGTTACTATATTTAACACTTCATTTTGTGGGACAGTCACTGTCAATAGCTGCCATCTATATTGCCAGTTTTTTGCCATCTATATTGACAGTATTTTTTAAGAACTATATCCTCTTAGAACTATATGTCAGTATCTTTATAATTATATATAATCTGACAGGTTTATTGCAACACAGAGTCCTGAAATTAAGAAGTGAAAAGAAGGGGGGAAAACTTATATAGCCAGAAAATTATAGTTCACTGCTGGCTTGCAATTTTTTACAGAATTTTGTTGTAATTGTGTGAAATTTAGGTAGTGGGTCACCCGAGCTCTGATATTTCAACTTCATTGCTGTAAATCTGTAAGCAGAAGGTGGTGTGCCAACCAAAAAACCTAAGGCAAAAAAGACCCCAGGGCCAAGGATGTTTTTATAGTGAACTACAAACTGAAAGCCAAGCAAATATACCAACACTGGCTGGTAGTTAGCAGTTAATATTCATCCATTCATCTTCAATAACCATTTTATCCTGGTCAGGTTTGCAAAGGAGACAGATCCTATCCCATGAACACACACACACACACACACACACACACACACACACGCTCATTCACACCTACAGGCATAGCCAAACTGACTTTCAAGGAGATTAAGGAGAGAACATGCGAGAACACTGCACAGATATTAACCTGAGCTCAAGATCAAAGTGGAGAGCTGTGAGGTGGCAAAACCACCCATTGCACCATTGTGCCTTCACAGTTTATATTTATTCATAGAAATCAGAAAGCAGGTTAAAGACTTAAATTCAGATTTCTTTCACAGAAATGCATTCAGCTTCACTTTCAATCAGCACAATATCTTTTCTAAGGAACTCTATTCATATGTAATGAATACTGACATGCAGGATTCAGAAAGATTAAAAAAGACTCTCTATGAAAACACTTCAATAGAGTAATCAGGGACAATTTGGAGCACACATGGGCAAATCAAGTGGTATATATCATCTCATGCCAAAATAAATATTTCATACAAGCTCCCTTCATCCCAGCAAGGGTGTCTGCCCATCCCCCTGTATACGCTACACTAAACCCCCTTCATACTACACGCTACATCACACTGCATTATAGCAACTCTGAATTTAATGTCATATTATTTTCTTTGTCAGCACTACACTCTGGTATTTACCACTAACCTACTATGGTTCATTAGGCTATAATCCTTCTGTACTTCTCGATTGGATGCTGTCCACTTTGTGCAAATCGATGGACTCATATGAGGTCAAGGAGCATTAGTTTCCCTCAGTAACAACCTTCAAAAGAGAGAAACACAGACATTGACCTTTAGTTTATGACCTTCAAGAGAAGAAACGTAGCTCATCAGAGAACCTCATCAGCAACTTTTACAACCAGGACAATGAGAAACGGACTTCCTTCCTTCCATTCCTTCCCCATGATAAATGCAAAGATAAGGGACAAAAGTGAGAATGGCCAAGATTTACACAAGTATCACTTCTTGACCTTTGCTGAGAAAGGATCTTCACTTCCACTGTCTGATCACATTAACCCCTGTCCATTGTAGCTCAATTTAAAGACAGAGCTGTACCCGGTAAAGAGTTACAGTCAACCTATTAGTGACACTTTAACAACAAAATTGACCTATTGGCTATCAGGCTGTCAGCATTTATCAAATAATAATAAAACTCTCTAGCTGAATGTTTAATTAATAGAACATCTTAATGATTAGCATAACCTGCATAGCAAGAGTGTTAATTAAATATTTTATAACCAGTGTTTGAATCAGTATAGCCATTGCTTTAAATGGCCTGGGAGACAAAAAACCTGGCTCCATATCATTGAGGGGATTGTAAAATATTAATAAGTCAAACGGGCAGTCTAAATGAACTGAGATACTATTTATTTCACTATTACATCAAATTACTTATTTCATCAAACTACTCTCATTTACAATGTATGTTATTACATGTTGCATATACAGTACATCTATAATCATTCAGTTAAACAGAATTATCTTTGGTAACTGTTATTTTTAAATTAATATTATTATTGCCATTTTCCGCATCTTCATTGGAATATTCTTATAAAGCGACATGTTAATTCAATACAATACAGTTTTCCCTTAACCCCTAATTATTCAGTCATTGATCTTTTTATACAATACCCTTAATAGCTATGTATTGCTCGAATTGTCATTCAGCAGTCTCATTACCCATGCTGCAGTCTCTCAAGCTGAGTGCTTTGCTCTGAAGACTTCATTTGTCTGACTGAAATCCCTTTGTGCAGCTCTGTCTCTCTCTGTCTCATTTATACGCACAATACCACAGGATTTGATGAGTTCAGAATGTGGCACAGAGGAGGGCACATGAAATTTTAACTGGTTATGCAAAAAAAAAAAAAAAGCCAACAGGATGTGTAGATATTCTGCATAAATCTCTTTTGTCCCATATGTGCATCATGGACAGGTGCTAAATATGACAATGAGTTGACCTACAAAAAAAACATTTGATTTTAAGGTTGATGTGCCACTAGGCAAGAAAGAATAGATTACGTTGGTATGTTATAAATAAGAAATGTGCTGAATTTATATATTCAAAACAACAAAGACTCAGATACCCCCAGTGTTGGTGGAATAGCTCTCTTGACCACCCCCACCCCCAGAACATCACACACACACACACACACACACACACACACACACACGTTCCCATTTGCCAACATAAAGAAATCCCCTTGTGATATATATTGCCTAAAGCAATTCGATTCAACTCAAAACATTCCAGTATGAAGAACCTTCTGGGATCCAAGCCTCTCTGTCTAGTCTCACAATTTACATTCTGCTCACCCCTCAAGAAATTTAACAAGACATTGAAAATGACTGCCAAGGCTCATTTGCTTGTTCCGTGTATCTTCGCAATCATATCCGCCCCTTTTCTGTTAATCTCATCCCTTCCGTACGTCCCTCTCTTTCTTGGCCCAGTTTTGGCCCAACAATAGAGACAATTGGGTGTCTCCCTGAGGGCCAAGTGGGTGAGTTTAAATATCAAAAGGCTACAGAGGATACCGGGGCAGACCCCAAGGAGAACTGCTTTAGCCGAGCCTCCACTGTCCATCTGCTGGTGCGAGGAGAAAAAGAGGGGAAATGTGAACTAGTATGGCTTATAGTCAGTGACAGAATGTGTTCTGCAGGTTATCACTTTCAATTTTCTTCTTATTGTTTTTGAGACAGGCAAGTACGCCTGTCAGCTATCAAGTGATACTGCCTACCAGATACATTTTTTATTTATTTCTTTTTTTTTTTTACCCCATTGTTCTCCCAATTTATCAATTTGGGCATTTGCCAATTCCCCACTAGGTAGCTCTTCCCTATCATGTGACAGATACCAACCAGGGAGGGTGAAGGTCAGCCAGGCATCTGCAGGGCAGCATAACACACACGAAGGAAAGCACTAACTTCCCTTTTCGGCCACATGAGTTCACAGACCCCAAGGATTAGTTAGCGTTGCTCAGAATGACAGAGGAGACTGTAAAGCCATCCCTCCCACCCAAAGATCACAGCCAATTTTGCTTTCTTGGACTCTAGACAACAGACAGCTGTGGCATCTTCAAGATTCTAACTTATGACCTCCCACTGATAGGACTAAAATCTTTCTGTTTGGCCACTAAGGAGCCTGCTTCACACACACACACACACACACACACACACACACACACACACACACACACATGCTATTTACACAGCCTTCCCAAGCCTTTCCCACTGCTCCTCACAATCCTTGAGACATTTTTTAAATCTTGTTAATCTTTTTTTAATCTTCCATTGTCTGCATGTGCTAAGGAACCATCACACTGAGATTAAATTGAAGGCATATTCCACAGTATGAAAGTGTCAATGTAACGGAAGTGCTGATTCATTTAAAGTGTGACCCTGCTGTCTGTTACATGTAGCTTGCCATGCCAGAATGTGTGTCTAGAGATAATAACGTGTTTTCTAAGCACGTGGCCCTCTACCATAGTGGTCTCCACCCCCTGACCCTGTGACCCCAGTGACATCACCCCTATTATCACTGCATGTTATCTACCACAGACCAGCAGGAATATCGAGGTCTGTGTGAAGGGGGATGGGAAAAATATATCAAGATAAAAGATAGGTCTCAATATTGCACCATCATCTTTTCTCCATTGTTCTAAGAGCAGGTGTTGTGACCAAGTGGGGCTTTGTGATCAGAGGCCTGGGTTTGGTCACTATTTAACTCCATGTGGAAGAAATGTGATTTGCTAACAACATGTAACAACCATCTAGATGTTTGGAATTGTGTCATATCAAGTGACTTCTACACTACGATTTGTTGATACACTTGCTTAACCAGTTAGACATCATTTGGATTGGGTATGAATAGAGAATATTTTGGTAAGACATTCCGTATGTCATGGGTTAACCAATTTAAGCAAAACTGGTCTAAAGTACAGTATGATGGTATAATCTATGATGTGTTAATTTACACTGATCACATTTACTATATTAATGTTGTCAAAAGTTTTTTTTTTCTTATATTGTTACAGTTTGCATATACAATGTCTTACATATTAAAAACAACCTAAAATAATGAATTAATTCATATTGACCTGTTTTATTGACTATGAGTAATTATTTTTGTAAAATAATATGAAAACCTACAAAATATAATTACACTTCATTTCCATAATAATAATAATAATAATAATAATAATAATAATGGTTATTATTATTATTATTATTATTAGTAGTAGTAGTAGTAGTATAAAAAAAACTAAGTATCATGCAGTTCATGAAAGGAAAATAAAAACCTAGACATGATTTTAAGCAAGTGTGTTTCCATGATTTCTTGCTAATGGATATCCACATGTGCTTTACCCAAATACCATGTGAGTTTTTCAGATGGTGTTCTTTAGACATCTGCCCTTTAATGGGAGCTCAAATGGCCCTAGTTTCAGCCAAGAACACTTTACACAAAGATTAAAAGGTGCCCGGGGGTCAGATGCACGACAGCAACAAAGAGAGACAAACCGTCTGTGCTAACGGATTCCCTGCTATCAACTATACAATAAATCAAACAAACTCAAAAAGAAACCACATTAATAAGTAAGTGGTAGAATTTTAAGGCCAAAATAAATTATTTCTCACATGAAACTGCTCTCAGTGAAAGATCAGTCCCAAGTAAGTAGCAAGTAGCATCTTTGTTTCCCCACACACATTCAGAATAAGTAACTTTCTATCCATAAATTATAAAAATATAAAATAAAAATCCATCATTTTTATATAATGTACTTTGTGTTCTTTATCTCTTAGTGAGCATCATAATTAACAAAACACTGAAATTAGAGCGATGAACTAAGAATCTGCACATTCGTAGTTTGATTAACAGCTCAGCTCAACAGGTGACAAATTAAAGGAAAAACTGGTGGGGGGGGGGTTTTATGAAGTGGGGGCATTTTAATTATTCTGATGGGTCACCTTTATCCTATAATTAAACATTTCTATCCTGATGGATAGGAGTGGTCACTTACAAGATGACCTTGCCCCTATCCACATGGCACAAGGGTCACTGAATAGATTGATGAGGATAAAAATTATGTAAATCATATGCTTGAGCCATTGATATGCAGTTACTGGAGAGAGTGAGAACAGGAAAAAAAGAAAGAGAGAGCACGAGAGAGCACGTGTAATTGCAATAATGAGACAGAAAAGCCAGTGAACAAGTATCAATGTTTATTTATTTATTTATTTATTTGTTGTATTTTCTGCATTAATAAAAAGCAAAAAACCCTGTGAACATGTAGGCCTATGTATATTTATTTATTTATTTGTTATTATCAGCATGAAACTAAATAAAATGTGAACTCTCTCTCTCTCTCTCTCTCTCTCTCTCTCTCTGTGTCTCTCTCCAGTAACTGCATACCAATGGCTCAAGCCTCCTTGAGATGGGATGCGTCATAAATTAGTTCCACACACTTGAGTTTTTAAAGGACAAAAACCTTGGAATGGACAAATGTCTTGAAATAAAACATCTGAACAATGTCTTGAGGTGTTATAACTGTGGTATAAGCCAAATGATTGACTCTGGTCTGTTGAATTCTTAGAAAATAATGCACACCCAATGTGGTGTGCATTATTTTCTAATAATTCAATGACCTGTCATCAATTATTCTTTACTTATAGAATCTATGCCAAGATGCCTTGAGGCTATTCTTGTGGCTTGTGGTGGCCTGAAATCTTTTATTTGATTAATTATAAAATAGTTTATAGTCACAATAATTAATTCTTAATTTATAATTATGACATTTTCACACTACCAGATTGTGAATATCTCACAGAAGAAAGGCAAACTTCAGTCAGATACATTTTATTGGCAGTAGTATAAAGCTGACAAAAGAGTATGACTCTTCCAAGTATAAATCATAGGTGTATGAAACTTCAAAACTAAAGATTGTCTTTTGACTCTGTGAAATGGAAGAAATATCCAGTGTTTTTCCAATTCCTGACAAGACCTCAGTTGGGATGTTAAACTACTCAAGCCTGACTTCTGAGTGCTTGTAAATTCAATCTATGAAGCATGTCCAGCATGAAGCTGTCCAGATATGAAGTCTACAAATTGGTCATCTCTGGCAGTATGCAGTCCATCTGCAAGCATTAAAGATATGTGTTACTGGCTTCAGCTGGTAACGTTATTCATGGAGCAGATTGATGGATGAATGAGGGAATGGATAATGCAAGATAATATTTAGTTGGGAGAATATGCAAGCATGACCTTACTCAAACACAAGGTACACTCTGGGCTCTGCAGAAAGTAATGGATGCTTCATCAGAAAACTCAAATCTCTACCCTTCCCTGATCACTCATGTATCCTTGCTGTTCAACATATTGAGAATATTTGCCTTAATATTCAGGCCTAATTTACTAATAAGTTGATAAATAGTTATGAAAGCAGGCAATTTGGAAGAATAACATCCCTTATTTTTACGTAAGAGCCAAAAAAGCTTCTGGGTTCAGAGGGCTCGTAGGTCCCCTGGGGTGGAAACGCATCCTCAAAGGCACAGGAAGAAATATTAAAGCTTCCGATGTGTGCAACAGCCCTGTGGGTAGCTGTATAAAATACAGTGCATTCTGTGAAAAGTGGCTAATGAATCACCTGCAGGCCTAAACTTCTTTTCAGCTATACTATTATAAGATAGATATTATCATGATATTCATATCATGCCATTCTTCTCTCCCCATATATAAAAGCAAACATAAAATACAGGACAGAAAACACTATACCTGCCAGATGGCCACCTTACTTGAAAAAAAGCAACAAATGTCATTGTTCTAAGTGAAAAAAATCTGACTTTGATCATAGTGTGTTAGATGTGAGGCTAAGGCCATAGATACTTTCAACCATAAATAACTATTCGAAAATATACAATTAATTTACAAAAAATTTTTAAAGTATGTCTACTAGTTATGAAAAAAAATCTCTACTGAAGTCCAATAACATTTCATTCATATGGCCATTTTTACTGTAAAGACTTTCCTTCTCTCCTTAATCCATTGCGGCTAAAGCGAAAATCCCTGATTATGGAAATACAGATTTTGATGAAAGGGGAAAGCCCTCGGCAGGCAATTACTGCACACATATGAATTAGTCTAATTTTGAAGCAATTATATTTTTTCAGTGTCAAAAGATTCAGCTAATTTGCCCTTGTGACAGACTGAAAGTCCAACAGGAGGATAAAGACAGTATGAAGCAACATTCAAAAAGGTCAGCTAATAATTCCACAGAATGTCACAATTACCAAAGTTTAAAAACACACACACACAATCATCAAATTATTAAATAAATTTAAGGAGGTGGCTACAACCTGCACTGTTAAATATGCTGATAAAAATACATTACCAATAAAAATCATGCATTTCTGCATAACCACCTCCATAGTAACTAGGTACACTGGTGATTTGCTTTAATTGTAAGGTATTGTTTTGTCTCCTGATCTGATGTTTACATTTTAAAAAAGGATGGAATCAGAACATTTATTAATGTGATATCAAATAGATAAACATTCACTTTATAGGAATACAAAATGGGATACAAATTTTAAAAGGGGGTGACTATTGTCTTTTTTAGTGTCCTGAAAACACTAAATGATCCGACATCCCTAAATGATAGAATTGCACAGACGTGCCCTAAGGCTTATTTGACTAACAAAACTACCCAGCAACACTTGAGCCAGTGAGTTTTTCCATTTAGAAGAAATGAGTTATTACAAATGACACACCAAACCAATGCCTACACATATCTAACAACATGAGTGCACAAACAAGGCACAACTATGTTGTATTAAAAGGAAGCTAATGGTTTTAGGTAACAGTAAAGGCCTTCTGAATAATTGAAAGACATTCATGCATGTGCTAGAGGCCAAAATACATTGATTCAAGCCCATACACAGCTGGCAATCTGTTCTTTTTTTTTTTTTTTTTTTACTATTCTTTTAAATCCATAACCAGACAGTGCATTTACTGGGCTGAACCCAGACAGAGTGGCCTTTTGGGCTTTTTTGAATTTTCTCTTACTGTTTTGCCATGCTCGTTGTTGTTCCAAGGCCCGGGAGCAATCTACCAAAACACAAGGTTCTGTTAAAACAAGCGAAATGCTGTTGCTGATCCCTTTTAATCGTGCCCTCCTCCAGACGCACCCTTCTCACACTAACTCACCCCTCGTCGGGAGCAAGCTGCTGTTTCTGAGCTAAAAATAGAGCATCGGAAAAAAAACAAAGGCCAGCAAACTAAAAGGTGTGCATTCAGTTGCAGTATGAGAAACCTGAGCTTGCAGAGCACTTGGCTTCAGGGTGGAGGGGAAAAAGACAATACTATATAAAGATATGGATGTTCTTGGGAGGAAGGAGAGGTGTAGTGCATCCCACGTCCTATATATATAAAAAGGCCAAAGAAAGCCATGTCCATAACAAATACGTGGCATTTTATTATGTTGTAAAACAATAAATCTTCAATATAGCCTACATTTTAGCACCTGCTATGGTGTGTGTATACAGCACAATCAAATACATAATTGTCTGTAGTATTCTGTTGGGGACTTTTATTGTACTATTCCCAGAAAAAGATGAGATGAGATGGTTCCTCTAATACTGTTTTAATTGCAGGCATCCAGTACCTGCTGTGACAAGCATGGAAGGGCAAATGCCACTCTATGCAATATCATAGACCTGATGCCAGTTAGGAGGATTACTTAAAATTAATCCACATGGCAGAAAATTACTATAACAGGTGAAACAGGTTTAAAATCTCCTCTCCTCAAACTACAGACTAAGAAATATACAAAAATAAGAACACACTGCTATTAAAATTTTAATAAAAAAGCTTTTAAATATAATTTAAAAAATTATTAATTAAAAAAATATTACTTTTGTTATATTCCAATTATTCAGACCATACTAATTTCACTCAGATATTATTTTTGGCATAACATACAGTGGTTGAAATGTCATCATCTATTGGTGACTTACGGTACTGCAGTTCAGAGTAAGCAGCGAAACTGCAAGTCACTATCTGCAAATTTCTATGCACTGAAATAAAGAATAAAATTATTGATTTTAGAAAGAACACTGTGAGTCTAGGCAAATGCCTACAATATGGCAATATTATTTTGCACCAAAAAAAAAAATTAATACATTTTGAGGGCTGTCCTCACATTGGGGTTCTGGGTAGTCAGTTTTGAAAAAGTACATTTCCAAACCCATGGCAAAACTTGCTGTGACCCACTATTATTATTATTGCATCTGTACATTAATAGATAATACAAGAACTCCTTTAATTAACCTCACACAATAGAATGAATGACTCTCTAATACCTTTTCTTGTCCATTCAGGTGAACAGATCTCTGTCAACAATCAAACATTCGGAGATCAGACACCACGGATCTTGTTTCACTTTATGGTGAATTAGGCCTCAGTGGAACAAAATATTACTGCAATCTGAATAGAGATGATGACACGTGCATCTCTCTGTCATTCACACCAAACGGTCCAGCTCAGTGGGAGTTGTGGGAGTGGGGCTGTAGCAAGGTCACATGGCTATAGATACAATCTTACGTGGGCTTCTTTGTATGTTTAATTCATGGTGGAAAAGTTGTTCAGTCAGTGGAGTAATTCTGGTAAGCTAAAGCTTCCCATGCTCATGGAAATAATTACAAATGGGGACATTTAATCTGTGGACCTTGAGTTATAATAATAGGTGTCAAAATGAATAACAATCTCTGAAAGCATCCTATCTGAAATATATTTCTGTGCAAAAGAAAGTATATATTTTATTACACAAATATATTGCAAATTGAATTTTTCATAATCTAATAAAACCTCAGATGTATCTGCTCACTTTTGGTATTGGTCCCCCGTTTTTGTATTGGTTTTTCAATGCCTGCTGCTTGTCGAAAAGTCTGATATATCTTACAAACACTGTGAAACTAAAATATTGGTTTCACATAAGAAGAGCATAACAATTGTTTTCTCTAGTCAACATACTAAGCAAAATCAGAGAAAATGTTTGTTTCTACGTTGTTTTAATAACCTATTAAAAGCAAAATGCTTCTTAACAAATCCATTATTAAAATAGTGGAATATTAAAATAGATAGTCTCTATGTTCCCTAGTAAATTCTACCTTCACTGTTTCTGCCAACACATTCCCATGCATAAGTAACAATTCTCACAAATTAATTCATATGAAAAATTACAAATGTTAACATTTCAGCATATTGCTCCTTGACTGTGATGAAATTTCTTATGAGATCAGTTATGCATCCTGTATGCAGCTTTACTACAGCATTTAATATCATCCCCTGTAAGCTTATACTATGAAATACAGAAAACTGTGATATTGTTGTACAATTACCATGTAGTGAATCCTTCGTCTACCTTATCCACTGTCAAAGATCCTATAATAAGTGTTATCTGGGTGCCTTCCTTGTAGCTGGAGTAGCACCCATGATTATCTTGTATATATGTGGATATAGTGTACCTTTAAAACAGATTCAAGGTACATAATTTTACCCGAATTAACTTTTAGAGTAAAGCTTTAAAGGTAACCTACATGCAGCATTCTAGGTAAAAGTTATATACTAATGGTACAAATGGTGTTATCCTTTTTTTGCATGTATTACAGGCCTAGTGGCTAGCGTACTTGATAGAACGATTTCTGAGTTATTCTGAATGTATTAAATCAGTTCAGTGATTCCTTTATGTGGTCAGGACGCCTGTGTCGGCAAAAATGGCACAAGGATAAACTGCATCTCTGACCTCTGCGTAAAGTTTTAATCTCTCCTGCTAACTGAACAGGACATTATGTAGTCATGAGGCAAGCTAATATCCCTAGGATAAACATTAAACCAAGAATCATTTTATTGCAATCGTTATAATGCTAAACTTCTGCATTTCCATTACTATAGGCCTCTTTTACGCAGCGACAGAGAGGAGAATTTCAGTCCGAGCATCCTCCCCTCTCTTCCCCCTCCCGGCATGCGGCTGCATTCGGCCTCAAAAACAACTTATCAGCCTTAAATAAGCTGGTATTTCATTATAGTGGCTGTTCCGTTCGTGTAGTCAACCCAGGGTGTTTCCGGACTCTTTCTTACGAACATGCACCGCATTTCTACGGACAGGACAGCTTGTTTATAATTTGCGCAGACAAGCAAAAGATGACACCGCATCGCGGAGCGATGCGCAAGTGAGGCTGAGGATGAAGAGGAGCAAAAACTGAGGATTACCAGATCAGCTCTGTCCTCATTATACCCTGTGTTTAGTAAAGAAACCGCATAAACACAGGCTTGACGTGTTGTCTTTTTTGTGTGTCTTTTTATTTATTTATTTATTTATTATCTGTGCACCTGCCTTTAGCCTGTGCGATGAGGCCGCTGCGTCCGGCGCGCACGAACCGCGGAATGATCGCAATACTGACGTTTAGCGTCTTACCTGTAGGGCACCGACTTCACCACGTATTCCTCTGTTGAAATGTACAGCGGGACGCGCAGATCTCGGCTTAATGCGGAACTGATGAGTGTAATGTATGTGGTTGTCCTCTCTCGTCCCCGGCTGTATCCGAAGCGGCCGTTTCATCAACGGAGCGCGCACCCACTCATCCCACGCGCGCGCTCCCGTTTCTCACTCACACTGAAATGAATGTGGAGCGGGAGCGCGCGTCCTTTCTGGACAAGTATTACCGCTAAGCGACTATCTGATTCTCATTATTTGGCCCTGATAAAGAATTTGCGAATTTCTAATTTTTGGATCAAACATGATCCCTCATTTAGTAATAACATGATGTTAGTTCAGGCCGTCAATCACATTTATCTTGATGAGTGAATTGCATCTTAAAGGAACCATGCGTTAAAAAACCCAATAGAAACACTCAGAGAATTTGTAATGGTTTTAATGGTTATAATGGGAATTGTATTGGTTTTAATGGAATCTGTAATGGTCCCCGTGGGTCTCTACTGGGTCTCTATTTGTTGCCTTCTATTGGTGGGTTATGTTATGTTTAGTGTTCACAATTAAGGACCAATAATGGTAATGGTAATGGACTAAATGGTTCAGTAATAGTTTGTAATGGTATTTGTAGTGGAAACCTTCATACTATTCTCTTCCTCTCATTCTGGTACAAGATGGTGTTTGTCTCATCTGTGCATAGGATGTTGCTGCAAACTCTAATCTGGTCTTCCAGTTTGTGAGGTTTACAAATGGTTTATGTGGCAAGTGAAGTGAGGGAGGGTAATTACTAACTTTGTCAAGAAAATCTATAATGAGTTAAATAAAGTAATATGAAAAGAAACAATGACACCAACATGGGACTCTCATCCAGGGAATTTGGCTCTATAGGGAGAAGGCACAAAGGCTTGTTATACCTAGAAGGCCAAGAGACGTGTTTCCATTAATAACAGTATTTATTGTTAAAACTCACATAAATAATTGCAAAATGACAATAACACTAATAAAACACATACTCAACAGTATATGCTGTAGTAATTATTGTTAAATATGTACTGTAGCAAACTGCAATTTCATCAATAAATGTGAATTACATTTATTCAGTTTATTTCCTCCTTTTTATATTGACATAAAACATTAAGTAACAAACAATTCACACTACACACAGAGCAGAAATTACTCTGGTACCAACAAATATACTATTCAATCTGCCAGCAAGTGGACATACAGAAATATACATATAGAAAAAGGATAGAGTACCCACACAGCAGCCAAGCATGTGGCACCCCGATACAGGCAACAGGTATCAAGAGGGTCTGTCAGCCTACCTGTATATCAGGTATATTTTGAAAACTATTTAAATCATATTATAACATGGAAATTATACACGCTCAACAGCCACAAACGATGCTGGACCAGACACTGGCTTTATCAATGCCACTCTGTTCCATACATATTGTTCTTTCCCAGCCTGAATCTACAGTACATCATCTACTGTGACTCAAGAACACACTGGTACAGATCAGCATTATATGCAGCCAGGCACAAGGAGACATATATCACACAGCACAATGTCTACACTGCATAGCTTTAGAAAGAGCCACACAGGCACCTCACTGTGGCACTAGAAAGTGGATACATTTGATACCTTGAGGCTCCAGTGTCCCAGTTCAATCCTGAGTATGGGTTACTATCTGTGTGGAGGGTATATAGATGCAATAACCTGGGAAATTTACCCGAGAAATCAAGAATACCCCAGGCCTAAAAAACCCCAGTCAATGTCCAGCAGGGAAAAAATATGTGCCCCCTCAGTTAAGGAATAAACTCATCACTTGGGTGCACACCTCACCTGCCACCAGACACCCGGGCACCCACAAAACTTTCAGCTTCTCCAAGGAAATATTGGTGGCCCCACATGCTCTCCAATATCCAAAAGTTTATCACTTCATGTACAGTGCTGTGAAAAAGTATTTGCCCCATCCTGATTTCTTCTTTTTTTTATGTATATCTCATACTAAATTGTTTCAGAAATTAAAACAAAATCTAAGATAAAAACAAAGGCAACCTGAGTAAACACA
>JANDJT010000114.1:8313108-8370233 GCA_024331685.1 Stegophilus panzeri | reverse complement strand
GATGAGTGAATGTGTGTTACTGCAGAACATTCAACCTCTTACCAGTTAACACTTCGTCTGTGCTTTTGTTTTTATTTTTTTGCATTTTTAATATAGTGATTTAACTTCTGTGGACAATCAGTTTTTTTTTTTGTTTTGTTTTGGGTTTTTTTTTCAAAATATAATGTTCATATTTAAAAAAAAAAAAAAAAAAAAAAAAAAAAAAAAATCCTTTGCACAATGTATAGCATAGCCCACATAGATACATTTTATACCTTTTTCATAGCCTTTAATTTGCACCATGTTTGAAGGACAACATTGGGCAGTATGTGAAATAACATTTTTTCGAGAGGAAAAAAAAACAGAAAATAAAAAGTGACCTTTTAATCCAACTAATTGATTAATCAAATAAATAATCAACAGATTAATCAATTATCAAAGTAATCATTAGTTGCAGCCCTAATTATCAGTAGTTCAGTAATGCACAGATCTGGATGTAGCCACAGACAATGGCTGATTCTTATAGCAACCGGAAAAGCATGTTCGCTAGCAAACGCATCTTGCTAAAGAGTATAAACCACAGGTGATACATTACTCACTAGACCTTGACTGTGTGCTCCATGATGATTTATTTAGCTAATTTAAATTACATTAAAAAAAAAAAAAAATCGAAATCTTCAATAGGGATATAAAACTCAAATAAAAAAGGTTAGGCTAATAAGACTAAATGCACAAAAACCTGTTGAATCAAATACCCCTTTCATAGCAAATCAAAATAAACCAGTACATTTTAAGTTGAACTTGAAAGCAGTGAAATCAAAGCTGTGATTTCTTTTGCTTGGAACAACAAGCCTAACTACCATTTCATGAAACTACCCTTTCACGAGAATGAAGATGTGGTTACAGTATTACACAGTGAAGACTAAACTGAAACTAGATATACCACATTGGCAGATATAAAAATATATGGTATCATGTCAGACATACTCTATAGGGTAACGTAAATGGAAGTGATGTGACAAAAAGGCAAAGCAAGATAATCAGGAGTCAGTTATATTATTATCAGGGGAAACCTAATTCAGTACAAGTTTTTGAAATCATTCATGATACCTTTTACTAGTTTTACCAGTTTTTTTGAGTTTGCTTTAATTCATGGATTCAGTGGGCACTGCAGTTTGGATCAGTGATCTTAAAAAAAAAACAAACAAACAAACAAAAAAAAAAATCGATCTTTTTATGCTGCACAGTGGGCATCCTCCTTTAATGATGTCAGCGTTGTAAAGTATGATGTTTTCTGAGTGTAGTGTTGGTGTGTGCAGGTTGCGCTCTGCTTACCCGTGCACAGACCGCTCTAAGAACGCAGGGTTTGTGTGGAGCCTATGTGTGGCGCAGGAGGAGCTGCAGCAGGGGCTCGGGGTCAGCATAAAGGTCACAGTCATTGGCGAGCACATCGGAGAGCCACTCATCTTCACCTGTGATGGTAAGCCAGAGTGTACTGACATTCAGTATGTTTATAGTATGTTTATAAAATAATGTGATAGTTCACAGAGTAAGGTTTGGCAATTATTCGATCAAAGTATTGAGTCAGTCAACAGTCTACTTTATTTCTACAGTAACATGTTGGGCCGTAGCTTTCCAATTTTCCAGTATATACATTATGCGTGGAATAAAACACGAAGGAGTGTGCCGTTATAGGAAAATAATCAATGCCTGCGTGGTCTGATTTGGCTCAATGCGAAGTTGAGGGCCATTAATTCTCCAACATTGATTATTTTTCCTGTAAACGCAGTTGTGAAAGTAGTTCCAGCCGCAAGGTAAATCACAAGTTTATATCAATTTTCTGGTTCCAGTAGACAATCATTTCTATAATAACAACTTCCACAGCAATTTTATGGTGGATCCTCCACATAAATGGATTATGGTGACGTTTTCTGCGAGCATTTCTGTAAGGAGTCTCCATTGTCAGCACTTTGTAACAGTTAAAGGTAAAGCTGTTCCTTTTAGATTTTAAGGCACAGAGAAGTCTTCAGGAACTAACTTTCGTAAATGCATTAAAAAAAATTGTTGTGGTATACGAGGATTAAAGCACTTTGGGACCTGCTGTTATTGGAATGTAATAAATGTTGGGGTTGGATGGAGCCAGTAGAGCTGTGGGACAAATGGTATAAAATATAATATATTTCCAAGATTCGTTGAGTTATGAATTTCTTGGTTGGTTGGAAGCACAATTAAGTTGGTACTGACTACTAATGAGCCAGCTCCCAAAGTAAATATTTATTTTTAAAGTAGATAAATTGCACATATTACTGTCTCTCTTTTTTTAGGTCCAGAGCAGTTTTTCTCTATCTGCTTAAGTTCAGGTTCATGCAAAAAAAAAAAAAATCCGATTAACAGTTGTTAATCTGATATCTGAAAAGTGTTGTGAAAAACCTACTTGGCTAAATCCAAGTATGGTTTTAATTTGATTTATGATCTGTAATGTGGTGTTTACCGGATAAACTTGAATAACGTGATAGATGTCACTATGAGAATTAGTGTTCATGTACGTGTGCTCATTGAAGCAGCTCTGGAAAATTTGGTTAGGTGCTGGCCTGGAGAACCCATGCACTGCCATTGTTGTTCTCTACTACTAGTTTGATATTTTCTTGAGAATTTGTGTCTGGTGTATTAGATCCCTCAGTAGGCAGCTCAGGAAACAACTGTGATGTGTCAATTTAATAGGCCTTAGGTTTATGATTTACAAAACTTGTCAAAACGGTTTAAAAAAAATATATTTTATATATAAATGTACATAGCTTGAAGAGCTGTGCACCGTCCTACAGTGCCTTGCAAAAGTAATCACCACCCTTGGCATTTTTCCTATTTTGTTGCCTTACAACCCCCCAAATCAGTATTTTGTAGAGCTACCTTTTGCAGCAATTACATCTGCAAGTCACTTGGGGTATGACTCTATAAGCTTGGCACATCTAGCCACTGGGGTTTTTGTCCATTCCTCAAGGTAAAACTGCTCCAGCTCCTTCAAGTTGGATGTGTTCCGTTGATGTTCAGCAATCTTTAAGTCATACCACAGATTCACAATTGGATTGAGGTCTGGGCTTTGACTAGGCCATTCCAAGACATTTAAATGTTTTCCCTTTAAGAGACTCGAGTGTTGCTTTAGCCAGTATGCTTAGGGTCATTGTCCTGCTGGAAGGTGAACCTCCATCCCATTCTCAAATCTCTGGAAGACTGAAAAAGGTTTCCCTCAAGTATTTCGCCTGTATTTAGCACCATAAATCATTCCTTCAATTCTGACCAGTTTCCTAGTCCCTGCCGATGAAAAACATCCCCATAGCATGATGCTGCCACCACCATGCTTCACTGTGGGGATGGTGGTTTCGGGGTGATGAGAGCTGTTTAATTTGCGCCATACATAACGTTTTCCTTGATGACGAAAAAGCTCAATTTTAGTCTCATCTGACCATAGTACCTTCTTCCGTATGTTTGGGGAGTCTCCCACATGCCTTTTGGCAAACAGCAAATGCTTATTTTTGCTTATTTTTTTCTTTAAGCAATTGCTTTCTTCTGGTCACTGTTCCCTAAAGCCCAGCTCTGTGGAATGTACAGCTCAAAGTGGTCCTATGGACAGATACTCCAATCTTTGCTGTGGAGCTTTGCAGCTAATTCAGGGTTAACTTTGGTCTCTTAGTTGCCTCTCTGATTAATGCCCTCCTTGTCTGATCCGTGATTTTTTGTGAGCAGCCTTCTCTTGGCAGGTTTGTTGTGGTGCCATATTCTTTCTATTTTTTTAATAATGGATTTAATGGTGCTCTGTGGGATGGACAAAGTTTCGGATATCTTTTTTTATAACCCAACCCTGATCTGTACTTCTCCACAACTTTGTCCCTGACCTGTTAGGAGAGCTCCTTGGTCTTCATGATGCCACTTGCTCAGTGGTGTTGCAGACTCTGGGGCCTTTCAGAACAGGTGTATATATACTGAGATCATGTGACACTTAGATTGCACACAGGTGGACTTTATTGAACTAATTATGTGACTTCTGAAGGAAATTGGTTGCACTAGATCTTATTTAGGGGCTTCATAGCAAAGGGGTGAATACATATGCACGCACCACTTTTCCGTTTTTAATTTTTTAGAATTCTTAAAAACCAGTTATTGTTTTCATTTCGCTTCACCAGTTTGGACTATTTTGTGTATGTCCATTACATGAAATCCAAATAAAAATCCATTTAAATTGCAGGTTGTAATGCAACAAAATAGGAGTGCCAAGGGGGGTGAATCCTTTTGCAAGGCACTGTATCTATGCAGCAGAAACATTTGGCCAGGACTAGAGAATCTCATCTGATAGACTGCAAGGGCTTTCAGTTCTGAATCCTCTTAATGAAATTACAGTGGAAGGAAAGTGTGCCAGCCATCTGTTTTGTGTTTTCAATTAAAATAGCCAGCTTTTCATTCAACCCACTAAAAGGAGCACACACACAAATATGCATACACAAGCAGAGAGGGCAGGATTAGCTTGAGACCTTCTTACGTGAAAGTCTCATACAAACTAGGGCATATTTACAGAAATACAGAGTACAACAATCACATCAGCAAGCCTAAAGCATGTTGTTATTTAGCTGTTAAATTGATTACAGCTTATTTTGGAAGAGACGCATCTCTCTGTGAACTTGGTGATCCATCCTCCGCCCCCTTCCTGTCAGTGGAGTGTATTTGCTCAGTACACTTCATGAGTCATGCCTGTGTTTACGACTGGAAGGTGGCCTTGCCTGAGTAAGCAGGAACAAACCAAGGAACCTGTACATTGTCTTTTATTTTGCTTATCTCAGACTGTATATCCATGTAATAGGTTTGGCCTTAGAGTTCCATGAGGCGGTTATTATATGAGCATCCGATCAGGTGGCCTTTGCTTGATTGTGTAAGAATCAATGTTCGGAAAAAGGCACTTGTAGTTCTGTTATTTTTAAGAAATTTGTAGGATGCGGGAAATGGAGATTTAAAAAAAAAAAAAAAAAAAAAAAAAAAAAAAAAAAAAAAAAAGAGCGAGAGAAACCTTTTTTTTCTATCTGTCTAATCACACATATAATTGTAAAAAAAAAATATGGATGGTCCATTTATTCTCTTTTTATTTTAAATGGGATTAAATGCTTGACTTTTCCATCCCAGAGTTTTTGAGTGTAAGATATTTACTGGCTTGTTCCAGATTGCTGGCTAGCAGTTCTGTGTAAATGGAGCAGATGGTTAAGTGTGTGTGGACAGGGAGGACCGTGCTTGTGGCACCAATTGGAAACTTCTATCGATTAAACAGAGTCTGTATTGCAGACTGGCATAATACACTCACCGTCCACTTTAATAGGAACACCTGTACACCTGCTCATTTATGCAGTTATCTAATCATGTTGCAGCAGCACAATGCATAAAAGCATACAGATACAGACCAAGAGCTTCAGTTAATGTTCACATCAAACATCAGAATGGGGATAATGTGATCTCTGTTACTTGGTACCAGACGGGCTGGTTTGAGTATTTCAGAAACCACTGACCTCCTGGGATTTTTGCACACAACAGTCTCTAGAGTTTACACAGAATGGTGTGGAAAACAAACACATCCTGTGAGTTGAGGGTCTGTAGGCTGAAACGGCTTGTTGATGAGAGAGAATCGGAGGAGAATAACCAGACTCGTCTGAGCTGATGGGAAGTCTATAGTAACTCAAATAAGCTACAACAGCAGAAGATCACATCAGCTTCCACTCCTGTCAGCCAAGAAAAACAATTTGTTGCCATCATGAGCATAGATCCACCAGGACTGGACCGTTCTGTCAAAAAACCAACTGTAAAGAGATCGGGTGAAGCTACCTAGTTTGGGTGAGCCTGTGCCCATGATAGCCTCAGATTCCTGTTCTTGGCTGACAGGAGTGGAACCTGATTTGATCTGCTGCTGTTGTAGCCCATCCACCTCAAGCTTTGATGTTTTGTGCATGCTGAGATGTTGTAAAGAGTGATTTTGATTTGCTGTATCCTTCCCGGCAGCTCGAACCAATCTGGCTATTTTCCTCTGACCTCTCTTGTCAACAAGGTGTTTCCACCCACAGAACTGTCACTCACTCAATGTTTTTTGTTTTCGTACCATTCTGTGTAAACTCTAGAGACTGTGTGTGTGAGAAATTCCAAGGACATCAGCAGTTCACCAGAGATCATCATGCCATGGTTAAAATCACAGAGATTACATTATTTTCCTCATGTTTGATGTGAACACTAACTGAAGCTCTTGCCCTGTATCTGTATGATTTTATGCATTGTACTGCAGCGACATGACCGAATGATTGGGTAACTGCATAAATAAGAAGGTGTGCTGGTGTTCCAATTAAAGTGAACCGTGAGTGTATCTCTGTATATACTCTCTAATCCCCCAATCAGTTTTTCCTGTCTGTTGATATGATATTGTGCAGTATTAGAAATCAGACCAATAGAGGTTATGCATTGACGTCACTTTCCCACCTGAACACGCCCCCTTGGCCGGACTGAGTGGCAAAACGTCCAGTAAAATGGCTGGTTTTAATAGGGGAAGCTGCGAAAACGCTAATATAACTCATGAATATCAGCATAAATTAAAGGCAGTTGGACTCGACAGTGACCCTTACAAACTTGTCCAAGAACCTGTGGTCCATGGATATTGGCATGTGGCCAGAAATCGGTTCTCCCGACATTTATATGTACCTGATTTCGACACCGTGGAAATACACTAAGCAAAACCTGAAGGCATACGAAAACCTTCACGCTTGGTCCCGTCTTCAAGGCAGGATTTGTTGGAGCAATTAAAGTTACAAGAACACCAATAAACATTCTGTTTGTATATGGACAGGTATGTACAAATATTTTTATTTTATTATATAATTTTATCTGCTAAACTGTAAGCTAGCTTGTCCTAGTTTGTTTGTAGTGAACACTGCTTCCACTTGCTAACGTTATATATTGGTGAAGGTAAAACACAGTCAGAGAATGAATGAGCCCCCATTGAAACCTTGAGGACAGTTTCATCCCCATTGAAACAGGGACAGTTTTGACAGGCCATTGTAAATGTATGGCAGGACTTGGAAAAACATGTTCGCATGTAGCAGTGCTGATGTTTGCAGTTATATCTTGAGTGAGGATGTGGGATGACAGCTTTTTCCCATTTTAGATGCATTTTTTCTGTGTTTCTGTGTAAAGTACACTAATGCCTCCGCTCAGTCTTTTTGCAACTTGGTGGGTGTGACCGCGGAGAGTTCCGGCTACCGTCACGTCACGTGCATACCCTCTATTGATAAAGCCTTTCCAATTACTGTAAAGACGGCATCGGTATAATCTGAATTATCCAGCTGTCTTAAAACCTCTATTGAAAAATCTTCTTCTGGTTTCTCAGGTTCATCCACCATTGAGCTGCTGATATACCAGACCTTGTGCTATGCCCATGATGACCTGGACCTAATCGATGTGGACGACTACCTGATGAAAGTGTGTGGCCAAGCCGAATATCTCAACAAGTAAGAGCTAAAAGTGAACCCTAAGAGGTGGCAGTGCAGCATCTGCAAAACCAGCTTCGTTTTGTGTATTTCAGGAACTTGGCACTGTACTTTCTTTTCTCAGTTTAAAAAAAAAAGAGTGAAAGCATTTGTTAGGGCTGCACAATATATTTGCTATTAATAGTTATGGCAACATTGGCCTTGGAATATTGCAGAAGCATGCATTAGAAATAAACACTCATTGTTTTGACTGATCTCAGACGTTCCAGGTATGTTCTCTGATAAAGCATGGTATTGGTGCGGTAAAAGCAAAAGTTAATAAAAAAAGAAAGATGACTGAAACTCCACCTCCACAACTGAAAATGATACTCCTCCTCCCTATGAATTCCTTCTGCTCATTTTCATTCCTCGAGCTGGAGCTTTCACACCCACCATCTATATGTCACCTTCCTATTATTCGCTGACTCCTACCTAAGATTTTAGTGGGCTTCCTGGCTGTTTAGTGCAAAGTACAAGCTGCCCAGATCTCCAGCCTGAGTTCTCGAAGTCCTTCGCACCCAGTTACAGTTTCATAATCACTCTCTACACCAGAAGTATTCAACTAAAATTTGTAAAGCTCCAGTTATATGAAATTCCTTGCTTACAAAGGTAAGGTAAGGAGAAGCAGCTATCCTGACTGAATGATGACATCAATCACCTTTTAATGTTTAAGTGAATAGTTTATGGTTATAAATAAGACCATTCGAGGCGGTTATGTTTTGGTTCGTAGTGACACTTGACTAATGCCGCGGAAACGACGTGTGGTTTGAACTTGATGCGGGAGAATAAATGCATACGTTTCCGTCCCTTGTTTTTCTCATCGACTGGAGCTAATCTATTGTCCATGAGCTTCCTTGGTCTAAATAATGTACGTAAATGGCAGTGGTAGCTCAGTGGTTAAGATGGACTGCTGATCGGAAGCTTGTGAGTTCAAGCTGCTCAGTTGTATAAATGAGATAAATGGAAGTCACTCTGGATAAGGGCGTCTGCCAAATTCTGTTAAAAAAAAAAAATGCTAGTGATTGGCTGCAACATGCCACAACAGAAGATCTACAAATGGTGCAATGGTTTAGAGTTGCTGAATGATGTTGCTGAAAGTTTGGCACCAGGCCATGCAGAGGCCTCCTGTAATGCCTTTCCACTGCCATCATGGCACCCAGACCTCTCTCTTCCCCCCTGTGGCTATAATGCCCACCTCACACTGGGCACAGAGGCCTGGGCATCCAGCCCAGATCTCACTCAATGTTTTAAAAAAAAAACAACAAAAAAACACACACACACACAAAAAGTATGTGTACTGGGTAAGTCATGAAAAGTAGTTCCCAGACAATGTAACAAGTGACATGTTATATAGGCAGTTTCTTTTCTTGACAGTGTTTGCTGCCAGCGCTGTGGCCGGAAGAAGGGGGGATTCCAAAAGAAAAGCGCCTGCTTAGTGGTTTGTGGTACAAATAGTCGTCATTCATCTAAGAGCCCCTCAGAAGAAAAAAAAAACCATAAAAAAAGCTTGCTGTGCTTATTTCTGTGGTTGCATAAAACCACAGTGGGTTTCCTCCAAAATGCGACAACCTCTATCCAGCCGTGTAATTCTTAATGTGTTCATATTTGCTCTGATTGGCTGGTGGGCAGACCAGTGTGGTTGAGAGCAATGCCTGACTGAAATGTATTACACAACTTAACAGCAACGTAAATCAACCTGTCATAGCGCATAGAGTACAATAGCAAGTGGTATGTGTGACTCTGTGTAAGAGTTGGATGTTTTTGCTAAGGGCGCAGCTGGCCGGAAATGTGTCTCGTCACGATAACCTTGAACTTGTGCAAAGTGGGAGGGACGTCCTGTGTGTAGCACTGTTATTATTCCACCGGTGTTGACGACAGAATCAAGGAGCCTGCTTTTTAATGAGATTAAACGATAAATCATGGTGTTAACTGCTGGCAGTAACTAACAGTGGAATGCAGAAATTGTAAAATCAGCGATTGTAAAATGTTATAGTTCAGTGGCTATGGATAGGGGAAATGGTTGTGGTTTTCAAAACAACACAGATAAAATCATATTTCAACTTCACTCATTTGAATGGCAAATCAAGTTCTTGTCAAAGCCAAACATTAGGATGACAGTATGGTTTAAAAATACACTAATAATTGTTTCAGTTTATGACTTGTTCCTGCAAATGTTTCATATGGTTTTTAGGTATCACAAGGGACACACAAAGATTCAAAGAGCTCTTTTGCCCCTCTCTCTCTCTCTCTCTCTCTCTCTCTCTCTCTCAGCTCTCAGACCTTGGCTGGGCTTGAATACATCCAGCAGTGTTTGAAGTTTGATTGGGACATCAAGCTTTTCCTCACTAAGAGAAGCTCTGTTAATATGGAGTTAGCCCGCACTGTGAGTACCACAACACGGCACATTTTCTTGAGACCTGAGTTTGCACGAGAGCCATCACAGTATTGAAAACATGGAGTAGGGAGGGGAATGAGAACTCCCTGTAAGGGGGTGGGGCATAACGTTATCACTTGCATATTACCACAAATAACTTGCAAATGACAACTTCTAAGGCACCATGACCGCAGCATTACTCTCTCTCCTCTTCTGTTTTCTTCATGGTGTAATAGAGATTGTGTTGTTACAGAAACAAAAGACAGGACAGTATAGAAGTAAAATATAGTACAAGCCACTTCAAGATAAACTCAGGAAATAAATAAGTGGTATGTGAGAGAGAGGTCAGTAATATTGCTTTACTACATTAATTCTAAGACAGTCATAATGTATAATAGCAACTAATTATAATGGTAACCCAAGTGTTTGCTTGCTGAAATGATCAGTTGTATAATGACAATGAAATGTAAAGCACACGAATGTCAATGCACCAGAAGACTCAAATACAATATAGGGTAAAATGTGCTAACTATTTAGCTTGCTCATTTAACCATGCTGTTTTTATGGTAGACCTTATATATCAGGGTGCATAGACTGCTTAAACCTTCCACATGGTGTTTTGTGATTAGATATAGGTAGGCAGCTGTGTTACACTGGACAAATGTTACACGTGTGTATATATGTCAGAGTTTCTGTTAGCTAGTAAATTATAATTTTTTTTGACCGTTAAAAGTTCAAAATGTCCGATAAAATAAAAAATTGTCAGACATAATGTCCGTTAAAAATAATAACAAAGTACATTCACAATTACACATCTAAATAAGGTCTCTGCGCAAATATTTTTCTCAAGTTTCCTGTAATGTGTACTCGGATACTTTTATATTTCAATTGACTTGATTTGACTTGACTTGAGTATTATATCGCTGTAACACTTCTAGATTGGGTCGGGAATGAGGAGGCAGGCTGATTACAACTTTTTATTCTCTCTATTTTTACTTTCGCTTTTTAGCAGACTCATTCAACCACACACACACACACACACACACGCACCCCTCTGTGATGGTCGGCTCTCTATCTCACTCGTGCTCGTCACTGAAAGCACAGACAGACACACACAAATAAACTTTGGCTAATCCAGCACAGGTGAGTACGCATTGCCTGCCGATTCGGCCCACCTCCTCTTCGTGCACAGCTGATGCTCGACCACGCCCCCCTCCGCCACAGTCGCAGATACTGTGCATAGTCCAAAACGTTAGTGTGTGTGTGGGTTTTTTTTGTTCCCCCCCCCAACCAGTTGCTCAGACAGACTAGCTTGTTCACATTTTCAGATGATGGAGCTGACCTCTTCTTCTGCAGAACGTGGCCTGCCAAAGAGAACAGTCTCCCACATGGCACTGCTGAGGCAGGTGTAGCCAAGTACCTTTTTGCAATATGGGCCAGCTTACCATATGTACCTGCTTGTGATGACCACCACTGTAGTGGTACCTTTAACCACCACAGGTTTGAGTTCTCCTTTCGCCCGTTAAGGTTCTTTGTGAATGCAGCCTTGAAGCGCGCTATGTAGGCAGGGTCAACATCAGAGACCGCCATTGTACGCAGGAGATGACATAGTGCAGGTAGCACCACGGAGCAGGATACATACTGTTCACCACCTAGGAGCTCAGTGATGTACCTACAGTGCAAACAGAGCACCACACAATTGACTTAATGACTACCGTTTTCATTCAGATGGCATCTGTTTAGGGTATAGGCCTTAAATGATGTCCTAGATGTCCTGAATGATGTATTGAAGCCTCCAGTCCTGAACTACATTGATGGGACTGCAGTCTGTGGCGATCCATTTAGCGATTGCACTAGTTAGCTTTGCTGTTGTCGTTTTGTTCACAAACTTGCCCCGGCTACACTCCGCCAGTGTCGTTTGACAAGCATGGCTTGTTGACCTTGTCTCATATGGTGGCAGAGAAGTGCAAAACAAAACACAAATATGAAAACAAAATAACAAATCCGAAAACAACAAAAAATTATAAACACATTAACAAATCCGAAAACACATTAAGAAATCAGACAAAAAGGAAAAGGTAGGTATATTTTGTGACTAAATTACTTACCGCTGATTGGACGACACATCTGTCAATCAAGATATACAGGAAGTACAGCAGGCTGCGGCACTGCACCAGTACTGGAAAGTCAGTTCGTGTGTGCATGTGTTAATATGTTTTGTCCGTACTGCGGTTAAAATAAAAATGTAGCAAATCTATGGCGTGTCCTCTGAACTGTCCCCTGTGGGTTAAGTTCTTGCAGCAGCCGCATAACATCATCACGTTTTACACGCAGCTTGCGTTTCTGCTGAAGCGCTAACCGCATTGTCCGGTAGCCGAACAATTGTCCTGGTCCACACAGCTCTGCTCTTATAGCATTCCTTACTTCATTTAATGGGGGATAATATTTTTCCCTCTAAACGGACCTGTGTCCTTTAGGAGTGATTTTAGAGAGTGCAAGCTAATGTTTGTCATGGTATGTTAACAGCATATCCAAAATCACGGCATATGAATTTCCTTCCTGAAAGTAGCGCTTAATAAATTCCATTTTCTCATTTCTTGCCAATATAATTATTTTCTAACATTAAAGTTTCGCTATGGACAAAAAATGGTTTAACGTAAACACAGAAGTCCACTAATGTACAAGAAAAAAAGTTGTTTATAATTTCTTACTTCCTGTATATCTTGATTGACAGATGTGTCGTCCAATCAGCGGTAAGTAATCCATTTACAAAATATACCTACCTTTTCCGTTTTTGTCTGACCTGTTAATGTGTTTTCGGATTTGTTGTTGTGTTTTGCACTTCATGGCCACCGTAGTCTCAGCACTAGTGTCTTTGCTAACATCAGCAAAAATGTGTTTCGCCCGAAGATGGTACTTCAAACTGTTCGTGCTTCGGTGGAAGGACAGTTCACCACTTCATTAAGTGCACACAACTTTGGTTTTATCAAAACTTCCATCTGGATGCTTTTTATAGTGAAACTTGCCATTCAGCAGGGTGGACATTGTCTCCTCTGTCATCATATTACTCAGGTTTGCCATGCCCTTATCACACAAAGCTAGGTAACTATCCGTGCTGTGATAATGGGAAGAAGTTGGGGTCAAACTTGATCAAATAATTAATTGTTGGCTTTTTTGACATATTTAGCAGAAATAACTTCTTGTAGGTGATTTGCATAATTGTCCACCAGGCTTGCTAGAATGTTTGACCACTCTTCCATGCAATATTCTTTCAGTTGCAAGATGTTTGAGGATTTTCTAGCATGTACTGCCCATTTCAAATCCACCCACAACATTTCAATGGGATTAAAATCCAGGCCTTGTCTAGGCCATTCCATAACCCACCATTTCTTCTATTTGAGCCATTCCTTAGTGTGCTTAGGATCATTATCCTGTTGAAAGGGTCCACTTTCAGTTCAACTTCAACTTTCGTACAGATGGCCTCACGTTATCTTCCAGCACTCTTTGATATGATGCAGAATTCATTCATAGTTGATACAATGAATGCAAGTTGTCCAGTCCCTCTGGCAGCGAAGCAACTCCAAACCACAACATTTCCACTACCGTGCTTCACAGTTGGTATGAGGTGCTTCTCCTGAAAAGCTGTCTTTGTTCGTTGCCAAACATGTCTGCTGTTACTGTGGCCAAACAACTCTATCTTTGATTCGTCTGTCCAGAGCACATTATTCCAAAGGAATGGTCTTTGCCTATATGCTCATTGGCAAACTGTAGCCTTGCAAAAGCTTTTTCCTGGCACGCCACACATACAGGTCAAATTTGTGCAATCTCTTTCTGATTGTAGAAGCATGCACTTTGACACCAACAGTTGCCGAGACTTACTAGCAGATCCTGTGATGAAATTTTGGGGTTCAAAATGTCGATTTTATGTGTGATTTGGTAGTGTAACAACTTTATAAATAGGCACTGTTTCAAAGAGGATCGAATGTTTGCTTGTCAAAATATGTCAAAAAAAGCCAACAATTTCCATGGGGTGTACTTATTTTTTTCACATGACATTGTATATATAATATATAAGCAGATTTTAGAAGAAAATCTAATAGGTGGTGAATTTTTTTTTTTTTTTTTTTTTTGATTGATTTCTGCAGGTAGAGGATGATGAGATGCTATCCTCCCTGAACCACAGCATCTTGCTGCAGGAGAGGCCCATCAAGCAGACTGTGACCAGGTGAGGGAAGGAAGAAGGAAAAATAAAATAAAAATACTTATGGCTCTCAGGTAGCACAACAGAGAAGTGCTCGCCCTATATTCTAGAGATTGCAAAATTGGCCATGCTCTCTGGGTGGGACGGCATACTCTTTCGCTCCCCTGTCCATCACAGTAACACTAGCCAATCATGGGCATCTGTGAGCACATGTATATGAGAGAGGGCAGATAGCGCTTTATTCTGAGAGTGTCATCCATGCTATCTAGTGGGTGGGAATTGTCAAATGATCAAATTTGACAGAAAATGTAAGGGGATATAGGAGTATAAATGTCATCATTGTACCTAACATTTGACTTTGGTGGGTTTTTCACAGAGAGGCACTAACATTGCTTCTGGACACCTTTCATAATGAGGCAGAGTCTTTCGTATTATCAGAGGTAAGATAAGTTTGGATTCATAACAAAACTCACTGCTGGTATCAAATCCTTATGGATCAATTCGAGTAAATCCTATAGAATGAGAATTAGGTAACTCTCTGATTACAGGGTTTTGGTGCAAGTGGAGCTGTTACAATACCCATAGAACTCAAGTCTGCTCAAATCTGATTGGCCAGAAGACGATTAATTTCCTAGCAGTGTTTGATACATTATTACGTTTCTAAAGTAACCGTTAATTCACAGGTACTTGTATGGCAGATGGTCTACATAAATGGATAAAAAAAAAAAAAAAAAACCCTAATTGTGTATAATTGTTCATATGGTGTCATTTTCTGTGAGGAGGCATTTATTTAGCATTTTTGGAAGGAGTCTTCAGTGTCAGCACTTTCAGAGATAAAGCTCTTCTTTTAGGTTTTCTTTACACTTCAGGGTGCAGTTCCTCTGTAACATAATCTGCATTTTCTGTCTTCTGTACCTCAAGAGAGGTGAAGGAAGAGGTTTATGAGGAAACATTTGATAATATACAATAAGAGATAATATAAATTTCACAGCTGTTTACAACATTAAAATGTAAATAGGAACAGAAAAATAGTATGATGTGATCTGTAATTATTTAAAAAAAAAACAAAAAAAACAACAACTTGGTGTTGGCAAATTGCTGTGGTATAAGAGGAATAAAAAAAAAAAAAACTCGGGGACATGCTGTTATTGGAAAATAGGTTGCGATGTCGACAAAGTTTTGGTTTATTTATTTATTTATTTCCAAACAAAGGAGGTTACTGACAAGAAAGTGGTACCCAACAGTATACAAATCAGGATATATAATGAAGGATTTGTATTATAGGTGCCAGTGGTGTGTATGTAATGTATATTGCATTTATATACATGATGAGTAAATCTACCTGCACCTCAACACTTCTAAAAAAAATATATAAAACATCAACAAATATATCTCTTTCTCTACTTCTCCCCGTCTCCAGGCCGAACTGCAGTTGCACGTGGAGCGCTTGGTTCAGTCTGTCAAGGCTCTGTGCAGCTCGCTTGCTGCAGTGGAAACACCCGACATCACCTCAGCCCTGAATCAGCTGCCTGCTTGCCCTTGCAGACTGCAGCCCAGAGTGCAGAAGGTGAACACACACGCACACAGACTCAAATATAAATACCTGTGGAAAATCCAACATGGATGCTCTACTGGAAAGCAGTGATGTATTGGTCTGCTGAGCTGCACGCTGCACTAGCACCATATTTCTGTTGGAGGCTCTATCATAAACAGCCACGCTGGTGTCGGCACAGCGTGCGAACAAACTGTACACTCGAACATCTTCTCTCACACCTTTTAAAGCCAAAACACTAATGCTGCAAAAATTCCTCCCAGTGCAACGGTCTCATCTGCTTTCTAACTGTCTGTGTGTTTCTGTTTCACAGGATGTGAGTGTGCTTGCGAAGAGAGAAAACCGAGGTAAAGTTCCCATCATCCCCAGACGTTTGTGTGTCACGCTTCTGCTGTGACCTGCTTTTTAGAGACAATATCACTATAGCCATTATTTCCTTGTCACTGCTTAAAAATGAACATCGCAGTGATCTTTTATTTAATTATAGAAATGCAGTTTTTCCACTACTCAATATATTAGCAACATTAGCAATATGAACATAACTGGGAAATATTAGATTTTTTTCTATTATAAACAGCACCAAATAACGTTTAGTAAAATAAAACAAAAGCATTCCATCAGTTGATCATTTTGAAATTAAGCTTTCCTGTGTGGGAAATGTGGGGGGAAAATGGGAATATGCAGGCGGTCAGATTTACGAGAACATAGTTTACATTAAAAATGTTATCTCATCAAAACATGATTTAATTGCTTATATTAAGTACGTTTATAATTACTTGTTTCAATTATTTAGAGTGAATGTGATCAGTTCGGGTAGTTAAATGTCATCCAATTACGTTACGACATCTCGTGAGGATTTTGGCACTGAAGGAAAGAAAGATTGTAACAGTGCAGCAGCACAGCTGTTGCTGTTTCACAATGCCAGCGACCCAGGTTGGATCTTGATCAAATCATGTTGGCTTTACGAAAACAAACTGTGTTGATGTAACTCAGTTTAATCAAGTGGAGCTGATGTACGTTAAATCACTGAGCCTTTTAGTTTTTCAGGGTACAAAAAAATTATCACAAGCAAACCAACCGTTAGTATAAGATTAGCTAACTAAGAAAGAGTGCTTCAAGGCATGTATAATCAGGCCCTAGTGTTATTCACCAACTTAGAAATGTAGCTATTGCCTTTTATTCAAACTCTTCCATGTATAGAAGTCATTTGACCTTTTTTGAGTTTAAACGTCTATGTATTATTCTGTGAAGTCTTGTTTCACTGATGATACTTAAATATAATTTTTAGTTTTGTTTTACTTTTAGTTTTTTTTAGGAGTGGTTTTTTTGTGTGCGCGTTTGTGTGTGTGTGTGTGTGTGTGTGCGGCCATTCGTAGTCAGAGTGTGTTTGTGTAGAAAGACCTCCTGCTGGAAGGACGTCTGTCTTTACTGGGATAAACAGGAAGGATGCATATCTGGCGTCAGGATGCACACTGTTCACCTTCCTCTTCTGTGCTTTACTCCATAAACATGTTCTGTATCTAAATGACGCTTTATTTGTCCCAATAAATATGCACGGTTGCTAATCTGGAAGCAAATACTCAGGTATTAGCTGTGATCAATGAAAATAATAATAATAATGTGTATGAGTTCCTTAATAAATGTGTTATTTCTTTAAATAAATAAAATCTAAAAAATAAAATAAAATAATAATAATAATTAAAAAAAAGTGCTGAATGGGCACAGTGGGTGTTGCTGCCTCACAGCAGGGTTCGATCCTGAGCCCTGGTTGTTGTTTATGTACAGTTCTACATGTTCTCCCTGCGTTCACGTATGTTTTTCCACTGTTCTGTTTTTCTTCCCACTGGACTGACTAAACTGCCTCTAGCTATGAACGTGTGTGTGTGTGTATATAGTGCCCTGCAATGGACTGGCAACCCATCCAAGTGCTTAATAATCATAATAATAATAATGTGCAAAATATACAATTGAGGGCAATTAAGACCAACCTATTTGGTATCTTCTGAAGAGTTTATACACACACACACACACACACACACACACAAACACATTCTTTTGGTCATATTTGTTCTAACTTAAATCATTCAATAGAACCATGTTGTGTAATATTTATTTAGCTACAAAAGTGTAGACTTTACATTTGTGCATAAAGACTAGTTCCAAAAAGTGTATGCATGCTGTCTATACATGCTGATTTAAGGAAGACCGCTTGAAATCAAGCTATGTAGGTGTGTGTGTGTTTTGTGTGTGCATGAGTGTGTGTGTGTTGTGCATCTACATCTTGAGCCAGTTGCAGGCCCATCAGTGTGTTTACATGGAAAAGTCTTTGACCTCTACTCTGTTCATGTTCCCTTTCCAGAGAAAATAGTTGAAAGGTTGACAGCTGCCATCTTGGATCTAGTGGAGCTCTACTGCAGCACATTCAACGCCAACTTCCACACGGCTCCACACAGCAGCCGGGCCACAGCACCAATCCAGGAGGCAGGCATGGTGACCAACGTATTGTCCTTCAACATTTATGCTGCCCACCGTGTCCCCATCACCTGGGCCGCCAGGTAACACAAACGCACACCAGCATTCATTAGCATTCCTAAAGCCGAGAAAATCATGTCACGAGCTTGACTCGCTCTTTTATTTAGAGAGGTGTTGAGGTTGTGCCTTTCATTTGCTTTAATGAAAAATAGTGTCGAATTCTCGCCAGAGTTGCGATTTTCTCAGGGGTCAAATTGCTTTTGTGTGTGTTCACGCAATCCTTGAAATTCTACTTGACTCATTAGTGTATTCCGTGTTGCGATTTGAACAAATTAAATAAAACTTCTGTACTTCTTGTTAACTTCTATACTAACGATGTTGGCACACGTGAGTCATTTTAAAATTACACTTCATTAGCAACAGTTGTGATGTTTATAATACATACACAAGGTTTAAATTAATACACACACTGACGAAGGATGTAGAGACTTCCTGGAAAATCCTCCTCACTGATTTCCAAGTGGGAACCCTAGTAAGTATACTTATTTATTTAAAGCAAAGGAAGCAAAACACAGAGGAAAGCTGGAGATAAAAGCGAACACTGCTCTGATACACTAACACACATACACACACATAGATGTTCTGGGTTGCACATGGGATTACATGGTATTACGAGGTGCAGAGGGAACCCCTGAAAATGACAGAGCCCTTTTTGCTTCCTCTGAGCCTCCCGGTACACACACACACACCTCACTGGGCTGAACATAATACACACACAGTCCTAAGTGCAATGCACACACATATTGACAATGCATCGTCAGTAGTGCTTGGAAACAAATACTAACCATTGCCATAATCTTTCACACCCCCAGAATGGTTCAGCCCTGCCTTCTCCCCCCACCTACCATGTGAATGGTCTCTTCCACCCATTGCCTGGGATGGACCAATGTCCTTTGTCTCGCTCTGAAACTGATGCTGTTTGCATATGGAGCTGCCACAAAGGATGCAGCATGGGAACTCGCCATGACCTTTGACCCCTTTTCGGAGGCAGGCTGGAGGGCAAGCCGGGGCACTAAGCACCTGTGCAGTGGTGACGCACGCCATCTGGTGACTGGGCAGAGGAAAGGGTGGACAGGAAGTTCTGAATTAACTGAACGTTTGGCATCTATCTAGCTGTTCTGTATATTTCAGTCATCTGTCATTCCAGTTAGCTGGCGAATGTTATTGTTTCTATTTTGAACCACACTCTTGAGAGCCCTTTCCCTTTTATAGACTTGTCCAGTACAAGTTTTTTACAGTACTTTTACAGTACAAGACTGCAGGAGACCCAGTGGTAACCTGGGAATACGTAAAGAGGACTAACTTCGGCTGCGCCATGCTACGCTCACATGCTATGCTGGTTGATTGAACATTGGAAATGCAGTTGTTTTTTGATGAAACGGTGATGGAAAGATGTTCCTCTGCTGGCACTAAATAGCATACATAACCTATGCCCTCTGGACTTTTCTTCAAAACCTAAAAAGTTCTCGTCTGTTTCCAGAAACAGAGATTCTGGGACATGGAAAGGCTGAAAAAGTGCACAATACAAGTAGAATTGAAGCCTGATCCAATTGTTTGTTTGTTATATATTTTTTTTCATTACTTTATGATGCTAAATCACCATCACATTGCTTACAGTAGTTACCTTGTTCTGCATGTTGACATGGTAGTCACAACTCTCGACATGTGAACACATTAGAGAACCTGTTGATCCATGTCTAGGCAAATCAAGTGCCTCTGCACATTTATGTTTTTGCAGTAGGCAAATTTCCCTTTGATGGTATTCACATTTAGTGCCCATGTAATTGCACACAAGAGGCTTGTATGATGCATTTAATTTCATTTATATCACTTATATCACTCCCATGTACTTTGGATTTGATCTCTGCCAGGCTTCTGACCTGATAAATTATCTAAAATTTATGCTTTGAGAGAAATGTTTCTGCGAATGAAATGCCTTGAGTAATGAACAAGTAGACATTTCACCATGCACAGGCAGCTGATAAAAGGGGAGGCAATAAATAAACAGAACGCAAAGTGGCAGCTTGATGGAGTAGGGGATAAGGCTAGGAATACAGCAGAGATACTGAGATATCATTTGAAAGAGGGCTGAAATTTGAGCGAAAGTCATAGTTCCACCGTGAAAATACAAAGGAAAGAAAGCATCTAGAAAGCATTGGGACGGAGTAAGTGAGAAGAACGCTGGAGAGACGTGAAAAGTGGAAGATTGCTTTGCTTTTCTTCTTAAGGGGAAATTATTTTGCATTGCAGGCATGGTTGGTTATGACTAGGTTATCCTCTCGGTCACAAGATGTTGATTAATCTTATATAACAGTATGGCTCTGATAGTAATAATAGCTGCAAGGCAGATCATAGGTTTATGTTAATATCCTCATGCTAATATGTTATGGTTTCTATAGTAACCACTGATTCACAGGGACTTTTATGAGGGATGCACTACCGGATCTATGACAAATAAAAATGGATACAAAAAACTGTGCTGTTATTTAAAAACGAAATGAGTATTAATCATTGATTTGCTGTGAGGAGATGTTTGTTTAGCATTTTTGGAACGAGTCTCCAGTTTCAGCAGTTTACACATCAGTCCTGTACGTGCTGTTATAGGAAAATAATCAACTAATTATTCTCCTATTAACAACACACCCTGTTGTGTTTTGTTCCTTACAAACTGTAGCTTTATGGTGTATATGACATAATTTGCTAGACAAAAACACGACCCATGTTTTGGTTTGACTGTTGTTTTGATCGGATGCCGCCATTGTACTATGCGTGTGAACATTTTTAGGGCGAGGAGCTTTGGAGACATGTTTGGATGGGGATGTACTTTCTTAGTGGTGGGAATTTTAGAATATCAATTAGAGATGCTTTAAAGATCACTGAAGATCACCAGTCAATGATGCGGCTGTTTTGCGAGCTTATGTACACTTAGCAAATTACTGACTGTCTCTCTTTGTCTTTCTCTCATTCACAGTTATGAAGGGTTCTTTCTGTCGTGTTCTCTCACCCATGGGGGAGACGAACTGTGTGCCCCTCAACATACAAGCAAACAGTCAGTCAGCAAATACCTCTTCCATCTGGTGGTTTGGGACCAAAGGTGAGTGTCAAATGAAGCCTTCACAGCTATAATTTTTCTCTGCATAATCCACACCATACTGCCTCAAATGGCATTCCAATAGAAATTCGTTTAATGTTCTGCAAGTTACCTGAAATAGGAACTAGTGTAGCATACTGTGGCTGTTTTTTTCCACCCTCACTTCTGCATCTAATGTATTGTCTGGGGATGGTGTGGGAGGACTATACTTTGTTTACTTCCTAGCAAGCACAATAAGGATTTTGGCAGATGTAATTTAAATATGCACAAACTATTTATTATGAAAGCTGTTGCATTATACAATTTAAATTCTTCCCCTTTTTTAATGCTTTGATGTGCATGGCTTGAGGCTATAGTTGTCACCAGGTGTTGAACCTCAGTCAGCTCCTTTTTTTCCCCCCTTGTTTCTCTATAAACAAGAGTGTGCTTTTATGTTCACACTGTAATATTTCCTATATAATAATCCTATATAGTAAGTGCAGATACTGTTGACCTTTTAACCTTGAGATATGCATGTATATATGTATATTTGTGTGTTTATATATATATGTCGATATATATGTATATCTCTTTTAAGTACTGGTAAATGGTTAACTTTTTCAGCCAGTACAGTTTGTCCTTGGAAGTGAGACCTGGGATCCTTAAATAAAGAATCCCCATCTTCACAACAAAAGTTAATTGTCTCCTTTTCATCAGGTCTCCTTGGAGAGCACTGTTGCAGTAGCAACAGTAGCCAGTTAGACGCCATCTATAGTGCTTTACTATGAAGAACATACAGGGACATCCCTTTCACCACAGAGGGACCTCTGTAACTATTTTGGGACCTTCTGTGTGTGATGAATGACCAGTTATCACCCACTCAGCTTTGACCAGCTGCTGTACTAGGTGCTCTAGATGAGATGCCATGATGCTGATTGATCCTTTTTTTCTCTTTCCTCTTTTCTTCTCATCTTACATTGTAGGATTTGCTTCCCGGTGCAGATCAACCAGCTGCCACGAGAGTCTCAGCTGACAGTGACTCTGCATGCGACTCCGCTACCACCTCCTGGAGGAGCAGAGGACAAGAGCAAGCAGAAGGCCCGCAACATGGAGGCACTGGGCTGGGTCACAATGCCGCTCTTCAACTTCCGACAGTGAGTGCATCGAGAAATGATTATTTATACATTTGTGTAGGACAGCAGAGTGCTGCCGCTCCTCAGAGCTCCAAGGTCCATGGTTTGCTCCTGAGCTTGGGTTACTTGCTGTGTGTAGTTTCAATCTGTTGTCTGCTCTGAGATGCTTTTCTGCTCAACACAGTTGTACAGTGTGGTTATTTGAGTTACTGTAGACTTTCAACCAGCTCTAACCAATCTGACCGTTCTCCTGACCTCCCACATCAACAAGGCATTGCTGGAAACATGCAGTCGTGGACTGCTTGAGTAAGAACTGCTAGTCAGTCATAGAGCAGGAGATGGGTTTGTCATGTCACAGATGGAAAAATGACACATCCTGGCCATTATCAGCAAAAGCATGCTTAAACACATCTGACTGATGCACATGTTTGAAAATGAGCCTTTTGTAAGCAAATTGTAACTCTGTATACACAAGCAGTTGACTGTGTATTAGTCAGTTATGAGGTATAATAGTGTAAGCCTGGCATACATCCGAACCAACTGTCAGGCAGGGAAATATAATGAATAATCACTTTAAACACTATTTAATGGAATTGTTTAGCAAGTTAAGGGAAACAAGCTTCCGCTTTGGCTTGACATTAGTTTACCTATGCATGGTTTTATATGCGTCAGAGAAGCGCAAACATCCACTGGTGCAAAATCTTGCACTGTTGCACTGGGAGAGTTTTAAGGGGTAAATGTACAAGAAACATACTCCTTTTGCAAAATAGCACTTCCTCTGTGCTCAAAAACATCCTGCAGAACAAAAGAACAAACCTGTCTCTGTGGTAAAAAAGATTTGCTTTTGACTCAGCACTACCACACTGTACGAAAGCAGGTAAATTTTGAACAAAGGATCGAGTTGGAGTGAAAAAAGTTTGAGGTAAGAGGGACGCCAAGTTTCTGCAGCTGCTGTAGATCAATCTGAGGAACGTATGAAACGGCAGGGATTGTCTTTCCCTTAGCCAAGTAGAGTTAATCCAAGATTAGGCCAAGGTCTTATTGTAGAAATCTTAGACAATGATGTGCTTTATCAGATTAACTTTGGTTAGCAGAGGCATAAGTATCTTTCCTAGCATGGAAAAAATAAGCAGGGATCATACATTCATCAGATATGCAACAGGGTTATTGTGTTTGTGTTGGGCAATGCTTTGGCTATGAGATATCACACATAAATGACATCATTCTAACATCTTCTAACTTTATTCTCTCTTGATATACAGTATATTTAACTGTGAGGAGACTGCTTTGTGCTTGGTTTAATCAGCGTTTCCACATAACTTTTCTACCTCATTCTGAAAAGATTGTCATTTGTACTCGAATTAATCCACCTAGTACAAATTTTTTCCACCGTCAACCAGATCGCACCTTAACTGATGTGTGTAGTGCATCAGGTGGTGGGCTACAGAAGAACAAGATGCAGTTACAGCACTGGTTTTTCACCACTGTATATTTGTTTTACACATACTGCACACACCAAATGAAAGATTTCTTTTTGTGACCGTCAGTAAGGAGTAAGATTTTCTTTTTACTCTGGTTATCGAATGTACTTTTCTTCTGGTCAATAACCTGAGAATAAAATCTGCTTGTCCCAGGAGCCGGGGATTTGTCCACCCTTGTTCAAAATGAACAGGGTTTTTCATTTCAATTATTGTTTTTTCCTATAAGAAGAGTGACATTTAATTCAGTTGAATTTTTCAATTCAATTCTATTTGTATAGCGCTTTTTACAACGGTCGTTGTCTCAAAGCATAATCGGATACAGATTTTAAGTGTGTGGATTAATCCCAATTGAGCAAGCCAGTGGCGAGGAAAAACTCCGTAAGATGTTATCAGGAAGAAACATCTTCAACATTTAATGGTGAATGTTGCCGAGGAAAGAAGAAATAATACTTAATTGTGCAGTGAAAATAAAAAAATGTATCGGGGAAAAACTTTAATGGAACAGCTTTCTGCTGTAGTTTAATTTACTTGGTTTCATCAGAGTGTAACTGTGAAAAGAATTAATCTGCCCAGCAAACCCCCCACCCCCCTTTTGAAATTTTTATTTATAAAAACCAAGAGCCAGTTAGTGCCTTGGCTGATGTGTGTAGTGCAGCAGGTAGTGGGATTCAGAATAAGTAGTGTGTGTGCTATAGTTGCAGCATCGAAGTGCATTGCTATGCCATGAAGCACGTAAAAAAAGTCAATGGGGTTTTTTCTTTCTCTGGTTGCTGGATGAGACGAAAGACACTTGTGGAAACTCTATTAGTAATCTGTTGGACTCATTTGTCCATTATGCAAGTATGAAATTTTTTTTTTGTTGTTGTTTTAAAGCCTGCGCATTTAATCTTGTCCTAGTGATTTGCTCACGCCAGTATAGCTTTCACTAGAAATTATCAGTTTTATAGCACCCGAGTTTGAAAAACTTAACAAAATGTCTCAAACACATGTCGAGGAAATTAGACAAACACTCGCAGACTCGTCCTCTCCGGTGAAGAAATTTATTACAGAAGGATGAATACAGAATAGAAGATGAAGCGTGCTAAGACGCTTGTGCTATATATGTACTATATATAGGAAGCGTAGGACACGATACACTTCTATGTATCGATAAGGAGCCGTTTGAGGCAGTTCAAACAGGCTTTGTTTCAGGGTCTTGGCAAATGTGCAGACGAACCCTTAACAGAAAAAAAATGTTTGTGTCTCTGTAAGCAGATAAACGTTCTGTACTAATCTAAATGACATGACCTTCTTAGGCGTGCATCCTTGTGCAGGCGTAGAACACAACATACAGCATGAAATAAAAGACAGTTTCTCTCACACACATTAAACTCTTCATGTAAACTGTCTCAGATCGAGAAAACAGTCATCACACACGTAATACATTCTTTGGAAGCCTCTTTACCCAAAGATGAGTAAATAACTCAAAACATTTCCTTATTGGCATAGTTTAGTCTTCTGTATCACTGCTGACCGCCGTAATGGATATACAACATGACTATTACATAAATATTTATTCTACACCTGCAAAAAATGGGAACAAATCCTGTATTTTCTGGATTCATTCAAATAGCATCATTTCTAAAAGAATTAACCTTCATTCTATGTGTAGACACTTAAGTTAAAAAAAAAAAAAAAATGCTGAAAGCAGATGAAACATACATACTGTGCATAATAATATTACTGCAAAGCCCCTGTCGTTGTCGTTGTTGTGCATATCCAGAAGCGGATGTTTGGCTGGTGGGATTGAGCTGTGTGTTTTCCTGTGTTGCAGCATTTTGACGTGTGGCAGGAAGCTGTTGGGTCTTTGGCCGTCAACCCCAGGAAGTGGAAACACACGGTCCAGCACTCCCAACTTCAGCCAGCCGGATAGCGTCATCCTGCAGGTTACTATGTTATACATGAAAACACTTCATCATGCACCTGTCTTGTCGCTTCTCTATTTTCAGTGCTATCAATCTGTCCATCTACTTCACTCGACTTATTTTATTTGTGGATTATTTCTATTCATGGACAATACCAAACCACTTCCCTTTCTTCCCTCACCTGCTAATTTATTTTTTCTTTCTGGAAAAAGTCCACTTCTTCTGTTGTTGTGCCAAAAAAGCTCCCTGATAAAAAAGTTCCCTGATAAAAAAATAACATTACAATAACATCGCACACCTCAGAGTTATTTAAATATTGCACACACACACACACACACACAAACAAAATGCTCCACTGTGTGCAAGGGGTTGGGGAACTGGTGCGAATTGCTTAAAAGGTTTAGTTTAATTTAAGTTTATTGTCATTATATGGTCTATTTGCGCGCTTGCAGTGCAACTTCTGTCGTTTATTATAACGGAAGTGATCTATTAGAAACGAGGCCGCGTTGCTCCTCACTCGCGGTGTAGACCCGCTGATACACGGTGGGAGATCAAGTAAGATCTGCAATGTCCAATTAAAACACTGTGATCAAAAGTAAACAGAAGTAAAACAATTTGTCAAGGCAGAGAGTAACAGAAACCACAAGGTGCAGTGAAAGTGAGTTTTTTATTATTCATTTAGGACTGTAGTTTAATTCTGTGCTTTTTGTGCATCCATAAAAAATAATGCATAAATACTTGTGTGTGTATACGTGTGTGTGTGTGTGTGTGTGTGTGTGTGTGTATTGTAAAATACTTATATAGCACTGAATTAAACTACAGTCCTAAATGAATAATATATATTCTGGCGTGTGTATTGGGTTCTTTTCAGTCTTATATAATTGGACAAACAGTTGTGTAAAGTTTTAGCCTGATATATTTGTAACACTCAGTTTGTGGATTTTATTTTAAATAAATGAACAATGCTACTGAAAGTTTGTCGTCTCCCCCCCCCACCCCATTCGATTAATCGAAAAAATAGTTAGTTGCAGTCCTAATCTGTACACACTAAAGGTATGCGCCGGTAGCTGCTAAAATCGACCGAACAAGAATTTGACTTTAAATTTAAGTCAGAGTATGCTTTATGTGTGTCTTGACAAAAAGTGGTTTTAGAAATGTGCTGAATGTGCTACATTCACTTCCCACCAACATAACGAACACGCCAGCACACATTCACAGCCACATCATATACACTGACCTCAGCGAAAAGTTTCGTTAACTGCCAGACCTTTTCACAAGGCTGCACTCACAAAGACTATTGTATTGATCACTACTGAACTCTGTTTACAGCAGTAGTAGTACATAGAGAGGGGTTTAGGCAATTAGTGACTACATTAGAATCTTTTGTTTAGGTATAAAAGTTTTACTACATAGTAATCAGGTCATAGTACTAGAAATCAAATCAAAATCTACCTCACAATCCAGAACTGGTGAAACTGGGCTTCGCAATTCAAACAGAACTGCCGTAAAATCTTTTAGTACTGATAAACAGGAGCTGTCATGAACAAAAGTAATTCTCTTTCTCATCTTAGCTAGCTGATATTCTGCAGAAGCTCAGTAGTGAAACATGAACTGACTGACTGACTGATTGAACGTACAAATGACCGCAAATAGGAGTGAAATTGAACAGCTACAAATTTCTGCTGGAGATTTGATACCCGTGTGTATTACTGATTGCTCACTGTTTTGTGTCTTGTGGTTTGTTTTTTTTGTTTTGTTTTGTTTTTTCCCCATTATATTTTACATTTTACATTATATACTAGAAGTCTGGTGGTTGCTTGTGATGTCAAAAAGCCATGCTTTTGGTCCACCTTAAGTCTTGGTTTAACTTGGTTACAGTCTATGTAGAAGAGCTGAGTTCTAGCTGAGATTTGGTTCTGTAGGGGTGTGTCCTGCTGCCTAGTACAAGAGGACTGAAAGTAGGTCAGTTCATTCTGAGAGAGCGCATGAGGGAAATAGGCCAGAAAAAACTTTTTTTCTCTCTTTTTTTCATCTCTTCCTGCAGGACATCCCCTCCACTGCGTGCACACACACACACACACACACACACACACACAGGCATTGACTGCATAAACTCCATAACCCCGCAGCCTCTCACAGACTCCCACGTACATTTACACACTCTCTTACACAGACTTTACACCTCATAAGACATTCAGACATGACATTTTTGCAGTGCCCTTTGAAAATGGTATTTCTCCTTCCCTCTACAGTTCTTCCCCTAGAGCTGTGGTCCTACCTGGCTAGAGTACAGCACAGTCGGGTTATTTCCCTGCTCTTACACACCCGACTGAACTCATTACGAGTTAGAGCCAAGAAATCACCAAACCCTTCTGGTCTGTTGTTGACCTACAGCAAAGTCAAATGAGATCATGATAATGCTCTGAAACTTCCATCAGTCGCACAGAAAGGCACAATGTGAAGTAGACTGAATTCTCAGAGCTGTGCCAGCTATGCTTTGTGCTTGGTAGCTGCAGCTTTGTCTGAGGGCACTGGGCTGTGGAGCGGACACCGATGGAGTGCTGTTTGGATGGACTACAGCTTCCAGCCTTATTACAGCCTTTGGTTTGTCCCTTCTGAAAGACAGCAGGGAGGTTTTATTCCCTCAACCTGATTGGCACTGCTGCACATCTTGGCTTTATTTAAGATTCAAAATTATCATCACCCCATTATTCACATTCTTCTCCCACCTCCCATCTCCCACCATAAGTTTTTCAGTTGATCTCGATTTTTTTTTTTTTTTTTTTTTTTTTTTTTTAAATTCAAGTCTATTTGTCTTTGTCCTCCCTTCCTCTTTTTTTTTTTTTTTTTTAAATCATGTGGCTTGGCTGTATCTGTGTTTCTTTCCTGCTCCAGTATACATGCACTCAGTATTGCATGGCCACGTATGTATGTGAGAGAGAGATAGCAGTGAATCTTTCAGTGTTTGACTTGGCATGGTAAGGTGGAAGCCCCCACTGTTAGAGGGGCCGTACTGTATCAGGAGCTTCTGTTACTGCCCAGCACAGCTGTTGACACAGCTGCCAAGACTTACAGTGAGCTAAAGCAACTGATGATGACCATAAACCCTGGTGCTGCATTCTTATCCCCTTTTACCCTCTGCTAAAGTCTTCTGAATTGGAGAAAAAACTTTTTAGATTGACATTAGTGTAGGCTGATCTGTCAGAATGTTATGGAGTTACATAAAACTTGCTTGTGTTTAGGAGAAATTGAAGTTAGAAGTGTGTTTATTTTTTATTTTATTATTATTATTATTATTATTTTTTTTTTAAATACGCCCCACTCCTGTCTGCTCCTGAAGGAATTTTAACTAATCCCATCCACAATTATTATTGCTGGCACCTACCCATGATATTTTCTAACAAATGTAATTGGTTCTATTTCCTAAAATATAAACAAATTTGCAATTTAATCTATTCTGACCTGGATAAAGTATTTATGGACGATGGATAAAAGCATGCACTAAATTTGTTACGCCCTGTACATGCACATATTAATGAACATGGCATTTCTTTGTCCTACTTGTTTCAAATCTGGCCACTTCTTCCCGCTGCAGTAAAGAAAAACCAGCCTCTGCATTTACACATCTCCACATTGAGTGCAATGTTCTGTTTAAGGAGAAGTCCCCAACCAATTTTCTAGAAGATTTCCAGAAGAGCGTGAACAGCTGTTTTTTCTGAATCTGTCACACTTCAGAGTTTAATTTCAATCAGTGTTGAGCTTGTGTACAAAGATGCTTACTATCAAAATGTTTTGAAATGCTATTAAGTAAAAAAAATCCACACTATGTTTAAAGGATTGATGAACATATGATTAAACGAAAATAACGGTTCTATGGATGTTGTCGATGCGCTAAAAACTAGCTGTGTCGTCTTCTCCCCACTTCCTTTTTCTGTTTCATATGACTAGATGTTTGAATACATCCAGTCCATTGTAAGCAATTTTCCAATATAATGTATCTTTATTTGTATATGCCGAATTAGTTTGGTTTTATTTTAGTTTAATGTTCAGCAAACTTATCTCTGTATGTCTCTTTTCAATGCAAACACCATGAAACTTCCTAAACTCCACTTTTTCACTTGTTCAGGTGGACTTCCCAACGTCTTCGTTCGAGGTGCGTTTTAGCACTCCTCCCCCGGCCGAGTTCAGTCCTCAGTACGATTTCTCCCGACTGGAGCAGGGCAGCCAGAGGCAGCTCCAAGACATCCTGAGCAAGAAGTCTCTCTTCTGGTGAGAACCACACCTGTAATAAAACAATGAGCATTAGATCTCTAATGGAAGGGGAGAGAACCATTCCAAGGTCTTTGCTAGCTCTGCTTGGCTTCTCGTAAGTCATTTGGACATGAGTCGGTAGTTAAGTGGTTTTAAGATTCAGCCTTTTTCATTTACTGGATAATGTCCAGTATATTAGAATACTGAGGTTTATTCAGCTGTTAAATGTCTGTTCAATGTAGAATGTGGAAAGGGTTATTAACCGCTTTATTAAACCTGTCAAGATTGATAATAATCCTAGCAACAGGATTATTGAACTGTCTGCTTAAGCAATTGCAAGCAGGTCATTCCATTCATAGTTTAGTGATATGATGCCTAGACTTCCCACATTCCCAAAACCCAAGTTGGCAAACCGTTCCCGGCCAGTAGGCATATTCTCACCAGCACACACGAACACGACGAGGAGTTCATTAGTGATATTTTAGACTTTAATGCCTTTTCCATATATATATATATATATATATATATATAATGTTTTCTTTTTCCCAAAAGTGCAATTGTGTTTGTTTGTTTTTTCTGGTCCATCCAGCTGCAAACAGCTGATGTGGATATCCTCCCAGCTGGCTCCTCTTCCTCTGTACTACTTTGTCTATTACTCCCTCTCTCTGTATTTTCTTCCTCTCTCTTTCCCATTCCACCGCTTTTCTATCTGTCTTTTTGTCCCTCATATTGCCACGTAGGTCTCCTACTGAAATACACGGATACCCTGTTAAACATTTACTGGAGTGTGATATTTAAAGTCACGTCAACCTGTAAATATTAAGTCATATATCGGTCAGACCAAAGGTCACAGGTTTGGAGCTGGGTGTGTGTTCTTTTATCAGCCGTTGATGTGAGATTCAGATTTTTTGTTCAGTTTCACAGTGTACCTGGTGGTGGTTGTTTCTGGTAGTTCTGAAATACTTTACTGTTTTCACTTGCTGAAACTGCTCCATGGCCACCCTGAAACTACCTGTCTGTGGACTAATGAAGTACACACAGAACATTCAGACACAGAACACCAGACTTACACATGGATATTTATTGAAGGACGAGGAATTACCAAAATGCCCATATTGTAACACTCCCTTGACCATAAAACACATTTTTTTAGCTTGCCCTATTTATGATGTCATGAGACAGCGCCTTTTATCAGGTCAGACTTTGAAAGACTTGTTTTGTAAGACGGACCCAGGAAAACTTTTTAAAAAATTTTATCACAAGCAAATTTAAAGAATCTTTTATAGTCATGTTGTACAGAAATGTCTGCCTTTTTAAACTGAATTATATTGTGATCTTTTATTTTATTTACTTATTTTTTAATTACTTATTGCTTTTATTATTACAAAATTTTGTTTTATTTATGTCTGATAAATACCTGTATTCGCCATTGAAGCTGGTATAACGATAAACCCAAATACAAACAAACAAACAAACAAACAAATAAGCGGTGTGCTTTAGTCACAGTAGTGTTACAGCTAGTAATGAGGGCATTAAATCCTGGTTCTTAAGCCTCTTCTTTGAGCAAAATCAGATCCATAAACTTGCTGTTTTGGGGGACTGGATATGTTTAGTATTAAATCCTGGATACTTTAGTGTCATGTTTTGACCAAAAACAGACCGCCTAGTATTCTTTTTCCTCTCTAATATTTAGCCTAGTCCTCAAAGCTCTTTCTGTCCTTAGTGAACTCTGGGAAATGCAGTCATAAAGGGCATGGGACTGGTCATTTACAGTACTCTGGCTCAAATCCAGAGGCTGAGGGAGTGGCATGGCATTTCCTAATGGATCGGGTTCAGCACACATGGGTGGTAATATGATTCAGGGGTCTTGCCCTACAGCTGGCATCCCAGGAGAGAGAGCCGCTCCCAAAATATGGACTTTTAAGGCAGCATTGGGTTGGTGAGAGTTCTTACTGAGGGATGGTTTACTGGCCATCACCACACAAGTACCAATCCTCTTGCTGGTTGTACTTATACAGGTTGTTGTTTGGGTCAAATTTTGATTGAGGACAGTGCTCACTAAATTCACTTTTATTTTTTTATTTTATTTTTTTTTAAATGGAGACTTTCATGAGTTACATAAGACCCTGACCTCACTCCAGCATCAAGAATGTTCATTGGATCCCCCCCCCCCCATACATGAAAATCCCAGATGATCATCAGTTTCTGAAATACTCAATTCAACTCATCTGGCACCAGCAACCAATGCCATGATAAACGTCACACAGCTCACAACATTTTCCCTCATTCTGTTGTTTGACGTGAACATTACCTGTTGCTTTTGAGCTGTATGTGCATGATTTTATGCATTGCCCTACTGATAAATGATTGGCTGATTGGACACCTGCATAAATGTGTAGGTGTACAGGTTCCTAATCAAAGTGGTCATTGAATGTATATGTGGTTAATTCTAAAGGAAATAGGGAGATGTTGGTTTCTCCAACGCTGGTCTGCCGTTAGCCGTTACCAGGTTTGAATGTATTATAATTCTCTAGTCCTCTCTGGAGTTAGGATAAGATCATGAATTTAGGAGTTCTCCATTTTGTAAGCGCTTTTGTCCTAAATGGGATCCTAACTGAAATCTTATCTGTTTAGTAACCATGGCGATTACAGAGTTAGGATGTTTCTGCAGCTTTGCCTTCACTGTAAACATGCATCTCCACTGTAGACCATCTTATAATCGTATCGAAACTAACCAAGGCCAGTTCTTTCCCTGTGTTCTGCTCGGATGTTTGTTTTCATTTAAATCTTGAGAAGAAGGCTTTATTTGGAGCTAGGCTTCCCAAACCTTAAACGACAGGGGTGTCATGGGTAAAACAGTCTTCAAGAAGTCCCCATGCCATTTTTCATTCATCAGGATTCATCAAACGTAAACTTCATGTAAAAACAAACATGCGATATCATACAAACTCTCTAGCCTTTCACTGGTGTCTGATTTGATGAAAACCAAACACCCTTTACTGCAGTGTTTTACCAAACTTAAGCTTTCACACAAATATATTCTTATAAAATAGAAAGGTCATGGCCGTAAGAAGTGATATTTCATATCTCAAATGAAATGTAAAGATTTCTAGTCGTGTCACGTTTCTACCGGCGTACCACCCCTCACTGCTTCACATTGTCAAACGTGGTTCAGTGGTGTTGCAGAACAACTAACTGCGCCCGCGCAACCATCATTAGAGGATGTTGCCAATGGCAGACTATGAAGGGGCCATGTTTTTACGGGATTTTTAGCTCACGATGACTCGCTGTTGAGCCGTTTTCAGTTCTCACAGGACACCCTCAGAATTGTGTTCTGATCGGGAGCGAATGTTGGAGAGATCATCACAGAGAAATCACGTGACGATCGTGCTTCTGTTTATATGCATATGAGCTCATGAGCAAAAAATAGCCATGTTAGTGAAGATGTATGTGGATCGTGCATAGGGCAGAATAAATTTCTATGAATTATGAATCTGTAGGTTTGTTCGTGCCGCATGTGCGCATCCAGTTTTAGAATGGAACCGATTCAGTTTTATATGTCGGAGCTCAATCACACCTCGTGTGTTTTTCAGATTTTTATTTTTTACTACTGTCGTGTCTTACACAGAAAATCGATTAAATATAAATATCGATTAATTGAACAAATATTTAATCCCTGATTATCCTCATCAGAATCTTTCATGTCTTCTTTTTTCATGTTGTCCGTCTCGTTTTGTTCTTACTTTGCTGTTTCTCTTTCTTTCGGTTTTCATTTGATTCTCTTTCAATCTTATCGTCTGTTTCTTTCAGTTTGTATCTCTGTCTCTGTTACTTTCTTTCTGTATTTCAGTCTTTCTATTTGCCTTTCTTTCTTTCTTAAAGGTTAAATATGAACACAAGCCAGTGTAGGAATCCCCGGAATGGGACTAGACAAATGTCTGAGTGAGAAATGAATGAGCTGTCAGCACTTTGTGCTGAAAACAAATTTCCCCGTTCTCAGATGAATGGCACATTCCGTACAGGATGCATTATTTATGAGGGACTCTGAGAATGTTGAGTAAGCAGAGAGATGTTGATGAACATATGCATCACATCCTGTAGAACAGGAGTTTCATGATGAACATGAATATGTGCATCTTCGTAATATACGGATTGAAGTGCTGAAGAAGTCCCAGGTTTGGAGACGAGAGCAACTGCAGGTGATTGGATTAATAATCCCGGTGTGTATCTGCGGTCTGTCGATGTGTGACGGGAATTACTGCCTTGTGTTGTAAAATCTTTTCAAATGTCTCTTATCAGACCAATACAAGCCAGGTGCATGTCTGTGAATTTCTGAACGTCTCACTTTTCTAGCATCTGATTAGACCATTAGATAATCAGAGATGATTCTGCCCTTCTCTCTCTCTCTCTCTCTCTCTCTCTCTCTCTCTCTACTATTGTTTCTGTTTCTTCTTTTACTTTCTCAAAATCTCTCCCTTATCCCAAGTTTGTTTTACAACCTCTCTCCTCATCTTCTTTACACCCACTCAACGTTTCCCCTACCCTAGTCTTGCTCTCTTTACTGCATCTCTCTCTCTCTCTCTCTCACTCACTCACTCACTCACACACTTTTCAAATTCTGCATACTTTAACAGTACTGCCACAGTTGGAGAAGTCAACTGGTTGATACATAACGTGTACATTAACCACTGCACATCATCATCATCATCTCTCTGTGTCTGTGTTTTTCAGGTTGACGCCGGAGCACAAGCGTCTGCTGTGGGAAAAGCGTTACTTCTGCCACGCTGATAGCAGCCGCTTGCCCCTGATCCTCGCCAGCGCCCCCAGCTGGGAGTGGGCATGTCTGCCTGATATCTATGCCCTCCTGTGCCAGTGGATATGTACCAACCACCTGGATGCACTGGGCCTGCTGCATGCCACGTAAGAGCTCCGTTTCCGGCTCATTGTTCACATCCTGTCAAGCCCATGTGACCAACTCTAACACCCCCAGTACATCATTTTATACACTGATGCTTTATTATTCAATATCATAATCCTCAAATCCTCATCCGAAATTATTTCAGCGTTTTTTGTTTTTTTTTCTCTTTCTTTCTTTCTTTTTCTTTCTTTCTTTCTTTCTTTCTTACTTACTCGTGAATAACTCATTTAAAATAGTTATTTTAAAATAACTAATATACCTTTAGAATACATATAGACACTGTGTAGACACTCCTTCAGCAACTGTCATTTAAGATTTTTTCTGTCCTGTTGGATTGAAGCAGAAGTAAAACTTTCGTTTATTAAAAAAATCTCAAAAGTTTTATGTGTATATTTAGGTTTCCAGATCAGGAGTGTAGGCGCACGGCTGTCCATTGGATGGACTCCATCTCTGACCCTGAGCTCCTGGACTTTCTCCCACAGCTGGTGCAGGTACCATGGACTTGCTGTCTTCTCTCTCTCTCTCTCTCTCTCTCTCTCTCTCTCTCTCTCTCTCTCTCTCTATTTTACACACACATACACACGCTTTCCGTGTTCTGTACGTGATCCATTGTAGCTGTTAATGTGTCAGTCTTTTTCGTCTTTTTTTCCTTCGTCAGGCACTGAAGTATGAGTGCTACCTGGACAGTCCTCTGGTGCGCTTCTTGTTGCGCAGAGCCATTGGAGATGTGCGTGTCGCTCACTGCCTTTTCTGGTGTGTCCACCTTCTGTTTTGCACACAATACTAATATCTAGCATACTGTGAAATCTGATAGTACACACACATACACACACATGCACCTGTCAGTGTCATATTGCCAGTCCTAGTCAACATGAGTAAACCCTGTTGAAACAAAAAACATATTGAGTTTCCTCCAGCACAGTGCATATGGTGTTGAGTCTACATCTGAGATTCATAATAACCCTGTTCAGTGTACTCGCTCACTCGGGCAGCTATAGCGCCATCTGCTGGAAAGATCCTTGCTTAAGGTCTGTCTCACTGGCTCCTGATGTTTCAACTGCTGTAGATCCACTGTATTGTGTATAAAAAGGCAACAAACGTTTTTAGAGTCTAGTGTATTGTATAGGTTGTTAGAAGAGATCTTAGTGTTGTCTACTGTAGGCTGCTCGTGTGCATTGTATCACATTGTTATCCACAATAAATTACAGAAGTGCTTTTTTGCCTGCCTGGAAGACAAGTCCAGATCAGTCTAAAGAGTCTAAAGACACGAGCAAGCAAAACAAAGTACAAGTAAAGTACAAAGCGTTTGTATTGTATTATCTTGGGTAGGTTGCTGTAGGATAGTGCACTGTGTACAGTATAGATTGTTATACAGGGTGTCCCAAAAGTCTCCATACATAGGAGGACTATGTTTGCCAGCACCATGTCTGTTGTGCCTTCGTCAGTGGAAGTTCAAGTATCATGTGTGATGTTCTTGCAGTGTTTCCCATTAAAGTCCATTACAACCTTGCGACAGCTTCCCGATCCAGCCATGAGAATGATTTTCAATACATTCTTCTTTTGTTTAAGGCATTCATAAAGGCTATCTGGAAAAAAAAAAAATTAACTATGAAAAATTTTGGAAGACATTTTGCTAGAATGTGTTCATTTCCTTTATGTATGGAGACTTTTGGGACACCCTGTAGTGGTATAGTGTTGTATACTGCGGATTAGCCTCACAATGCTGAATTGTATTGCACAGGTTGCTGAAAGACACTCTGCAGGACTCGCAGTTCAGCGTACGCTATCAGCACCTGCTGGCCGCGTTGCTCTGCTGCTCAGGCCGGGGCCTCCGTGAAGAGTTTGACCGCCAGTGCTGGCTCATCAGCATCCTGGCTAAAGTCGCACAGCGTGTCCGAGACGCCTCGCCATCATCAAGACAGGTCAGAACCTCCTCCTCGTTTTCATCATGTTCGTCAAGCCGTATCTCCCGTACTGGTCATTGAACTCTGAGCAGCTGTAAAGCTGTTTAATTTGCTTATTCTGAAGTGAGATGATAAGGTGGTGTTCCTGTGTGTTTCGCTCTAGGCTCTCCTGAGAGAGGGACTAGATGAGGTCAAGCAGTTCTTCTCCATAAGCAGCAGCTGCCGCCTTCCCCTTAACCCTGGCCTGCTAGTTAAGGGCATTAACATACAGGTACATGGTACAAGGTACATTCATGTAGCTGCAATGCTTATACAGTCTTCAGTTTGATCCATAAGTGTGTAATCATTGTTGTAAAAGTCCTTAACATTGGTGACAGCGACTATTTTCATAATGGTAAGTTTTTATGTCGTATGCAAAAAGTAAGGAATAAAACGTGACCGGGCATGCGGTTAGGAAAATATTATGATTTAATTTAGTAACTACATTCTCCAGTCTCTCGATAGCGAGAAGCAAAATGGCGTGGTTATTGTACAGAATATTATGCCAAAACTGCATGCTGCTGATAAACAGAGAAACTTAGTGTTTTGTTAGGATTCTCTGTCACTGTGTTGTCCAGCACTCCTTCAGGGCTCAACAGCAATAAAACAGAAGATCTTTTCTCTCCTTGTACTCATGCCCCCCCTCCTCTTTCCTTCATTCCCTCTAGTCCTGCTCATATTTCAACTCCAACGCCGTGCCACTCAAGCTCTCATTCCAGAACATGGACCCGCTGGGAGACAACATCAACGTCATCTTTAAGGTGCTTACGCATTTGCTAAATCTGTTAAGAGGTGCTAAAGGTGTGAGAATTGTAACTGACGTTTAAATGCATTTAGTCAGGAGATGACCTGCGGCAGGACATGCTCACCCTCCAGATCATCCACATCATGAACAAAATCTGGATCCAGGAGGGCTTGGACATGAGGATGGTCATCTTCCGCTGCTTCTCCACCGGCCGGAGCCGAGGTGTGTGTGTGTGTGTGTGTGTGTATATGAGATAGAGAAATGAAGTCTGGTTTTGCTCTTCAGTGCACATGTATGCTTTAGTTTTCGGCTTAAACAGGATGTTGCCCAATCATTCAAGTAATGCTGGGCTTTGTCTGAACAGTTTGTGAGGTCTGACTAAATGTTATTGCTGTATCCTAGGCATGGTGGAGATGATCCCGAATGCCGAGACCTTGAGGAAGATCCAAGTAGAGCATGGGGTCACCGGATCCTTCAAAGACCGCCCGCTGGCTGACTGGCTGCAGAAACACAACCCCACTGAAGATGAGTATGAGAAAGTGAGCCTGAGTTTTCATCCTTATATAAACTTACATTTACGGCATTTAGCAGTTGCTGTTATTCAGACTTCCAGAAGTGCTTTGAAGTCTCAACAAGAACACATCCTAATGCTAGTACAAAACTTCGCTCAAGGTATGTGAATACTGTTAAGAAAACCCTCTTGGAGAGCAGTTATTACAACAACAAAAACGGGGTCATCCTGATGCTGTTTGTTTAGATATATTCTCAAACGAACTCTGGTGCCTTCCAGGAGCAGATGTATTTATATTAAGATCACATGACACTTTAGTTGCACACAGAGCTACTCCATTCAGCTAATTATGTGACTTCTGATGGCAAATCGTAGCAATTGAATGGTGTCCCAAAAGTCTTCATACACAAGGGACTATGTATGCCAGCACCACGTCGGTTGTGCCTTCGTCAGTGGATTTTCGTGGACGTCCACTTCTCAGGTGGTCCCAACACTTCCAGTGTTTTTGAATTTGTTATTAAGTTTGGCAACAGTGTCACGTGTGATGTGCTTGCTCAGTCGCAATCTTGCGATAGCTTCCCGATCCAGCCATGCGAATGATTTCAATACGTTCTTCTTTTGTCAAAGGCATTCTTAAATGCTATCTTTATACATATATTTGGGAATATTCATTCATTCCACTTAAGTTTCATTGTGGAAAAGTTCAAGCGGGACAAGTACAGTACTTATGAAAGGTACTGTAGCTCCTCAGTCAGTTGACTCAGCTGTTTGGAAACACCTGGGTGCTGGAACTCTGGATAAATAAAACTTCCCTGTATCTTGTACCAGTGGCTGAAAGATAGCGTGCTGCCATGCAGAGTGTGATGAGTGCAAGTGAAGTAATGAGAGGCATAAATCATTAAAGCACGTTTGGTACAAATATGATGCCCATTTTTTGACAGCAAAGAGTTATTGCACTCATTATCCGAATTCCTGCAGTCTGGACAGTTTCTCACAGCATAGATACAGAGCTGTCAATCACACCAGTGATGCCGTGTCATTATTTTTCTGCAGGCAGTAGAGAACTTCATCTACTCCTGTGCAGGCTGCTGTGTGGCAACCTACATCCTGGGCATCTGCGACCGCCACAATGACAACATCATGCTGAAGAGCAGTGGCCACATGTTCCACATTGACTTCGGCAAATTCCTGGGCCATGCGCAGATGTTTGGCAACATCAAACGGTGAGACCAGGAATTGGAATGGAGAGGAAAAACCTGTTTACACCAGTTTACTCAGGACTGACCAACACTACATTTACAGCCACCGACATGAATGTACTTTTCCCTCGAAGATGAAAAACTGTGATGTGTTTTTATGGTTCGTTTTACTCTGTGTTGTTCAGGGACCGGGCTCCTTTCGTTTTTACGTCTGACATGGCTTACGTGATTAACGGGGGTGACAAGCCTTCGAGTCGCTTTCATGACTTTGTGGACTTGTGTTGTGAGGCGTACAACCTCATCAGGAAACACGCACATCTGTTCCTCAACCTACTGGGCTTGGTGAGTGAAAAATCTGATCATCAGTGTTATTCCATCTGCACTCGTCTAGCTCAGTTTGTTCCACTGGTTTTTGACAATTTTCTTTTCTTTCTCTGAAGTTATTTGCATTTCTCGTAACCTGCATGCTTCCATGTATATTATCTACATCAGGAGTGTCCAGTCTTATCCAGAAAGGGCCGGTGTGGGTGCAGGTTTTCATTCCAGCCAAGCAGAAGCCACACCCGAGACTATTGAAAGCCAAGCTCAACTGATTAAACAGGTGGAATCAGGTGTGGCTCCTGCTTGATTGGAATAAAAACGTGCACCCACACCGGACCTTTGCGGATAAGATTGGAAACTCCTGGTCTACATTATTAAATCTGTTTTGTGTCTGGGTGTGTACAGATGGTGTCCTGTGGCATTCCTGAGCTGTCAGATCTAGAGGATTTAAAGTATGTTTATGACACTCTGAGACCACATGAGTCTGAAGCAGATGCCACCATGTACTTCACCAGGTTGGAAAACCAAAATAATGTTCAGGCCATTAATGCATTCAGAACGTACCTTTCAGATAAATACAGATAAATGAACAAATTTAATAGGAGTTGTTGATGTGGTGTTGTTCTACTAAACAACAAAACCACTATTTGGTGTAGTCCACTTGATATTGGACTAAGTGTAATGTAGCCTCTTATGAAACCCGAGTCTTCACCAGCCCAGGCATATCATCATAACCGTGTTACATTTTATCATTGTCACAATGTTGTGTTAAATAGGTTTTAACTATTCATTTGTGTCAGTTTAATTGAACAGCAGAAAAGGAACTTTGACTGAATCATTTAGAACTTTGATTCGTTATACTTTAATTGTACACACAATTGTTCATTCACGGCTGTTTAATAACTTCTTCTTAGAATAGCTAACCAATTAAAAGATAAATATTTTATTAACATTTCAAACTTGGTACACTAACTATGGCTAGCAGGTTATGTTACAATAACTGGATAAAGTTAACCATTAGAACAGATTATTATTATCTATGAAGACAAATATAACCTTGCACTTGTGCGCACATTTTTGTCTGACATTGTTCAGACCAGGTACATGCTCAAGAGTTTGAGATCTAACTACTTTACAGCTATTTCTGTCTTAGTGTTAACTGACAGAACTGGTCCTAAGGCAAGTCAAAACCAAAGGGCTTTCTACTGTCCACAAACAAACAAACGATATATAACGAAGTGTATTTTTCTGCGTATTTCTATCACAATTCAGGAATATTGGTGTAGGTATGAGCCATGACTGAATCTAAAGATTTATTTACTAATGTATTAAACAGAATACGTTCTAGTAGAAAACCTATATATTTTCATGACGCTAATCCACATTTCATGTAGCAGAAGCATACATTCTGTGTGTTATCTTCATAATGTGTAGGTGACTGGTTAAGAATCATGACCCTTTTGGCCTATTTCTCTTGGGCTGAAGTTAAACTGAAGTGTTAAGATCTCCCGTGTGAGGATATTCATAACATGACTCAAAATCCAGTCAGGACTGTTGAAAAGAAAGCTGTGTGTCTGCTCGGATTACATGACTGTAAGTCAGGAGGAAGGACAGAGCCGCATCTGCAGTTTGGCATTATTTCATTTTTAAAATCTGATTAACATCCCAGACCCAACTTTTATGTAAAAACTGTTGAGCAGTGGAGGCTCTGTTACATTTCCAAGAGCCAGTACATTTATTAGAGAAAATTTGTAAAGGCAGAAATGTACTATTCCTCCATAACAATTCGCTGAGCGTACACTGCTTTTTTTTTTTTTTTTTTCTTTTTCTACAGCTGAATCTCAAATGGCATTTACTGCATATGGTGCATTACATAAGATATACAATACCATATTTATCACCTAGATGGAGCGCATATGTCATGAATAGGAATCTATATGGGACTGAGCCTAACTGTGGAATAAAAACACATTGCTATGTGAGAATGAGGTGAATTTGACAGATCTAATATTCCAGTCAACACTGGGATGCTTGTCTAAGAGCTTTACAGTACATAATGTTTGTGCAATAAACATGTAATTATTTTATTCTGTAGTTTTTATTTTGCGCTTTGCACAATAGTTTGCACTTTAAGGAGAGGCCATTTGTTTCCTGTTGTGGTTAAACATCTGCTTCTGGAATGAGCGCAGGGCTTGTAATGTACACAAAAAATGTAAAAATCAAGAGATGCATTGAAAATTGCAGTATATTATATAACTGATGATTATATGTGTTCTGGTATGGGCTCAGATTTTTTGTAAGTCTTTAGAAGTGGAGTCCAAGAAATACACCATACTGTACATACAAAAGAGTTCTGAAAGGTATTCCTTGAACCTTCGTGAACACTTTTCTCATCTTTCCAGGTTGATAGAGTCCAGTCTGGGCAGCGTGGCCACAAAACTCAACTTCTTCATCCACAACCTTGCCCAGATGAAGTTCGCCTCATCCGAGGAGCGACCCGTTTTGTCCTTTGCACCACGAGTCTACACACTGAAAAGCGATGGCCTCATACGCAGCCTGTTTGTGTGCCGCCACGTTAAAACCTACAGCCCCAACAAGGGTTATGTACGTCCACTGTAAACACAGCTCAGACATCATGATGAAACATGAAGCACAGACACACTCGTAGTGCTACTGCTGTAATAAATATGTTTTCAGTTAAGAGGCCTCTGATGGAAATTTCTCCCTCTTGTTTAGTCCTATGTGGTGAAAGTGGAGCGAGAGGGCCAGCAGGGGGCGACATTGGTCCAGAGGAGCTTTGAGGAGTTCCACGAGTTACACAGCAAACTGCGCCTCATCTTCCCTTCTTTTAAACTACCCAGGTACACTAATAATGTCTCCCACCAGAACCATGAAACAACTTTTATTAGCTTGAATGCAGGTGGTAACTGATTTAGAGTCTAATACCTCGGATCAAACTGTGCACCAGACAAGTGGCAATGTGTTTCTCTTGCTCATTGTATTTTGACAGTATATGAATAATTAAAAATAAATCTTTAAGTGGCAATACTAATGAGCCTTACTCACTGAATAAAATAGAAAATGTACTACAAATAGAAAATACAGTAATTATTATCAAGCATCAAAAGTATCAAAGCAAGAAATCCAGAAAACTAAAACTACCAGTGGCTACCAGTCCAGTAGCAAGGGTTCCAGTTGTATGATTTTTGGTACCTGCAGACGATTGGTGCCAGTAGAAGTGGGTGATACCTTCGGTGTGGGTCTAACAGCAGTGTTTGTTGCTGATTGGTGCTTGGGATTCAGAACATGTTTTGGTTTCCCAGAAACCTAATTAACCAGGCTAAAATGAAAATGAGCTAATCATAATTACAGGTCATCTAAAAAAAAAATTTGAATATCATGGGAAATTATCATAATTCAATTCAAAAAGAACTTTCATATATTCTAGATTCATTACATATAAAGTGAAATATTTCAAGCCTTTTTTTGTTTTAATCTTGATGATTACGGCTTACGGCTCATGGAAGTCAAAATCCAGTATCTCAAAATATTAGAATAAAGAATTTATAATACAGAAATGTCGATCTGAGAAGAGCTCTAATCAGATAATTAACACAAAACACCGGCAAAGCTTTCCTGAGCCTTTAACCTCTCAGTCTGGTTCAGTACACACAACCACAACCGTCACAGTCACAGTTCCACCTGTCTTTCAGAATGACCTGGGATGAGAACTCCAGTTAACGTTTGTTCTGCTTTTGGTTCTTGTTTTTTTGTTTTTTTTTGTTTTGTTTTGTTTTGTTTGTTTGGTGTTGTGGGAAAATCCTACGTGAATGTCGAGCAGAACATTTAATGAAAAACTCTTTTTAAACTCTTGTATCTGTGCCTGTATTTTATCAGTGAATGAGCAGATAAGCTAAAAAGAAGGCAAACGCTTTCGCAGTGTTTTTCTTGGCACTACCAGTATCTCCTCACTTCGATGTTATACGCAAGCTCATGTTAAAATAGATCTGTCCGTCTCTCACGTCCTACAGCTTCCCTAGCCGGTTTGTGATTGGCCGCTCTCGCGGAGAAGCCATGGCTGACCGGAGGAAAGACGAGCTGAACGCATATGTGTGGCATCTGATCCACTCGGCTGCCGAGGTTGCTCAGGTACTTCCCACCTGTTATTCCTGTTATTTCCAGCACACGCTGTCCAATTCTAGGACTACCGTTGACAGGGAAAACACTAATGAAAATCAGGGTTATTTTATATATTTGCATAACCACACATAACAGTTTAAATGATGCAGTTTGATGTATTTATAATCGGTTGAACATAGAGTCCGCCTGTAACCTGGCGTCAAAATAATAAACAAACACAGCTATAAATTAGGATCATGTTCACCCCATGCTGCTCATGCAGCAGGGATACCTCACTTGGCTGTTATGACGGTCATAAATGATCTGTGTGCTTGTGTTTCAGTTTGACAGTGTTGCTTCCTGGAAATCAGTCACACGCTTCTTGGAAAGAAAGAAAGAAAAAAACCTTGTGCTTTAGATAGACAGTGTTTCTGCCCCTCCTAGTCAGCTCTGAGAGCAGCCGAGCAGTTCACACTTACACTACTGTGTCTCCTTTTGGGAGCGTCTAAAAAGAATGCTGTTCGACTTAGCATTTCATTTAGGATGCATGTAATAATAAACTTTATTTTATAAAGCGCCTTTAAAAGCAGCTTCTCAAAGCGCTGCATGCAAATGTATGTAAACCTGATGTAAACCTCCAGCTAAGCTGTTTGTTTAGGTGCCATGGTGATTCTTAGTTTCTGTCTCCCTCCATGCAGAGTGACCTGGTCTACACCTTCTTCCACCCGTTACCAAGAGACGAGCGGCCAGTAGGAACTGCTGTAAACACACTGGGAAACAAACCAACAGGTGACCTGTTCTGACATGTACACAGTGTTTCTGTTTTAGAAGCTAAATGTTGGTGATTCATCAAGCATGTGGGCATGACATAGTACATCAGGGTTAATGTTCATCTGTCATCGTGTGACTCAGTCCAGTAATGAGTAAACTAGTCAGCCTAAGAGTGCATGTGTGACAGTGATGACCAGAAAAAGGCCAGTGGTGTGTTGGGGCCTTATCAGTAATTTCCAATGAGCTTGAAATCAGCCAGCACATGGAGGGAATTTGTAATCATGCAGAGTGAGTTGTCACTCGTCTATAAGCACTTTGGTTCATCATTCTCCAGAAATTCAATAAAGCTAGTTAAACATTAATAGGGACAGCGAACAGGTCAGCGGTGAACACCATTCAGACAAGTCTGGCTCCACGACTCTTGTTTAATATTTAATTAACATGAGCTCTGTAAATTTCTCTCTCTCTCTTCATCTAATAGTAATTAATTAATTATCCACTCTTAGTGGCAGATGCAGGTTGTTCAGCTTAAATATTAAATCATAAACGTGAGCTTCTCTCGTGCACAGACACACACAGTGCTACATAACACGTTTCTAAGATTCCACCAAACAGGTTTTGTGATAAACACATTTTCCTTCTATTACAGAGGGTTCTTGGACTCCTGTGCCTGGTAAAGTGGCTGGTGAAGTGAAATTGTCCATTTCCTATAAGAGCAACAAGCTTTTCATCATGGTTATACACATACGAGGCTTGGTGAGTCTTTTGGCATTGGTTGCGTTTGCATTATATATTGCGTTATGAAGAAGTGTAACGTAACATAATCCCATATTTTTCCAATAGCAACCCTTGCAGGACAGCACCGATCCTGATCCATACGTCAAACTGTACCTGCTCCCTGATCCGCAGAAAACAAGCAAGAGGAAGACGAAGGCAGCTCGCCGCACATGCAACCCCACGTATAACGAAATGGTAAACACCGTGGTCAAGAGAGACAGTTACTGCATTTTAAAGTGTCTATGATAACAATACTTATTCCTGAGAACCTGCAGTCTATTATAAACAAGAGTTAATGGCATCGTCTTAGAGAAAAAAAATAGCATTATGTTGAAACATCACAGAGCACTGCATCCTTTATTATATTCTATTTATATGGGTTTTTTTTTTTTTACCCACATTTTCTCCCACTTATATCATTTGCCATTTCCCACTCACTAATTCTCCCCATCACATGACAGCTGACATTGAGAGCAAAGACACGTGCTTCCTCCGAGACACATGAAGCCACACTTTTGAAACTGCTGGTCATGTTATGGGAAATTGCAGCTGTGGAAAGCATTAACTTCCTTGTTATTCATACTCGAGCTCACAGATGCCCATGATTGGTTAGTGCTGCTCTGATTGACAACAGAGAGAGCAATGCCTCCTCCATGTACAACAATTCAAGTTTCCTTATTCCTAGTCTTCTTGTGCACATGTACCTGTAAATGCCTTCTTCAGGTCAACTGCAGGTTCTCAGTAGGGTTCAAATCTGGAGAATGAGATGGTCATTACTCTGTTTTTCTTCATTAGGTTTTGGAAACATCTATCCATGGCAAAGTTTAACCTCCTGGTAGAGACAGCCAGTGTGTTTTGGTGTAAAATACCTTAGCACTTAGATATCAATCAGAAACAATTACAAAAAATGATGACAGTTTGTTTGCAATTTAAGGTCATCACATTTTGAGGAAAAAAATAAGTATAAATTTTGCCATAGGGTACCAATAATTATGAAGCTGAATGTGTATATATATATTTTTTGCTGTGACCAGTCAGATTGAAAAACCATTATGTCTGATGTTTGCGTTGGTTTTCTCACCCTGTAGCTGGTGTATGATGGGATACCAGATGGGGACCTGAGCCAGAGGTCAATCCATCTTCGAGTGCTAGGCGACGGGGCGTTCTGGGAAAACACACTGCTGGGTGAGGCCATCATCCCCTTAAAGAATCTAACACCTGGACAGCATTGGGTGGACTGGCACCAGCTGAGCACGGGCAGCTCCGATGCCACCCGCTAACAAAAACATGCAGTTGCGAAGACCGACATTACGTGATGAACTGATGGCTGCATTCTGATCGACTGGTGTAATTTGGTGCATCCCTGTAAAGGGAACTGACTCAGAAGATGAAGCCTGTTGAGGACCATGTAGGTGTGTCTGTCTTTGCATTAGCATCTGTGAGTTGCTGCGTAGAAGGATGTATTTTCCCCACAGTGGGGATGGTTATTGCTGATTCTCTCACCCTGGAGACCTGGAGACTCTGTGATGGAGAGCTATCACTAAATGTGCTAGTTGTGTTGGGGTTGGTTTTCTTTTTTTTTTTTTTTTGCCCTCTACATGGACTGTGGTTGAGATAAGAAACACTGACTCTCTTGGATGCCGGATGTGTTCCAGAAGGATCTGAAAACTTTGTCCATTGTACAGCCTCACAATTTCCTGTTAAGCGAGAGGAAGTGAAATGTTAACTTATTTCTTTTTAAGATGTTCTTTTATTTTGGCTCGATTTTGAGCTAGCTTTTGTTGTGACATTTATGTCTCTGATTTAGATTATTACAGATTTTACCTATCAAGTTAAAAGGGAGTTAAAGGGAGTGTTGTAAAACGATTAGATTCACGGTGCTGGTGGCAGGGATCTACCATATCTTGAAAAACTAAAACACTTGAGATTCTGTGGAATTGCAAGCTTGTGTGTACTCATGCAAGGTCTAACTCAGTCCAGTTGTCCTACAACCTCTGTAGTATGAATGGCAAGAAAATAGCTCTATAACATACGTGTGTTTTATTATTCACTTTTTTTTTTTTTAAACAAGCACCAGGCTTTGAATAGATCCAGGATGTAGTGATTTTCACTGAGCGTTTTCTTAAAAATCTGCACATGGTGGGACTTATGTAGGTTGGAGCCTAAATTTAGCAATGTTATATTATACTTCACATTGTACCATGAACCATCCAGTGACCTTAACATACCTTTTCATATATATAAGCAAGAAAATGAATTAAATTGGATCCTTTTTTTTTTTTTTTAAACCAACACTGTTAATGAACCTAAGAGGGATTTGATGCATGCTATGGCTGGGCGATATGGAAAAAAATCCAGGTTAATATTCAACAAAATCTAATCATGTTCTTTATTTGTGCAATGAACTTCCTCCAATGTACATTCATATATACATGCTTTATAACACATTATGGGTTTCCAGGTGAATTCTAGACTTGTTTTTATTTGTTGTGTATCTATAAACCAATTAAACCTTTGCTTTCAGTAGGCACTGCCTTGTTTTAATCACATTGGCACTTTATAGACCATGAATGTGTGCTTTCCACATTGTGACCGTGATATACTTCCAATATATCGCCTAGCCCAATAGCACACAACCCAATAATGACCTTATTTACATGTGCTCTTAACAGCTTGCCTTGAAATGAAGTGTGAAGGCTGAAACATGATGATGGGAGCCTAAGTTTCGGTTTCGACGCAGTATCTCAACCTAGCACCGGTCTCTCCAGTGAGAATTTGTAGTTGAATGATTCATGTGCATGCTGTGATATTTGCTACTGGATAAATGTTGCACTTTTGGCCTTATTTGCTATCAAGTATTTTGTGCTTACGTTTCTGGGATCAGTCGGTTTCTTTAAATTGAATATTTTATTTATTTCAAGAAAGGGAAGTGAAGAAGTATTGTTAGTATTCATTCCTTATTCTGTTCGGAACTAAATCTAACGTTTAAGCTTTAATCTGTGTGTTTTCTTCCTTTCCAGAATTAGATGCATGCAAGTGATTCACTAAACCTGTGGCTAAGGCTGTTTTTGTTTTCTTTTTTTTTCTCTTTTTTTTTTTCTTCTCTTGTAAACATGTACACATACTTTCTCTTTCTGTTTCTTTGCAACACAAACTTTTTGATCTGTCCACTTCAATCGTTAACTCACTGTTCTAAAGTAAACTAAAGGGTTTGATGGAAAAGATGAAGTTTAATGAAGGAAACTAGCTGCTTGAAATTCACCTACATTTTAGAAGTTATTTGAGCAATATGTATATAAATCACCAGTGTGTTTAGTTACAGGTGTGTATAACATGGTGTTCTGATATGGTAAGCACATAACAATGAACCACATGGAGCCCAAGGGAAAGTTGAACTGTTCTAAACAGCAGACTAGATCCATTCCTGAGATGCCAGCTGTCTTGCTCATGCTGTTGTCTGAGATTATAAGGTTCTGTCACTAATGTTTCTTATTTGATGTTGAAGTTAGTCAACTTATTTTTGAAGTAGAAAACTGTACCGAGTGTTAGTATTATTACTGGTGAGTTGCTCTTTGTGTGCCCTTGTAAGGCTTAGACTTGCTGTGATTACGCAGAAGGTTTGCAAAGGACTCCGACAAACCCAAATTAGCTCAATTTGAATGACCACAGGCCATTTGCGCAAGAGAAAATAGGAAAGAATGTAAGTTCAAAATGAACAGGCTTAGTGTGTTGTGCATATTAAGAATATAATTTTGTCTGTGCTTTTATGGTTTTGTCACACTGTTTTGATTTCCTGACATAGATATGTTCCTTTTAGACCATTATTATTATTATTTTTTTCAATATTATTTGCACTAAATAATAAAAAGAACTTGAATTCAAAATGGAAAACAGACTATGTCTATGAGGATATGAATCTGCTAGTGTTGGTTAACTTGCTCTGCACGTAATGCTCACGTAGCATATTTGTTAATCTCTGAAAGGGCAGTTCTGTAAAGACTGCTGGATGTGAAAGAAGATCAGGTTTCATTCACACAAATGGAATGCCCTCATTTAGCCTGCCTAATGCTCAATATACACACACTGGCCACACCTGCACATTTAATGCTATTTTCTAATCGGCCAATCATGTGGCAGAAGGGCAAAGCACAAAGTCATGAAGATACAAATCAAGTGCTCCAGTTAATGTTCACATTGAGCGGACAGGAAAGCTACGGTAACTAAAATAACAACTCATTGCAACCATGCTGAGCTCTCAAACCACACCGCTGTTAGTCACTGAGATCATTTTCCCAATTCTGATGTTTGATGTGAACATTAAGTTAAGCTCTTTACCTGCCTCTGCGTTGCACTGCTGCCATATGATTGGCTTCTCGAACAATTGCACAAATGAGCAGATTTTACAGGTGTTCCTAATAAAGTGGACAATGAGTACATGTCTTTACGAATTTCTGATGGATTTGTGAAAGGTCCTTCACCCCTTGATTGTGGCCCTCACCCAGCTTTGTTAGCATCCCACAGTGTTCAGAATTACATCAGGCCTGTGTGTTTTCACGTGTCTGCTACTTTGTGTAAGCAGTGTTTGTTGCTGCATTTGATTATAGTCATTAATGTTAATACGGCCCTGGGAGGAGTAATGATGAATGACAAAGCTGGTAATTATCCAAACAAAAGGCTCCTTCCTACAAGATTTACTGTTCAAGATGTTAGGATTTAAGGAAATCTGAACTAGTTATCGTGTTAATTGTAATGTTACAAGGATACATAATGACGGCATTAACAAAAATTGTACTGTAGCCTGTTTAAGGTAGAATACGATACAAGAGTTTTAAAATGCTTCACTAAATGGGGAAAACATCCAATTTATATATTCATAGAGTTCTTGATGAGGGTAAAAGTGTATTTTAGCATACTGTAAACTTCTCATGCCATTTCAGCCCTATTTTGTATAGCGCATAATGATATAAAGGATACATTTTAGAATGGGTAAAGAAGTGTGTTAAGGGAGTAGAGCTACTGTGGTAAAGAGGACACGACCGTTCTCCTCCAGCTGAGAACATGCTCACTGGTTCTTCATCTGTTATGAGGAGGTTTGAGCCTCTTATATTACAGCATACAAAGACCTTCTATACAGTTCTGTGATTTGTGGCAATAGTTTGGGAAAGAGTCACATATGGGTGTGATGGTCAGGTGTCCACATACTTTTGGCTATATAGTGTATGATGTTATGCTCATTATTTAAACAAAAACTGTAATCATTTCTGTAGCAATACATACATTTCAATGAACATCCCAAAGAACATCACTCCATTGTTGATTATTTTCCTATAATGGCATGTCCCATTGTGTTTTATTCCGTAATTATACCACGGTGCTGATGAATCCTCTTTGGAATTGTTCAGAAGGTGTTGATTCGTTTTCTATAACAGCAGCTCTGACTGTAGTGACTGCTGCATCTCACAGGTTCAGGACCTTCTTTTATTGCGAAAATATGCAGTCTTAATACACTGTGACCAAAAGTATGTGGACACCTGACCTCACACCCATATGCTGACCTCCAAAATGTTGCCACAAAGTTGGAAGCACACAGTTGTCTAGAGTGTCTTTTGTATGCTATAGGATTACAATTTCCCTTTATTGGAACTAAGAGGCCCAAATATATTCCAACATGACAGTGCCCTCTGTGTACAAAGTGAGGTCCATGATGACATGCTTTGCCAATATAGGAGTGGTAGAACTCGAGTGGTCTGCACAGAGCCCTGACTTCAACCCAACTGAACACCTTGGGGATGAACTGGAACGCTGACTGTGCCCCAGGCCTCCTCACCTGACATCAGTGCCTGACCTCACTAATGCTCTTGTGGCAGACTGAGCACAAATCCCGACAGCCACTTTCCAAAATCTAGTGGAAAGCCTTCCTGGAAGAGTGGATTTTATTTTAAAAGCAAAGGAGGACCAAGTCTGGAATGAGGTGTTCATAAAGCACTAATTTGTATGGTGATCAGGTGTCCACAAACCTTTGGCCATAGTGTATTACAATTAACTTGCCCATTTTTAAGCTTGTCCTAAACTGATCCTATGGGGTTGTGATGTGATGAACGAATGACTCAAACCCGAAGACTCGAGAGGTGAACTACTCATTTCTGAAAGAACGACTCGGCTCTGGAGGTGAGGTGAACTGACAGACTGCATAGCCTGAAGCCCAGCTTAGCAATTAATTAATCATTTCTGTTTCTCATAATGTGGCCTTGGCTGCATTAGCCTATAGTTTATTTTTTATTCCAAATGTGATCAGTGTTTGCGTAAGTAGCCTACTAGATGTGTTGGGGGAAATTTAACATGTAACATTTGAATTATATTTTGCTGAAATGAACCAAATGAAATGGTAAAAAAGATCCGTTCATTTCTGCTGATCCGAGTCGGTAAAATGATCCGAACTTCCCATCACTATCAGATACTGGGCGCGTGCGACTGCATTTCTACGACGATCCCTAACTCTGCCTTCATTACCACGGAGTTTATTGACGGTCCCTTAACTTTTCTGATGAAATCTCCCCTTGTTTGCGCTGGGCTTTTCTCTGTTAGTCTTGAGGAAGGGAAGGAAGAGGAACAGGAGAAACCGCCGTTGAATCTATTGGCAAATAACAACTGTTTCAATAACAAGCATTTGTTCGCTGATTTGTTGTTTTTCTTTGAATGAGACATTCCATCGAGTTGTAAAAGAAACGCTTGTTTAATTCGTTAAAGCGCCAACTCAGTAGCTTCGCGTTCAAGCGCTCTTATCTGAAGAGGAGGATCTTCACCAGCGACAGATCTAGCTTCAGTATCGACTTCAAAACCAAGATGGCTTGTATATCGACGTCCGATTTGGGAAGTATGGATTGTGTCAGCTCGATCTTCATCATTCAGTCGTCCTCTCTCTTCTCTCCAGTTCTCAGTGAGTGTGTGTGTCTGATGAATCCTCAGTGTACAGCTGCCGTTAATATGAACATGGCGAATGCCGGGGACAATATGGGCGCCGACTGCCTTCACTGCTGCTGGGTCGCATGGAGAGTTAACCGGCAACATGCCGTTGCCGTTTAAACACTATGGACACTTTGGGGATTTGACTATATTAAACACGGACAGTATTCTGAACTGCGACACTTTGTCGTTGACTTTGCTAGTTGTTCAGTAGCTAATATTTAGCAGCACATGAAATTGTAAGGTTTCTGACTCGTTTGCTAGCTAACGCTAACAGCTGGAGCTGTAACCGTAATTCTAACCACAGGTATTATTAGTAATTTTGGTCAACTTAACTAGTTAGCATTTAAAGTCTTAAGTTACCTTTTCAGTTAACAATTAACTATTAAGCTAGGCTTGTCAAAACAGGAGAGAGAAAAAAAAAAAAAAAAACTTTACTAGCTCACAAGCTAAGTTACCGGAAACGTTTTTTTTCTTCTTCTTCTTCTGTGCTTTAAATTTCATAACCCTATTCAATATTTTGGAAAATATTAATATATAATAATGTATAGAAATATGAGCTCAGAGGAACACTTCTCTAAGAGGGGTTCAGGGCCCACCACCACTGCTAGCCTTGAGGTGGGGAACGACAGCTGGGCTAGCTCCTGGATTAGCATGCTGTCAGCAGTGTCTAGGCCTGCATGGTCGCTTCTTCAGAAATATCTGCCTGGAAGAACGCAGACTTGGTCCAGCGAGGCAGGAAAATCCAGTACTGACTTTGGACACCAGCTAATGGCAGGTCTTGATAACCTCATACCTTCTGACCAGAGTTCCACTCACCTGCGAGTAGCGTATGTTCACTGTCGGCATGAAAACGGCGGGTTTCTCACTTCAGGCGATGCAGAAACTCTGAGCTGGTTGACAGCAGACTCTCTGAGGGAATTAGGGATTCAGGACGCCGTGAATATGAATTCTAAGGCTCAACAAACAGCCCCAGTGGAATACCGGTACCTTGCATCCATGAGGAAGTTTCTCAGCCAGGTTCTGGCACCAAAAGAAGGAAAGCACACTGAGCCCATGCAGCCCAAATTTGGTGTTTGGTACCCAAGTCCAACCACGAGAGCCACGCACACCTGGTGGTGGCAGGGACTTTGGAGATCTGACGACCCTCGAAACACTCCTGCTTTGTACCAGACTAGAACATCTGCTGATGCTAAAACAAAGTCCCCGCATTGTGGAGGGCACCACAGTAATGGTCATTGTGAACCGGATTGCCAGGGGTCAGCTGTTGCAGCTGATACGCCGGTAGAACCGTTGGAACACAGCGACGAGGCTGAATGGACGTGCAGGGAATGTGCTGGACCTTCACGCATCAAAGAGTCAGCTGACCATACAAGCCTTCACACAACCAGGCTGGAATTCTTTCCAAACTCGGACTGCCTTCCATCAGCTCGTGAACACCGCGTTGTAGAGAATCAGGTCGGTACCAGAGCTGCTGCCGCCTGCAGCGAGGTGGCAGTTCTGACCCCGGATCCGGACAATGGCTACTCTAGTTTGGAGGAAGAAAGTGCCAGTGCAAGGCAGTGTAAAATGAATGCTGGTTCTGAGTTGGTGGACCTTGATAGTTCTGCTGCTTCTCAGGCTGGCGATCATGGACACGGAGGAGAGCAGGACAGATCTGCAAGGAATACTCATTGCGAGAGGGTTGAGAACAAAGAGCAGAATGAGGAGGAGGAGGAGGAGAAAGTACAAAATACTGAGCCGGAGATTGTACATGAGGTTTTGCCAGTTCAGTCCACCCCTCACTGTCAGAATAAGGCGATCGCATACATCATAGGCAGCCCCTGCAGCGACGACTCGGACATGGAAGACAACAGCGTTTGGGACAGTGATGATGATGATGATGGCTTTGACAGTGACGTCTTGGATAGCTATTCTGACTCCGAGGACCTAGAGGATAGTGATGAGGAGGAAGAGGACGAAGAGGACTCAGAATCTGAGGAAGTTGACTCGGAGAATGAGAGATTGTGGAATTCGTTGTGCCAAACCAGGGACCCCTATAACCCTCGCAACTTCACGGCCCCTATTCAGACGTCCCGGAAACTCTGTGCATCTGCGGTGAACTTGTCCCCTGTGGGATCGCTAGGAAAGCCCGATTCCCTTCTGTGTTCCTCCCAATCATCCCCTCCTGCACCTCTTGGAGGAACCCAGAAAGACATGGAGTCCAGCGAAGAGGCCTGTTTATCCATGGACGAAGCTGAGAGCCTGAGACTTTGGAACTCCTTCAGCTGCTCATCAGACCCCTACAGTCTCCTGAACTTTCAGGCATCAATCAGGACTCTGCAGCCAGCCAGACAGCGCTGTAAAAAAGAGACACCGGTTGAGCCTCTGCGCTATAGGAAAGAAGAGGCGGAGGAGAGGATGGACAGTGGATTCTCGGAGGCAGCCACTGTCCAAAACCTTGGAAATGCTGGAGTTGTCAGGCTGAAAAAGGTTAGTGTGATGTCTGGAGTTTTCAGCACTTACTTTGTAGGCCAGGAAATTCACATATTACCTAACGTGTTATGTCATGGTCAAGGTTTGTCCTGTTTTCTTTACTTGTGATTAGGTATTTGTTTTGGAGAGGGCTTTGAGTAAATGTTATATTTGAAATGATGGTGATGCAGTAGGTAATGTCTTTTGGAAGATAAGGAAGTGATGTGAGCCAAATTTTACAGCCACCTACCTAGATAATACAAAAGAAAAATGAAATGTCTGTGTATATAAACTTACATTTCACTTAACCCCACTTGGCTCTTAATCGTGTAGGTTTCCTTCAGTTCAACAACATGTCGTTATTTAACAGTATACACCTCTAGTCTCTGTGGAACACAAAACATATTGAATGTTTTTCCTATTGTAAAGCTAACTAACAGGTTGATACGCAGTTTTCTACATATTGCTGTTTTAGCCTGTACAGATGTACAGTGAAAATTCTATCTCCTGTCATTTTTGTTAGATGTGTGACAGACATCCCATTTTTGGTTACTAGCTTTAGCATCAGTAGTCACAGGCTGAATTTAGATCATTATTATTAAGGCTCAGCTGTGAAAGGATGTGGGAATGATGTAAAGCAGTGCAAGCAGACCATCCCCACCCCCCCTCCTGTCTTCTGATGCAACACTTCCATTTTACTCTCTCCAGGGAAGTGTGAATGAATATTTTGCCCATTATTCATCATCAGTCTGGCCCATTTTCAATCTCTGACTCTATGCTAGTCTAGTCTTAGACAATGGGTGTAACTGTAGAAGTATTCACTGTATCAGCCAATACAATGGACCATCCGTCCACCATCATCTCCACACGTTCTCCTTTTGATTTAATATGGGGTCATTTTCGAGGAATATGAAATGGTACTTACAATGCACATTCATGTAGTTTTCTAATCATTCATTCATGTGGCAGCAGCGCAGTGCAAAAAAAATAAATAAAAATCATGCAGATACAGGTCCAGCGCTTCAGGTAATGTTCACATCAAACATCAGAATGAAGAAAGTGTGATCTCTGTGAGTTTGATCGTGGCATGGATGTTGGGAAGGGCTAGTTTGAGTTTTTCAGAAACTCCTTCTTGGATTTTCACACACCAGTCTCTAGCGTTTACAGTGAATGGTGCGAAAACAAAGAAAACACTGAGCGAGCAACGGTTCTGTGTGTGGAAATGCCTCGCTGATGAGAGAGACTCGGAGGAAAATGGCCAGGTTGGTTTGAGCTGCCGGGAACAATATAGTAACTCAGCCAAGACCAAGAATCTGAGTCTATCGTGAGCATAGACTCACCCAAACTGGACAGTTGAAGATTTGTAAAAGACCAGGTTAAAAAAAAAAAAAAAAAAATTCCCCCAATAATCTTCACCTGTCCAGTTTGGGTGAGTCTGTGCTTGTGATCAATGTTCCCTCTGAGTGGTTGCGCAGACTAATTGAAGGTCCTGCGCAGCACAATTTTAGGCTGCGCACAAAAACTTGCTGGTTACCTCCTCAAGTAGGCGAGCATACAGCGAGCAGAAATGACTAAACGAAAAGAAGAAACGCCACACAACGTATCTGTCAGCAGTACAAGGAGTTCACGTTCACTATTAAGGAAAAATGGTCGATGGGAGAGCTGCGGACTTTTGCTGAGATAATCCTGAACACTAAAATGTGAGGAGTTCACTGAGCTTTGTACAGCCCATTGACATTTGTGGTATATTTCAAGCATCTAGTGCAGGCTGTGAAATGTGGTTTCAGTCTGATTATTCACATCGAGACAAAACTCACGAAACCGACTCGAGACCACCCACTTGATCAGCTAATGAGAATCCAGTCTACACAAGTAGAGGGTCCTATAAGTCTGGACAAGGTCTACAACCACTGGAAAGCAGACAAGAACAGATGTGGAAAAGTTTTACGGTAGACTACAATACAAAATAAATGTGTTTTATTATTAACGTGCTTGACTTGGACAATATTTTTACTGTATTTTTACAGAACAATTTTAATAATTCCTTAAGCATATCATTATAATGTATAAAATAATTATTAATTAGTTGACTGAAGCTTTAAGTTTTGTTTAAAGTTTAGGTTACTATTTTGGTGTATGTGTAAAGAACTGCAGAAATAAGAAGAAACAAGGGATTGTATATAAATAAACAAGGTCTATAATCACTGAAGTTAAACAGACAGATAGAAGATTGAAGAGACTTATTTGTTTAGTGCCTAGCAATATGTTTTTTTTTTTGTTTTTTTTTTATTAATTATTGCTGTAATCATGTGGTGGTTTTTAAACTTTTTTCCCCATCTGTGTTTTTAGATGCTGCTCTCAGAGAGGCTTTCAACAAACAAACAAA
>JANDJT010000114.1:8284101-8307833 GCA_024331685.1 Stegophilus panzeri | reverse complement strand
TACACTACACTACATTACACTACACTACACTACATTACACTACACTACATTACACTACACTACACTACACTACACTACATTACACTACACTACATTACACTACACTACACTACATTACACTACACTACATTACACTACACTACACTACACTACACTACATTACACTACACTACATTACACTACACTACACTACATTACACTACACTACATTACACTACACTACACTACACTACACTACACTACATTACACTACACTACATTACACTACACTACACTACACTACACTACATACATCATTAGGGGGTCATTCCTATGTTCCGCAGTTCAATATTCTGTCAACACACATTAAGTAAACCTTTCCAAAGGTTTTTCTGCAGTCAGGACTAATTTCCCATGGCCATATTTACTTAATTACCTTTTAACTTTAAACACCAAAGACACTTTTAAATGAAAAACAACATACATTAGTTTAAAATCCATCCTTCATCCACACTTGAAATGTTATGAACTTGGAAAATGAACTAGGTTGCACATACTGAACCCCCATTTGTGTTGCTCTAAAAATAGCTGTTAGTCTACATTCATACAGTTCAACTCCATGCATGAACAATAGTGAAATGTAAACACTAAAATGAAGAAATTCCACACTGTGTAGCTTATAAAACACACGGTAAACGGTCATAAAAGGAACAAAATGTTAAGTATGAACACGCCCCAGCTCGCACTTATGCTGAAGCCTAACTCCATGTGTTCATTATGTTCCATATACATCTGGGGAACATAAATACGCTCCCCATCATTATAAGCAGTGCAATCCATCACTCCTACTGCAGAAGTCACAAACAGAGGAGAGTCAAACACATCAACTGCACTATTCTTACTAAAACTTTATAAATCGATATGATGTGCCAAACAACTGAGATTCAACTGATGGTTGGATTCTATGTGATTAAAGGAATTAATGTGGTTATTAATCTTGAGATGAGCAGATTTTTAAGCAAAAAAAAAAAAAAAGATGAATATGGCTCTTCAGATATAGGAGTCGATTCTCAGAGTTCACTTAAAAGTGCCGGACAAAGAGTCGACTCATTCGCGAACGACACATCATGAACACGTGACGTCACTGTTTAGTATAAAATACTGATTTGCATGCTAAAATACATAGTTTAGTAACATTAACTAAGGTGGTCATCTGCAGGAGCACAGAACTGTGCAAAAATTAGCCAGGTGACTCTAAAGTTTGTTAACCGTTTGCAGTGTCTCAAAACACTAAAATGTCCATGTTATGCTGTATTACATCAGTACACATGTTCGCAAGATATTTAACATTGTGCTAACTAATACACACTATCACTGTATTGCTAGCAAGCAGGGTTAGTTTATACTACACTATACTGTGTAATTAATAGCAGTAACCAGGTTTGCTCAAATGATCATAATAATAGAATTATTATTATTATTATACACTTTATGCTATGCTTAAAAACTAGTAGCCAAGTTCGCTAGCAATATTAGCTAATATTAAGCTAAACATTATTATTAACACCAGTACCTAGCTATACAGTTTGTTTTTAGCATTCATCCCTTATGTTTGAGCTCACTGATTTTTTTTTTTTTCTCCTATTAAATGTCATTTCATAATGTCCCCCATGCCATCAGCACAGCATACAGCTGACAAATTCTTACAGGAACATTGAAAATACAGTACCAACCAACAAATTAGCACCAGAATCACTAAACACATCACAAATATTTCAGTAGAAACATATTTAACGTGTTGCAGTGTGGGCTTTTCTTTTAAAGCCTCTTGTTAGTCAGTTCCACTAACTAACTCTCTCCACAGGGACATCTCTGCCTGTCTGCTTTGTTCTATATTTGTGCCTCTTTTACAGGTCCTTCAGAAACCGTAGATGAATCCAGGGGTTAATCCAGAAATGCACTGCTGTTATTAGACGGCTAGGTGCTGTGGGCGGTCCTGCAGGAGCTTCCAGCTCTCTCTGTCTTTAGCATGGAACTGCAGCTGTGATGATACCACCCACTACTGCGCACTGCACTCATTATCACTGAGATTCCTTACTGCCTCTTGTTCTCTTCCTCGTTCCTGAAGGAGAGCTCAGACAGAGTCATGTGACTCCTCGGGATTTGCAGCGAACATGCTCCCTCCTCCACCCCTCCCTCCGTGCGTCGCCCCTCCCTCCTTTCATCAATTTCTGAGAGGAGGATGCGTGTTGTTGTACAGCATCCCAAAGCCTCACACCCACCAGCACTGGCTCTGTTGTAGCTGCCTGATGAATGGCTGTTTTTTTCCAGCTAAGCCTTTTATTTATTCATTCCCCTGACCATCTTATACACGGCCTATGCCAGACTGCCATCATCTCCTGGCTCTACGAGGCTGATTTTATATCTTGTGGACATATTGGAGACGGGTAATCGGAGACGTCGAGGAGAGCTTGAAGCAGGTGGCTGGTGAGTATGCATTAATGGATGTCATTGATGTTGATGTGATTTTGTGCTCGGGTATTAAACATGTTTATTTTATGTGTGTGATAGACACAATGTGTTTGGGTCTTTATTGGGATCAACTGTTCCCATGGTGATAGTAATACAGGACAATTGTGGGGACATTGCCTGAATGTTCTGAAAAATAAAAACAGCCATCGGTGTAGCGTTACTTAACTACCGTAAGACACGTCAATGGAAATACCCTACAATGATAGCATTACAAGATTCTGTGTGTGTGTGTGTGTGTGTGTGTGTGTGTGTGTGTGTGTTGGGGGGGATAAGCTTCTCTGAAATGGCCATGCTGGACGCTCCATGTGTTGTCAACACACTAATCCTGTTTTGACATCCGTGCTCTCATCCGTTCTCCATTCATATGAACCGCTGTTGAATGGGTTCAGAGGAATAATTGATTACGGTACTATTACAGCACAATCGTAGCCATGGGTAATATACAATCCAGTACGAAACCGTATACTCTAGTGATGAAAAGGTTCCTTTTTGGTTGGTGTTCGTTGCTCACTGCATATGCTGTGCCACCAAATGTGTTCTTTTTATCTTAACCCCAGAGTGCCACCACCTGTCTCCCTCTCTCGTTCTCTGTCTGTTTCTCTCTCTCTCTCTCTCTCTCTCTCTCTCTCTCTCTCTACGTGTTGGTGCTACACACAGTCTGCACAGTGGAATGTAGTGTGATGCTTACACTGGGATTGAAATGTTTGACCCATTCAAGGCAGTATGGCTCCCCTACATGTGCAAATGGTGATGTGAGTGATTAACTATTCGTTTTTGGGGAATTTATTTTCAGTCTCCATGATGAAACAAATTTCATACGCACTCTTTAAGCCCAAAAAATCTGGACGACCTTTAGAATGAATTTTGCTTACAGATGTAAAGGTTAGGATTACGCAACAAATGCACAGGCCAATAGAACATGTTCTCAGGGAGAGTTTGTGTGTATGGATGGCATAAGGAGGCACACTATCTCTCTGTTCCTTCAGCTCAGTCTGTTGTAGTTGCCAATATCTCACCTGTCCTCGTTTAGCCTTTTGGTTTTGTTTTTTATTGGTGTGTGGTCAAGAAGTGAGCTGTTGTTTTAATCCCTCATTGACCACAGTGTGGTGAGTATAGCTGTGTGTGTTTGAAAAGCAGTGTGTGGACTCCAATATAGAGGCAGTGTTTATCTTAGTGCATGGTAGATGTCTGTAGTAGACCAGGTGCAGTTATTTGTTAATGATTCGATCCTTGATTGACTAATCAAATCATAATCCATGCATTCATACTTGGCCTCTTGACATTCATGCACCCAGGCTTCAAATAAAAGCAGCTTCAAAGTAATTTTATATTCACGTATACTGTATGTATACAGTGGGATTGAATATCAAGTCTCCAGGACGATAGTGTAACCTGAAAGACAATACAGGAGATGAGTACATAAAGTATTACAGTGTAACACAAAACTCTGAACGTTATTAACGTTCAGAAATGTAATATCTAGCCAGAGGGATCCTCCTCTCAGCAGAACCCAGGCAACATAACTAACCTGTGCTTCATGTTTTTTTTTTTTTTCCAAACTCATTAAAACATTCTCCACAAAAGAATTTGCAAGAGATATAGACTTTGATCACACTGTTTGTTTTCATTGGTCATGATGACCAGTGACATCTAATGACACATTAGTTATCCTTATTATATAAGCCTTGTCATGCTTGAAAAAAATAAGGTCTGGTTTGTTTGGTACTGAGGTAATACAGAGGGGTTGATGAGTCATAAATTCAGGTGAAAGACTGTATGAACTGATATTCCAAAGTCGTTAAGGAGTTGAGTTTTTTTTTTAATCTTTTGTCTGTCAGGCAACTATGAATGAAAAATTTGTCCTAGGTGCCATAATGCCTGTATTATTTATGAACTGTATGATTTGTAACATATTGTAAGTCTATTTATCAGAGTTCCTTAAGCCACTGTGTAAAAAGGAATAAGTAGAACCTTACTGCCACACAAGACTAGCTCTGGCTCTGTCTCTGTCAATTCAACCGTTACAGCATGCTGTTACTTTTCATCACAAGTGTAATTAAGAACAGATGAAATGTAGCACTTTGCAAAATAGGCTCCACTCCAGTTCCTGCATTTGCCTGAGTGTGACATCTTTTGGCAGTCGATGGATGAAAGGTGGCATCAAGAACTTGAGTTTAAAGCGTAAACTTTCAGAGTTGTGCACCTTTACCATAGGAACCCATCAGATCAGCTATGCAGAGATGCCCAGGGACATGGTCTCTGATGGAAGGACAAAGGAAGAGAATGAGGGGGACTGGGGAGTGTGTGGAGGCGGGGGGAGGAACTGAGACATAAAAAGAGGTAGTGATGAGGGGAGGGGATGGTTGAGGTCACATTACTTTTCCTTGATGCCCTTTGTTGTACCATGTTCCAGATGCCTTACAGATAGATAAGTGCCTGTTCTGTTATCTGTTCATTATATATTTTTTATTCATGTACATCTGAATATGTATTTTCCTAAACAATCACAAGAGCTAAAAATGACTTTCTGTGAAAGCAGGTTGGGTCATTTGAAGTGTTGGTGTGCCAAGCCTACAGCAGATCGGCTTAAACGAGTTAACCCTTGTGCCTCCGCTGCTGTGCTCTTTTGCTTGTGTTGCATCTACACCATTGGGAGAGAACTGCTACCTCCTTGGATTCGAATCAACCGTTTGCATCACATGGCAGAAGCCTCGCTGGCTCGCCTAGACTCTTCATTTATTCCATGTTTTGTCTGTTTCCATATCAAACACTAAATGCCAAGGAGCACTTTGAATGTATCCACGATTGGTGTTTAACTTGTCAGCAACAGCAGTTTGGCATGAGTACCCTGGCATCACCCGCTGTGGCCGCTTATTCAAGTGGGAAATGATTTCTGACTGGCTCATTAATATGTAAGACAATCTGCAACCAAATCACACTTAAATGTATCCTGATAGAGGTCCTGCTGGTTTTTTATGGTACTGACTAAAAGCTTGCCTGCTCACCGATGCAGGCTGAAAACAGCGAGCCATTGATTATTCTCTTGCAGAAGAACAACTGTTTGACTGTGCCGTTTGCTTAACACCACACAAAATCTGCACAGTGAAAAGTACATTGAGATGGAAGCAGATGCACACTGGCACTGGTGACTCCATTGTTTAACACATTGGCACCAGAATGCTGTGCCATTAATCATTTATGAAACTTTTTGTTTTATGCTTTATATGGAAATTCACTTTTATTTTTTAAGCTCTCTGTAAGCTAACTAAAATGAAGGCACCAAAACAATGCACAAGTGATAAATATCCACACAATCCATGGGACTGTGTTCTTTGTGCCAAAATGAGGTAACAGATCTCAACTGAACATAGATTATTTCTGATGCTCATCATGCAGCACTCAGATAATGAGTCTTTATTGATCACGTATACATTACAGCACAGTGAAATTCTTTTCTCTTCGCATATCGCAGCATGTTAGGAAGTTGGGGTCAGAATGTAGGGTCAGCTATGATACAGCACCCCTGGAGCAGAGAGGGTTAAGGGCCTTGCTCAAGGGCCCAACAGTGACAGCTTGGCAGTGCTGAGGCTTGAACCCCCGACCTTCTGATCAGTAACCCAAAGCCTTAACCGTCAAGCCACCACTGCCCCCGATGTGGATTTTAATACTGTCTAATGCACTAACCATGTTTCTGTGCTCTACATCATCACTGGATATTCCATCTCCATATTCCTAATAATAATTAACTATTATTTTCAGCTCTGTTGTTGTGCAATGGGAGACTAATAGCAGGCCAATAGACTTGAGTTTGCTCTCTGCTGGTTCTGGATCCATATTTTCATATCCTGAGAACCGTAACCACATGGGCTGTGCTTCCATTAGCATGTGAATGGCCCTGTTTAGCTCTGTTCCACTCCCCATGGGCTGCCTGGCAAACCAGAGTGTGTGTGATCCTGACTCATGGGTACACATGTATCTCTCCCTGAGGACTAATTAGGCAGATTTTTAATGTAAAGTTCTTTCTCATTGATGGTTCTGTACAGCTGCGTCTCTCCACACCCAGTCCTTTCCTTTCTTTATTGGGTTTTGGGAATTGGAATGGAGTTAAAATTCAAAGCTGTCATGCCTTTTGTGTGAATTAAACATTGCTTAATCAACATTACAGGGTGTCTTTTTTTTTTTTTTTTTTTTTTTTAACGCTTTTAGGGTTGCCTGTCCATTATTTACCCAGACCAGGACGATAGTAGATTTCAGCAGAACATCATCTCTCAATGCTTCAGAGATTTTGTCTCAATCATCTAGCATGCCACACACTTCCTACTTTCCATATAAAAAAGCTCTTAAGAAGTGTCAGAGCTGCTATGATCATGAATTGAGTCAGGCATGAAAGATCCCCCTGCCCCATTTTCTCCCCAATTTGGTTGTACACCAGTTCCCACCCACTAACCAGCTCTCCCCTATCATACTACAGCTACCAACAGGGGAGTGTGAAGGCTGTTGCGCGTTTCTTCCGAGACACAGAAAGCCAGACAACCACATCTTTTCAAGCTACTGCTCATGCTACACAGGGCAGCATAACACACTCAGAAGAAGAAGAGCAATCTACCCTCTTCCGCATACATGAACTCAGAGATGCCCACGGCTGGTTAGTGTCACTGTGATTGAGAGAGTATGCCTTCCCCCCACTGAAAGAACACAACCACAGATGGCTGTGGCATTGTTAGTATCGGAAACTCACGATCTCCCAATGATAGGTTGAGTGCTTTTTTTTCTTGCAGCACTCAGGAGTCAGGCATGAATGAATAATTAAACTTATTTACTGCTTCTTGTTTAACCATTATGTTAGCAAGACCTCAGGCTAGGCCACAGGTTTTCATGGCCACTTAGTTTTACCTGAAAAACAGAACTATCTTACTTCACACATCTAACCTGAAGCCACAGACATTTCAGACTAAACGTACACACAGGCCATCTCTTGTTCTCCTGCTATTATCTTTTTGCACATTCATTATCTCATCCAGTCCACAGAGACTTATTCTCTGCCATCTGGTAATGGAAGACTCCCCCTACTCCTACTCCTTTTCAATCCCCATGTTTTAGAGCACTTCATGGTTGGAACCAGTTGGCTGTGTTCCCAGTGAAGAGGTGTGTGAAGAACACGAGACAGTAAGACCTTCTCTGTTGGACAACCTGAGAGGTGTTGAATTAGTGGTGCTTTATAAAGCTCTGATTATTTAAATGCCTATTTGACTTCACCTGTGGATTAATATAATTCTTCTTCTTCTTCTTCTTCTACTTCTTTTTCTTCTTGTGTGTAATTGTTGGTGTTGTCATTCAAACTCATCACTTTATGGGTTTTGAAGAAATCATTTGGAGCATCTAAGCCTCAGTCACATAATCTCGCCTTTCTTTGGTTTCCCTAAGGTTATATATGGATGGCTTGGTTTACAAGCATCACATAATTCATGGCTGCCATTAACGTGCACATGTGCAGATTTGAATTTTCCCTGAAGCTCTTCCTGTCTGTACTAGCTGCAATACTTTCAGAAATCAAGACTCTAGCATGCACCATGAGGCCAAGAAAAATACAAAAAACCTAAAAGCTGTGTAAAACACTGAAACCCGGGACCTGACTACATAAGCCCTCAGAATTCCTATACAGAGGTTTAATAGTGGATTTTAATGTTTCTTTCAAATCAGTCTGGTCCCTAGATTCATGATCAGTAGAGATTATAGTGAAATTGCTAAAGCAGACAATTAAGTAAGCACAGCAATATAAAGTGTCTGGGAAAGAGTAATATCAGTGTGAGAACAGATGATTAACCCTGGCTATGCTCCCTAGTGCCTCCCTAACTTCTTACCTATCAACTAATCCAAATCCTGTTCTAGGTCAAGCCAGGAGACCAGGAAAAGAGGGATTAATGCATAAAAAAAAAAAAAAAAGCTGCAACACGGCCTCATGTAGCTTTTCACATTGAAGTATATGTTTATTGCTGTTTAAATGCTATATTAAATATATACAGAAACATGCAAGAGATGTAGAACAGGTTTGTGAGCCTGCACATGCATGTTATTGGCCAGTGCTAGAAATGCCTGTTGCATGTTGTACTATTTTCTGTCATTCAAAAGTACAGTGCAAGCATTCTAAGCATTTAACTTGCCTTTCTCCAGATTGTGTTTGTATTTTCCCCCCATTCATTCAGTTCCATGGATGTTATGACAATATTGGCCATGTGCTCAAGTACATGTTCCTTTGAGTCATCAGGCACTGCGTTTTATAACTGTATTTCTGGCACATTGATTCATGTTTGTGGCTTTGCCCAATATTTTGTCTCTTCTGGTGTGCAGGGAGAGTCCCGTTGGCAGAAAATAAAATAAATGGAATATAAATTTCCTCTAATACAATTTATGCTTCATTATTGCATTTTAGATATAATAATAATACAGTGTAATAATAGTGATCTAAAAATAGGGGTTTCTCTGGTCAACCGTAGATTGAACAATGATTTAGACGCAAATGTAAAAAAAAAGCGGAGGTATAGTAATTTTCTTACTGTTGTACACAGTGTTGTGGACCGTAATACAGGGTGGCGTGTGTATTATTGAAGCCTGAATTTCTTCTGCTTTTCTGACACAGGAATGCTTCATGTTGCATTTCTTGGACTCTAGAGCAGCTAGGTCAAAGAGCAGGCGTGGCTGGGTGTGTTTATATCTTGCATTGATTATCTATTCTACTGGTAAATACACTTGCAATTAAAATGATTCAACCCCCATTGTAAATCAGGTTTATTGTGAAAATGTACAGACTTTCAGCTGTTTGCAATGAACAAATCAAACAAAAGCAATTGAAATAGTTAAACACAATGAATGCTTTAAGCGGTTTCCCCAAATTCAACTGAAAATGCAACTTATAATGACTTCTCCAGTCTCAAAATTATTCAACCGCCTGAATAGAATCCCTCACAATAGCACGAATATGCAAAACAGGTGTTGTCTCAAGCACACCTCACCTCATGCAACTAATCAAGGGCTTCATTAGTTGCACCAGGTGTGCTTGAGCTGGAACACATGAAATACCTGAACTGGCTAGGGGCAAAAAATGCATGAAACACCTGGACGGGGCAGAAAAAGGAAGCAATGGGGGTTGAATAATTTTGATTGCAACTGTACATTTCACCCATTTAGCCATTCAGAAATCGAGCAACCTCATTGGTGATGCTACCTCAGTCATTAAGCATTCACATGACTGGCTCATTGAAACATGCGCAGGATATTTCGCTGATTTTGCCTTGTTAATTCCAATAGCCAAGTTGTTAATGCCAAGTTTCATCTTCAAGTGAAACGGCATCTGTTTTATGCGCTGATGATAGATTGTTCATTCTTCCTAGCCACAGGGTGTGTATGTCTGTGTGGGAAGTCTTTTTCTTACTGGATGATGTGACTCATCGCAGAAACAAGTCTCTCGGAGTTATTCATATGTGATTCACAGATATTCACAGTGAGTAGCTCAGAAGGAGCACTAAATTGTTTTTTTGCTTTAATCTGACAGGATTTCATATCATAATATTTTTGAGTTCCAGTTTTAATTTGGATTTAAAATATAATACATTAATAATATGCCGCTGTTGAGTTCTTGAATTCGTGATTGGTCAGAAGGTGTTGATTAATCTTCTAGAATAGTAACTCTGACAGTAGTGCAGGTGCAACTCCCAGGTTTATATTAATGTGCTCGTTGTGTAGTTTCTACAATAACACCGGATGTAAGCCTAATAATAAAGAGATAAAAAAAAAAACAAAACATGGTGTTACTTAACAAAGAAAAGTGTATTGTTGACATGGTGCATCTTTGTGTAAGGAAATGTTCTCCAATGTCGGTTACATTTTATCCTGTCTGATTAACTTCAAGAGAAAATGAGGGACTGACTGATTCTAGCTGTAAGTGTATGTAAGTGATTACTTGTTTTGCAGTCGTTTCCACAACATTAAGTGCAACTACAGTTGGATGAAAAGAAACATGTTGTTCTTCATTATATAAAAATGTTAATTATTGGCAAATTGCTGTGGTATAAGAGGTAATAAACGCTTCAGGGTGTGTTGTTGTAGGAAAATAATCTACTTCGTTGTTGTAACATAACTTCGCACATCAGCTCATCCTTGATTATTTTCCTACAGCCGCACACCCTGTCCTGTTTTATTCTTTCCATACTAACCAATGATACATAGGATGCTACACCCATTTTTAATAGCCATGAAGCGCCTTGTTTAATCACAAACAGATCTCTGTAAGACCAGTTTTGTTTGCGGAGTAAGCATTCAGAATAAGAGGTACAAAGATTAAGAATATTTCCCACCATCTTATCCAGTTATACAGGTTTAATGTTTAATGATTCGGTTGAATAACTGTCCCTCAGTGGTGGAACGAACTTCCAATCTCAATCCGGACCGCAGAATCTGTCACTATCTTCAAAAAACAGCTAAAAACCCACCTCTTGCTAACCCCCACATTATTAAAAAAAAACAAGAACAACAACAAAAAAACTTACTCTGGCTCTTACACCTCGACTCTGCGCACCTTGCTTCTCTAGAACTCAATTATAAATCTTGTACAGTAGCACTACTTGTATTGTTCTCCGCGTGATATATCGCTTTGCTTGTATTTCCTCATTTGTAAGTCGCTTTGGATAAAAGCGTCTGCTAAATGAATAAATGTAAATGAATTATAAACCCAACCGAATTATCCTTCTTATTATTAATCAATTTACTGGTCTTATTCTTCTACAACTATAAAACCAGGTGCAAAGCTTCCACACAAGCCAGCTCAGATTGTTTGCACCTCTTATGTTTTTAAACTCATACACTAATTCAAGTTTTATAGGGATTTTTTATGTGTCAGTATTTTAGCATAGTATTAATGAACTCTACTAACATACATAAATTTGGCATAATTCACTTAGTCATCATGGTCAACTGATATTAGCATCTTCCACATCATGGCACAGCAAGATATTACATATAATATCACCACATTATTGTATATCAGTTGTCTTGTTTTGATTCTTTTCTTGTTTTCTAATATATCTACACTAAATGTATTATCAGTGATTCACTCCGTGTATAGCGTACAGCCATACAGTGCAGCCAGTTACACTGAAGAAATCAGAACGTTATACCTTGATTTCCGATAATAAAGCAGCGTCTTGGCTTTGTTTGTCATTCTCAGAGACAGTAGGAGTGGAGCTGAAGCAGTAGATGGATGGATTATAGGTGGGTGGGGGAGGTGTTTAGTGCTCAGATGCAGCAGAGGCAGATAATGGGTCTGTTTGGAGGCACCTGCCCTCCTCTGAGACCCTCCTCCACACAAAGACCCTCACAGTGGCTCAATGCCTTTGTTGTGCTTCATCTCTCTGTCTTCATGAAGCCATCATTTAAACCACGTGGCACGTGTATTCCTTCTTTTGTTTTTTTAGTCCCAATTGTGATCTTTAGAGCATTTTTGAGGGGATTACTATTGCTAATGGAATAGAATTACATTAAAATGATAATTATTAATAAATAGAGTGCCCACTAAGTGCATGTATTTATTATGCATGGGCGCTAAATAGATTAGAAATTAGAGCTTTGCTTCTGTCTATGTTGACACTATATACAAGAAATAATGCATTTTTTGCACTCTAAAAAGAGTCTCTTGGGTGAAATAAACCCACTTGATGTTTTTTTCACTTTCACTCACTGACTTACCTATGTACAAAGATCATTCAGCTTTCTTTTTAGCTCTTTTTACTTACTAGGCATTTCTTGTTGTAGATTATATTGACATGTTGTCACATTGTTTAATTTGCTCTAGAGTATTGATCAGTGAGAGTGAACACAGGCCTTAAAAGCACTGTTTAATTAAATGGCGGGGAAGGTGTTCAGATTATTATGCATCCTTCATTGACGAGCAGTCATTCGTCCAAGACAACATGCTGACTAATCACATTAGATTAATGCCCCACTTCTGGTAGCTCGTTTCATCTACAGTACAAGCTATTTACTATTTGTATTTTCATGACAAAAAGTATCAAATACTGGATGTGGACGTTTGAGCTGTTACTTGAAAAGCAGGATGAACTTGTTTTCCCAAGATGACAAAAGAAGCTAATGAGGGCTTAATGGATTTCCGCCTGAAGCCTTTTCAAGTATTTTGAAGCGTCCAAGCTGAAGGATCTGGCATGCATGAAAAACAAACACTCAGGGTACTTTCACATGCCTGTATGCAGTGTTTACTCTGTTTGTATGGGATGCTGGTGTGTTTTTCCCCTTGCACAGCATCTGTTCTCACACTGACCAAAACAGCTGGTCTGAGAGTGTCTGAGCAAGTCTGTTTCTAAGTGAGCTCCAGCATGGTTTGAATGCAGTGAGAAAGTTATTTGACTCTGAATTGTCCTAACTGCAGGAAGTGAACCAAGCATGTCATGTATTTTGGGTTGCAGCTTTTTCTTCTTCTTTTTGTTTTTTTTTGTATGTGAGAGCTGCTAGATTAAGCAGTTACATGCAAAAAATGAGCCAAAGGACTGAGTTGTATCACTGCTGTTCTAAATATTTGGAACTATGACCAAAAGATAAGTAATGATGCAGCTCAAGAGAAAAGCATTATCTATCTCCCTATCATCAGGAGCTTGTGAGTTCAGTACTATGATGCTGTTATCAATCGTGCTTGAGAGTCCAGAGAGCAAAGTTGGCTGTTCTCTCTGGGTGGGAGGGATGGCATTAACTGACTCTCCCCTTTCTATCACACTGACACTAGCTAATGATGGGTGTCTGTGAGCTCATGCATGCAGAAAAGGGCAGAGAGAGCTTATCCTCTAATTGTGTTATTCAGCTTGTTTTTGAAAAGATATAGTAGTTGGCTTCACATGTCTTGTCACATGTTAGACTCCACCCTCTCTAGTTGGTTGTTGTTGTATGATAGGGGAGATAGGAGAGTTAGCTAGTGGTGTATTTGTAAGACCAGTTTGAGGAGAAAGAAAGAAAAAAAAAAGATGTTGATCATTTTGGTCAGGAAGCAGTGCCTTCTCTTACCTTACATTTTGCTGCCTCAGACTGTATAAATGTTATTACTGTGGAATTTAGATGTGTAACAATACACTCAGGTCACAATTCAGTTTGATTCGATTCAGAATACTGGCTTCACAATTCAATTCGACTCTCAGAATATTTTGAACGAAATCATAAATAATGCAAAACAATGTGCATTTTTGTCTGTAATAAGGTAAATAAATAAATAAAAATGCAACAAACAGAGGTTTAATATTATAAACAAAATTTACTACAGGTTCACCATGTCTTAAAAATAAATAAAAGCATTTGATGGAATAAACAAAGTCTCTGGCCTGGGGAAAATGGTCAGCTGAAACATAATGAGCTCCATGGCAGAACCTGAGATGTAATTTTTACCTGAGCTAGAGCTCCAAAGTCAGCTAAAATGCCCGAGTTCCATAGCCTTTTTCCTGGAGATTCCTGGTATCATTTGAAAGCTACTGAAGAGTACTTTTTATTGGTTATATGGGGTGGCTGTGGCTCAGGTGGTAGAGCGGGTTGTCAATTAATTGCAGGGATGGCTGTTCGATCCCCCGCCCACATGCCGAAGTGTCCTTGGACAAGACACTGAACCCCAACTTGCGCCTTGCATGACAGCTCTGCTGCTATTGGTGTGTGAGTGCATGTGTGAATGGGTGAATGAGAAACAGTGTGAAGCGCTTTGTAGAACCGCTAAGGTTAAAAGGTGCTATATAAGTGCAGAACATTTCCCATTTAATCATATAACCTATAATGCGTGTTGGTCTGGAGCTATCAGTCACTTCACAAGTGCAGACGATTCCTGGTAATGGTACAGGTTCTGCGCAAAAGAACGTGATCATGTGACCAGCATGCTGTCTATATACTCTAAAGGGGCAGTCACACTAGACTTTTAGCATGCGAAACTTCTTTGGAGACCACTGCAACTGTGGTCGGCAACCAGATATTACATCATGCCCCAAGGCATTGTTTTTTTAATCCACAGTCCATGGATTCCAGCATTTTTACACTATTGTTGCCCTGGTCAATGAAAGCGTCTGCAGAGGAGAAGGCTGTGGGTTCACCCTATCTCTTTTGATGTTTATTTTATATTCTTTTAAAGCTGTGTTGTATAAAACGGGATGGTGTGACATGGCTATAATCAGTTCTTCCTCCATCTTGGATTTCCTGCAGAGGTCACGCCATGATGAGTTGATCTTCTTTTGGTCACGCGTCATCACGTGTTACGAATTCACAGGTCAGAGTTCACGAAAATGAACTCTGCAAAAATGCAAAACTTTTTTCCCCTTAACTCTATGGGTTGCGCAGATTGGAACGTCCGGTGTTCAAGCGGTGCAGCTGATTTAGATGCATGATTAATACAATGCTGATTTCCACAATGTGAATCACACGTTTCCACCATGCACAGTTACAGTGGAATTACCTAACAGAGAGAGAAGATGCAAGGTCACTAATTTAAATTGTATGTTCAAAGCGGCTAGCAAAGCAGCATTTAATACATTTCAAACCCATCAGAATGAAAATGCCAGTTCACTCAGTTGCTGCAGATCAGTGTTTTGCATCTTGTTGCTTAAACCCAAGCTATTTGACATGTTTGTCACCTCAGGCAACATTACTTCTCTTGTTTTTCACCTTGCAGCAAAATTATAAAGCACTGTTCTGTTTTCTGTTTTCCAAAATGGCTGTGAATTTGTAAAGAAACTGTTTCTAGATTGTTTGTAGCAACTAGCTTGTTAGCTAGCTGTGTTGTCTGAATGCATTATATGTTATCCAAACAATGGGACTGATTTATCAATCGTTAATAAAGTGTAAATGTATTTGTAGGCCAAACCGAACTATCACCTCAGACAGGGAAAGGGCTATGTTTAATTGTTTTAAGTGTCTCAGCAACTCTCTCTAAATACCCGTTCCCTCCTAAACGTGGCATGCTCTAAATCTTCCAGTAGCCTAAAGCCAGCTCAGTACGTTAGCTTGCGGCTACTGTATAGACAGACCAGCAGTCCTCCTTTTACACAGCAGCATTTTGTCTTAATTGAATGATTAGTCTAGTAATCCATGCCAGTTAGATGATCTGAAACCTTGTGGTTTACATGAATTAGTTTTCTTATTACACACAATCAGGAACTCTCATTTGATAACATTTCCCCCAAACCTACAGGATTTTTCATGAATACCAATGTTTTTTTGTGTGAAAATGCTCCTACAGCCAATTTACATGAATTTGTTTGTGTCCACCTTGATAAATAGGACCAATATTGGGGATTTCCTACAAGTCACTGTTCCTAAATCACATTCCTAAACCCCTGTACACTAAGACTGTGCATTTAAATACTCTATTGGTGGCTGTGATGAAGGGTCCTTAATGTGGTACCGTTAATAGTGTGCGAGGGAACTTCATGTTGAGCTCAGCTCTAACCAGTTAAAAGTGCAGTAAAACAGTGCCTACTCTAGATGGCGTGTTAGGCAGCTGTGTGTATTCTCCCATATCACTAAGGACTGAACCTGATTAGCACTGCCCTACTTTTGATGCCATGCTTAGCCTTTTAATCTTTCCAGATGAAGCCCTCTTTAACATGTCTACTATACAGAGCAACTGGGAGTGGGTTAAAAACAAGACAAAAATAAGGAACAATGAAGTGGATTTGTAAAATTAAAAATATCCCATAAATATCCCATGGACATGGGGTCATCTGGGGAGTGAGGACATAATCGCTCCTAAGGGGAAAAAGGAGTGAGCAGCAGAGGAGGTGCAGAAAGAATCATCCTCTCTGCTGCACTGATCAAAGACAGAGAGAGTGAGAGCGAGAGAGAGAGAGAGAGAGAGAGAGAGAGAGAGATGTTGCTAATGCCACCAGGTGCACCCATTGCCCTATGGGTTCATATCAACAATGGAGTTAAATGGTGCCAAATTCAAAATTTCTACATTTCTCAGTCTTTATAACCAGCACATTCAGACGTGAGTGGAAAAACAGGAAGGATGTAATCATATTAACTGTTTAATGCTCATTTCCCACTCACTGCACCAATAATTTGTAACCCGTAAGTCATCAAATGATGATCCTTCTTGTTTATGCTGGTACTAATATCTTCTCTGGGTTTATCTGACTCTTATTTGAATATCTACAACTTGCAAAAGGCCACTGAATAAAATTGAGCCATTAAGCCTTAGCTAATGGCAGCTGGTTTACTACACACATCCCCTGTCTCTCATTTCTTTTCCTCTTGAGCCAAAGAAACTTGTTGTTGGACTTTGTTGTTGGCCCTCGCTTCTTCCTTTAACAAGAGCTGACGTGTTGTCACTAGGAGACCTATTTGTCTGCTCAGTTACCACGCAGTTAGCACAGAGCCTGTGTTTCTCTGTATTTCATCTCTCAGGCACTTAGTGATTCCTAAGCACTGTTGATTTACCACTGTCTCTCTTAGAGGCCATGAGAAAGGTTTCTTGATCTCATGTCTTTAGGACCATTATAGCAAATGGATTGCTAGCAATAAACAAAGACGTTTCCATCATTGTGACAGTTCTTCTGCAAAACTTCTGTCTTTCTGGTGTAGCTCAACAGTCAACCCACCCCAACTTCTTTTTTAAAAGCTGGTGAGTTATGGAGTGGGTACACTCAAGTTAACCCTTTTCTTGACTGTGAATTGCATGATGCATACATTACTGCTACTCTTTAAAGGTCCTGTATTGTATACATGTATTCCGTGGTGGATTAAGAACATTTGTTTAGGTTTATGTACCTATGTACTGTATCATACTTTAAAGGTCCAGTAGATGATTAAAAAAAATTACTTGTACAAATAACCTGAAAATATACATAGAACATTATTATTAAATAATGATTTAAGACATGACCTCAGGACAAAAGTATTATGTGGCTGAGAAAACGCATTTGGAAAAGTGACTTCCAGTCTGGATTGCTTGTTTGTGTTTGGATTGGCCTCCCATTAGTCATGTTATAAACACTCTACTCCACGGGCCACCGTAGATCCTGGGGGCGGAGCTTTGTGCACATGGGCAGGAATGGGGTTGGGTGGGCTCAAGGAGTTTAAAAAAAATCATTCAAATGTCTAACCCACCTACTTAACTGTTAGAGAGCTAATCTGGAAAATAATCTTGCCTAATCTTACCTAATGCAACTTTAAGTGCTCTTATTTCTGTAGTCATGTCATTAGCGCAAACTACTGTGGCCTGTTTCATTTATTCATGCGTTATTTTAGAAGAGATTGTACTTTGCCCTGCTTTTGGCTGAAGTTGGGTTGCTAAGTTTGCTCATTAAGTTCAGTTCAGTTTACTATTTGTCACAAATGTTTCAACTGTTCTGCACCATACAGTGGCCCCCAAAAATGGCAACTGCAAGAAAAAGCCAAGATTATTATTTTTTTTACTAGTAAAAGAGGCAATTCAGAATAAAAATGCATGTCTTCAAAGCAATGTCTTCAAAACATTAAAATGAAATAAGCATTTTCTCCATAAATGAGCCTTTCTTTTACACAAAATAAGCACAGTTGCTACGTAGATCTTGACCTGAAGGTCGATAGCATGGCGCGTAACCGGATAACGAGAATAGTATATTCTCTGTTGTCATGTTTTCAACAACAAGATACAGTTTTGCCATTGTTTGAATGTGTTACACAACTTCAAACAAGCATTCACAAGTCTGAAGTAATAGCTGTGAAATCTGATCAAGAAAGTGATGGACTATAATTAAGCATGGAGTTGCTTCAAGGGGGGTTGTTTCTGTATTTAAATATAGTCACTGTGGGAAAAGATATGCATTGGTAATAGGCTAATATTTCAGAATTCATGGTTTGGAATAAAATGATTTAAATTGTAAATATACTGTATCAGTTGCTCCACTCACTGGCCACCTGATTAGCTGCTATTATTTATTTATTTATTTGTTTGTTATAGATATTATATGTTGCATGTACAGACTGTCAGCCTCAATCTACACTGTTCATGACAGTCAGTTTCTAAAGACCACTGCCATTTATCACGTTATATCTAAATAGTTACATTTCCAATTAATGTATTTATGGAGTGGAAAATGGAATTAAAATGGACGCTTCCTAATTATTTGAGAGACTAGCCATTCATGGGCATCTGTGAGGTCATGTATTTGGAAGAGGGCAGATAGTGCTTTTCACTTCATGTGTTATGCTGCGTTGTGACACAACATAAGTACATATGGTTGGCTGGCTTTGCATGTCTTGAAGGAACCATGTGTCAGCCTTCACCCTACCCTGTTGGTAGCTGTCATATGATAAGCGAGAGTTGGCTGGTGAGTGTGAATTGGCAGATGACCAAATTGGGGATAAAAAGGAACAAACTGTATCATACACTAATTAGCCAAAACATTAACATTATGAAAATGAAAATGAAGAGACTTGTTTTATTAAGAGGCTTTGTTTAGTATCTTGGTCATATTTTAACTGGCAAGCAGAGATGGTTCACGGCTCTTTAACTCTTGTCTCAGATCTGCCCTGCTGCAATGTGGTGAATACAATGTCCCATGGTATTGATATTTTCTGTGCTTGTACTAATGTCCTATCACATGGCAGGTGGTTGGCTTGCTATTTACCGCTATGTACCACCAGTCATGTGGCTCTGTACCCCACAGTTAAGATAAGAGCATAAGTAAATAATAATAGTAGGCTTTAAATGTAAATGAGGTATAGTTCCTAGGATCAGAAATTATTTGCTAGTTATTGTCCATATATTATTATTATTATTATTATTATGTTTGGGGAAAACTCTAGCATTATCTATTTTTGTTCATCTAAAAGAGCATCATTATTTCCACGGAACAGTTCTCTGTATTCAGACTTGGCTTTCACGGGTGTGCAAATACAAGCTGAAATCAAAGCAGACTTTCTTTTTCCTTCTTTTTATCTTGTTAGCTCATGTCCCTGATCTGATTCTGCATGATTCATCTGAATAATCTATGTATTTCGTCTCTAAACAGGCTTTTTTCGTGTTTGACCTCCCCTCGTGGTACTCATGAGGGTGAGCATCAAACGTTCGATTCAACTCTCTGTTACCGGCTGGAGTTACATGCTCAAATAAATATAATATATATTTTTCCCCACTTCTGGGACAAAATCTTTGTCTTCCTCCATTTCTGCGTCCTGCATCAGAAGGATTTCATTCGCCTCAGGTTTCCTCAAGTGCCAGTAGTGGTGTGGGAGGCGAGTACTCCTCTACAGTCGACTGCAGGCTAGCACCTACTTTACACAAGCTGATAGATAAAAAATCCTGTCTTCCCACATATGCCGTTTTACCCAGAAGTACATTATGTTGCTAAAGAAAAGAATACACAAGGCTGTGCCAACACAGCAGTCTTATAAGTTTATTGCTGTGAGCATGTCATATTAAGCGATAGAAGACCAAGAATTTTAACTTACGACCAAGGAAATCAGTTTTTTCTGTGACAAAACCCTGTGTAAAGCAGCAGAAACATGACTTTATGGGCAGCCACTCAGCCATACCTCAGAGGTTACTAAACTTTTTCTGTTTTCTTGTGTAGAGCTCTCAGAACAGGATTTTTTTGAGTTTCAGTGTTTAGACCACCACCTTTAAATCAAGCACTTTAAAAAAAAAATTTGAGATGATGTAGCATAAAAGTAATAAATAAAAAGATTTTTTACACTTATATGATAATACACTCTAAGACTAAAATAAAATACACCACTAATGTGTTTTAACCACAAACTTGTTGCCTATAATTTCAATTTAGTACCCACTTCATGTCCATCATCTGTGGGAGGTCATTAAAACTACACAATGAAGCTATACTGACATGCCCATGTGTCTCCAAGCTTACCCCATTAAAAAATCAAAAGGATTTTTTTTTTTTTAATGAGCTTTTGTTGTTGTTGCTCAGCTAACCTTTTTTATTAATTGCTAATTTCCATAAATTTTTGCTTGGACCGCTTAAAATGTAAAGAAATGTGAAGCCTTGCACCTCCAGGGTTAGGGGTTTGAGTCCTGCCTCTGCCCTGTGTGCGCAAAACTTGCATGTTCTCCTTGTGCTTTGGGGGTTTCCTCCAGTTTTTTCCAGTTTCCTCCCCCATTCCAAAGACATGCGCTGTAGGCTGATTGGCATCTCTAATTGTCCATAGTGTGTGAATGGGTGTGTGTGTGTGTGTGTGTGTATGTGTTTGTGTGTTTGTGTGTTTGTGTGTGTGTGTGTGTTTGTGTGTGCGTGTGTGTGTGTGTGTGTGTGTGTGTGTGTGTGTGTGTTATTGTGCCCTGCGATGGGCTGGCACCCCGTCCAGGGTGTCCCTCACCTTATGCCCTGAGTTCCCTGGGATAGGTTCCAGGCTCCCCGTGTATTCATTGTAGATGTGAAATGTGAACATTCAGCTGTTCTGTATTTTCCCACTGATTACGTTTAGTATTTAAACCGCTCATGTCTCCTTGTACATTGCGAAGTATTGTGAGTGTTACCACCGTACCAAACCTTTGTACATTGTTCCTCATGTTTTGTTTCATGGTTTTTGTTTCTCGTTTCGTGCTTTTGCCTTGCCTGTTTAATGCCTGTTTGCAGATCGCCTGACCCTTTGCCTGTTCTGATCACACCTGTGTTTCACGATTTGGATTTGTTTGCTTATCTCTCATCTAAAAAAGCTCTTATCTGCACTTGCATCCGTCCTAACCTCCATTACGTGACACACACACTACCGGTCAAAAGTTTGGAGACACTTGACCGAAATGTTTCTCATGATCTTAAAAACCTTTTGATTTGAAGGTGTATGATTAAATGTTTGAAATCGGTGTGGAGAAAAATACAATTGTCCCAACATATTTCTTTCTTTCATTAGAAAACTAACATTTTATTTACAAAAATATATTTTTTAAACGGATGACTCTGAGCTAAATATTCCGAAAAGCAGCCAATAAGTGCCCAGCATAGGCGGGAACTCCTTTAATACTGTTTAAAAAGCATCTCAGAGGGATTCCTCAAGAAATCTGTTGAGAAAATGCCAAGAGTACATTTCTGAAAATTCTAGGCAAAAAAGGGCGTCTACTTTACTTTGAAGATGCTAAAATACTAAATTATTTGATTTATTAATAAAATTTGATTTATTTTGAATTTTTATCACAGCATAATTCCCATAGTTCCATTTGTGTTATTCCAGAGTTTTGATGACTTTATTATTATTATTCTAAAATGTTGAAATAAAAATAAAGAATGAGTGTGTCTAAACTTGACCGGTACTGTATGTATGTATATATCTGAAATGGAGGTGAATCTGTAGTCAGGCAGATAATGTGGCTTTGTCTAATCAACAGATTTAGTGTAATCCTGTGCTGAGGTTCAGCAGCCTCCCAGACATCCACCCGCTGCTTTACCCTAAATTCCCTCCCCTTCCCTGAGTGACACTGTTAGCAGCAAGGTTATCACTGCTGTCCTGGGTTGTTATTTAAATAACCAGTAAGGAATTTGACTTCTTATTCTTAAGCTTAACACAGCATATGGGACAGTTCAAATCCTTTAAGGCTGCCACTCGTTGCCATGTCAAGGCTCCTTTTGAGCCCTTAAGAATAAAGGCGCACATTTTGTACTTGTGTTGATTTTTTTGGTGTTTCCCAAATAGCTACAGAAAGTTATGAGCCTTTAGTAGCTTGCTGGACCACAGCTTGGTATAATGAGATGGCAAGTGCTGTGTTTGCTTGAGCTGCTGGGAACTGATTTGTGTTTCCATGTTCAGGGGCAGGACAGTGAGTTCTCATATGTCTAAACCTGTTCTGGTTAATAATCAGTGAACAGTTTAGCAGGTCAGTTTACTCATCAAATAGTCTCTGCGGAACAGTTTGGAGTGACACGAGATGAAATCAGACTCTGTCTGTCTCACTGACTGTCTGTCTCTCATAAACGCTTCTGTCTCTTTCTCCCTCTGTGTCTGTCTCTGTCACTCTCTGTCTGTCTCTTTCTCCCTCTGTCGGTCTCTCTTTCTCCCTCTGTCTCTGTCTCTCTCTTTCTCCCTCTGTCTCTCTCTTTCTCCCTCTATTTCACTTACTCTCTGTCTCTCTCTTTCTCCTTCTGTCTCGCTCACTCTCTGTCTTTCACAAATGATGCCTATCTCTCCCTCTGTCGCTCTGTATGTCTCTCTTTCTCCCTCTTCTTCTGTAACTGTCTCTCTCTTTCTCCTTGTGTCTGTCACTCTCTGTCTCTCTCTTTAAACTTTCTTTTCTCACCGTCAGCACTACTTTCTGTCTGTCTGTCTGTCTGCCTGTCTGCCTGTCCCTCTCCTTTTCCCTGAGGCGTGTATCTTTGTAGTTATGGCGTTATATCAACACAGTGCGGCAGAGCAGACCTGAGCGCCTGCTGGCTGAAGAAAGACGTCTTTGTGTTCACATTTAAGGGTCTGCTCCCCTAGCAGAATCAGGTAGCAGAGAGAGGAAGAAAGACAGAAAAAGAGACAAATGAGCGTATACCTTCCACCTTCCACTTCCAAATAATGAGTTGCACTAGTTACTTCACGTCCGTTTTATAAATGTTTAAACCATAATGAATTATTTAATACAAGGACAGCTGTGCACCTTAGTTGTTGTGATAATGTACTAGCAGCATTAAATGAGTACCAATTTCTGAGGAAAAATATAACACAATCTCATGAGAAATCCGTATGAACTTGAATGCAGAAAGGTTTTGATTGATCTCATATGAATAAAGTCGTAGGAAAAGGTAGAAACGCTACCCCTGCGCCTAACTCGAACCATAACTTTCATTACAACTTTTGGCTACAACTTTTCATACAAGAGATTTGCATGTGTGTCATATTGAATAAAACATCCTCTGACACTTTTAGATGTTTTACTATGAGCCAAACACAGAGTACTGCGTGAAGTAGATCTGCACGTCTGTATGGCTGCATTGAGGTTGTGTATCGCTTCCTGGTAGTGGCACAAAGTTGGTACTAGTTGGCCTGACAACGGTTAACCTTTGAACCCTGCAAGCCTAGACATCTAAACAAATGCAGAAGCCTGCCCTCAGGTGATTCAGGCTGTGGATGTGTGATAACTAGCTAATAAAGACCCACAGAGGCTTTTCAGTATTCACCAGTAATTGCACACATGCATGCCTCCAGGAATAACTTGTTGAAGTCTAATATCTATACTGGCAAACAAGACTTTTTATGCATATGTATATATATAT
>JANDJT010000114.1:8263472-8284038 GCA_024331685.1 Stegophilus panzeri | reverse complement strand
ATGTTTGTGCAGTGTATTTGTTAGGTGAGTAACCTGAGTTTGTGTTTTCCTCGCAATATAAACACATGCTCTCAAGTGTTGTTTCATCATCCATCAGCATCAGATGACCAGGATGATGATGTAAACATATTCCAGCCTGATATCACTTGCAGAAAAAACAAGCTAGGAGTGTTTTCTGTAGGATTTTTATGAACTAACCTCCTGCGTGAATGCAAATTCATGTCACGGCATACGAAGAGAAAGAAAATAAAAATATTAAGGAGTGACATGTGTGATCTGTTTAACTGTCACCTACTGTGCCATGACAAGCTCCATAACTTTCCCATGGACTTGTTTCCATCCACCTGTGTTAGTCTCTCTCTCTCTCTCTCTCTGTTAGTCAGCATTGGTAGTTTCTCTCTGCTTACTTTGGAAGAACTTGAGGTTGGAATAATAAAAAGCACCACAGTCCTGCTTGTAATTTCCCGTGCATTTTAAAAAAGGAAACCCATTTCACGGGTCATATTTTTAATCGCAGTCTTTGTGGCTACATGTTTCCCATTCATCAAATTTCCTCGTTTTCCTCTCAATCTAGACTGAAACAAATCTGTCTGTCCCCACTCTTGCAGCCTGTGAAGGACCTGGAGACTTGAAGGGGAAAAATAGCGGGAAAGAGAGAGGGAGAGGGGGGGGATTGATTGTTTGAGGGTCATTGGTGGTTTCGTGTTTCTCCTCTGCTTTCGATTCTTCTGCTTGCTCACCAACTCTCTCTCTTTTTCTTTCTTATTCTCTCTCTCTCTCTCTCTCTCTCTCTCCCCACTCCCACCTCCTTTAGTCGAGCCACACCACATTCTCATACAGGAAGAGAAGGAGACAGACAAGAAACTACACCGTGAGGAAAACGAACGCACGGAAAGACTTTCAGAAAGGTAGGCTCTCCTTCTTTTGCTTTTAGAAAAAGAGAGATAAAGGCCAAGGACTACTTGTGGTACTTTTATTTGGGGAACACTTTATTTTGTTCTTTCTTCTCTTCTCATCTACTGTGCGTGGATTTGTGAGATGTCTAGACAGACAATTTTTTCATGCAAACAATGTAGCTCTATAATAAATGAACAATTCAGTTTCAGACACATATGTTCCTAATTTGTCTCACTCTTACAGCCTGCGAGTCTTTAGTCTGATACAGTTTCACAGCTCTGTTTTTTGCTCCAAATATGGTCCTATTCTCACTCCTAGATCACCTGTACCAGGTAGTCAGGGACTATAGGGACACACTGACTACATAACTCAGGTATGTCGCGGCCAGGAGCAGAACAAAAACACAAAATCGCAGACTGCCCTGGGGAACCTCAAAGTCTGGATTGGCTAGAGCAAATGATATCACCTGAGAAGCATCTTCTTAAACAGAAGCTCGACCAAATGAGAGGGCTTAGATATCTGTAGTTATCTCTAAAGTCGATTTTGATGCTTGAATCATACACCATAATCACAGAACTCATTACAAGTCTACTGCATGATGCAGGTAATCTATTTGAGTCATACAACCTCAGACAAGACAGCCGGGTGTACAAACTCGATTGATGATGCTCTGATGCTGGGAACAACAACAACTCATAGAGAGTCTGACAAACTCAGCAGTGCCATATCGTTCCTGTGCACCACTGAGCTCCCAGCAGTCTGCTTTTAAACCTGTCATTAGCACTAACCAATGGGGTTTTTCTGCATTTATACACACTAATAATCTTGTTTTTATGGATTTCAAAATCATGATGGAGTGTCACTTTTAGACCTGCTTGTTTTTGTTATATTTAGTTTACTCATAATTATAGGCTGCTAATTGGCAGTGGGCAGATGGTTATTAGCCATAGAAGGAAGGAGAAAGCAGGAGAGGCACCGCAAATGACAGACCTCTACTTTATTACTCCAAAGAAATGTAAGCAGTGCTGTTGGCTGGAACATGAAGGTAAACCATATATGATGAAGTGCTTGTGAGCTGTAATGTGCTATAGACATGATGTCCATATTCACCTTCTCATGTTCTCGATTAAAGAAAACATCAACCACACAGTAGTATTAAATGCAGCTCCAAAAAGCAAATTAATCATATTATATGGCCCAATTGCATGGGGATTGTATTCGTCATATATTAGGTTATGTCCGTACTCATTATATATTAGTGTCCAAGTGCACTACCAAGTGGACTGTTTTTATTAAGATTTGAAGCGCTGCTGCTTTGGCCTTCTCTGTTAATAAACACTGGCCAATTTCTCTCGATGCTTACCTTGGGAAAAGGCTAGGATAAAACAATCCCTGCAGTCTTGCTTGTAATTTTGTTGTTACTACAGAAAGACAAATCATTGTATGGGCATCGTGTTTTGCCCAAGGGAACATTGATCAGTTCCTTCCTGCTGAAACAAAGCTTCCATGTGCCCCTGTGAGGATTGAATCCAAGACCTCCAGGTTATGAGACTACCTATTCTGTCAGTGCAGCTACAACAAATGAACACTTTTTGTTATAGCCAGGAATTATGTGGCAAGAGAAAATTGTGAACCATTAAAAGTTCTAGTAGGTGTTTGAGATTAGATCACAGGCTTCAAAGTGCTAACTATTACACCATGTAAGCACTTTTTTGTATCTGCGAGCTGAGATTCCAATATTGGTTTTCCTGCTGTTGTCACCTAACTGTTTGTCACCATGTGAAGGGCTGTCCCAGTACTGTGAATAACAGTGATTGGAGCATGGCCATTAAGACCATTTGAGAAAAAATTAACATTTAGCATTGAATTTCCCAGCCTGCCTAGTTCACACCAGAATGCTAGTTGGCACAGAGTGGCAGCTGCCTTGTTAATCTATTCAGCACCCCAGCATTGACCTAAATCAGTGGTCACCAACCCTGTTCTTGGAGAGCTACCTTCCTGAAGGCTTTAGCTCCATCCATAATCGTGCCCACTTGACCATCTAATCATTGCCTTAATCATTGCAATTGTATTAGATTTTGGTTGTAGATGAAGCCTACAGGAAGTTAGAGCTCAAGGAAGAGGGTTGGTGACCACTAATTAAAATCCTTTTAGCATTATAAGTATTTTGGTCAGTATTGAGTATTAGAAACTTTGGACCAATTCACTCATCTTCAGTAATTGTTTTATCCTGTCAGGGATGCGGTGGATATGTAGTCTTTCCCAGGAACACTGGGGAGATGATAATACACCCTGGATGGATGGTCCATCGTAGGTGACCATTTTAGCGTAGCCAGTCCACCTACTGGTATATTTCTTGGGAGGTGGAAGGAAACCAGAAATCTTGGAGGAAATGCACATGGACATAAGGAGTACATGTAAAATTCTGCACAGAACTTGGTACCCTGATGCCACCCTGTAGATTCGACACTAATGTCATTATGTGACCATTATGTGAGTCATTCAGCCACAAGAGCATTAGTGATGTCAGGAGAGGAGGCCTGGGGCACAGTCTGTGTTCCAGTTCATCCTAAAGGTGTTCAGTGGGGTTGAGGTCAGGGCTCTGTGCAGGCCATTTGAGTGCCTCTAAACCAACCTTGGCAAACCATGTCTTCATGGACCTTGCTTTGTCCATAGGGATGTTGTCATGCTGGCACATGTTTGGGCCTCTTGTTCCAATGAAGGGAAATCGTAATGTTACAGCATTCAAAGACATTCTAGATAATTATGTTCTTCCAACTTTGTGGCAAAAGTTTGGGGAATGCCCACATATTGGGGTCATGGTCAGGTGTCCACATACTTTAGGTATTATAGTGTAAGTCTCCTTCATTTCTACCCCTTTGTCTAAAATTTTGATACACCACTAAATAGAGATCTTGGATTCCAGACCTAGAAGACCATAGTCCAGCACTGATACATTTACTAAACATACTAAACCTGGTTATTAATCAGTTAATTGGATCAAACATCTTTGAGCTGGGAAGTGTTGGACTTTAGACTTTAGACTTTCAGATTGGAACAGGAAGCTCTTGATTAGTGTTATTAACAGATTTCTTTCTACAGAGATTTCCTCTGGGAACAGAGTTGTAAAGATCAGCAGTACGTCTCTTTATTGGAAGATACTGTTTATTTCACAGCTGCTTTAAATCTGCTGAACCATTCAGTGACTAAAAGTTATATTAAATGCAGATAAGGAAGTAAGGTAAGTTAAGTAAAAAGAGTGGAAGATGTTAAATGTTGATTTGTCTCAGATGGTGGGCAGAAGGCTTTAACCAAATGGTTAGTTGTTGTGCTCTGTTAGCATGATAGCTAATGGACAAGCTAAATAGCAAAACCAAGCAAATTGTAATATTATGATAAAAGAAAATTCTGGAGGCTGTGTTAATATAAAGAGTGTCATAGTAAAATATCAGATGTAAATCACTATTGGAATGCAGAGGGCAGTTGGAATGAACTTGTCTGATACTTAAATACAAATTAATTTTTTTTTAAAAAAGAAGAAAATTATAACATTCTGCTTGCAGACAATTTGATTTATTTTTTATTGCTGTGACACCATGTATTTTAGTTTGATATAAGATAGTGTTTGTTATTGTTGGCTCTTGAAATCATCCTGGTTAGTAAGGCTCCTTTTGTGATATGCTCTTACTGATGGGCGGCTGTGGCTCAGGTAGAGCGGGTTGTCCACTAATCGTAGGGTTGGCGGTTCGATTCCCGGCCCACATGACTCCACATGCCGACTTGTCCTCGGGCAAGACACTGAACCCCAAGTTGCTCCCGATGGCAAGTTAGCGCCTTGCATGGCAGCTCTGCTACCATTGGTGTGTGTGTGAGTGTGTGAATGGGTGAATGAGAACCAGTATAAAGCGCTTTGGGTAAAAGCACTATATAAGTGCGCCGTTTAATGTATGTAAATGAACAATGATTCAATCTTGTTTTAGAAAGTTCCTTCTTTCTTTCTTTCTTAAATATTTCCTCATTGATGAATTTAAAACACTTCTTGGGAGTGGACTCAGAAATTACAATATATTAAATTCACAATACAGGGTTTCAGTATGGAGTTGTTGTTTTTTTTTTTTAATAAAGATTTATATTAGAAATTGATTATTGTTGACTGGTGCCACTACAGTCTGAAAATGCCCTGGTTGTTGGTAGCTTGCCATGGGTGGTGTAGATGGATCTGAGACTGGTTAAATGGCAGCTGAATGGCCAGACTTGGCACTGCCAGCAGGTTGGCTGAGGTAAACGGAGAGTTTGGTGATGATGGACGCTTTCAGCGAGAAGAATACCTTGCTTGTCCTCTGTGACTGTGGGGCCTTTTGCTGTGTGTCTTTGTGTATCTGTGTTGGTGGTGGACTGCTGTCACTGGGACACTCCTTCCCAGAAAAGCCCTTGTCTGAAAGAGTAATTTATACACACATTCAGTGGATGCTTGTGTGGGTTCTCCGTACTGCCGGGCTCTCTGTTTTTAAGAGGCTCTGCTCTGCTCTGATCTCTAAGCCTCTGCCTCAGGCATTTTCTGTATCTTACTGAAATATGACCTTTTTAAGTATCCTATTGACCTTTTTAAGTATCCTATTACAGAAAATTAGAGATCCTTAATTAACGCAGAAGGTCACATAGGGGGCTAAGTCTTTGAATTTATTTACATCACTAGGAATCTTAAGTGTACTTAAACCTTATCTAATAATAACTGATGTTTACACCATACATTTTTGTAAAATATGTATTTATATTACAGAGATTATGTACTATTTATTTTCACTTAACAAGTGTATATATCTGCAAGCAGCAATTAAGGGGCCAAGGACTTTCTGGCCCCATCTCTTAGCGACGGAGGAACACCAAAAGGGGATCATCAGCATTTGTTCCTAAGTAGATATATTAAATTTGATGGGAACACGTCAGTCAATCTATTGCTGAAATTTTGTTTCATTTCCTGTTTTTAGTAGCACTCCCAAGTTGCAAATGAACTCGAAGCTTGTTTGTTAACATCAGGACATGTTGCTTGTTGTAATAGCAGTGCTGAGAAATGGTGCCACTTCCTGTTTGACAGATTTTTCATCAAAGTTTGTTTGCACGTTATGGATGAACCATCTCATAGAAGAAAAAGAAGCGAATTTTCCAGGGAATCAACAGGAAGACCAGTCATGATTTGATGTTGCGCTGTTCAAAACTTAAAAGCAGTTTTACTGCAAATTATAAATTAAAGCACCCAATAGAGGTGAATATAGACAAAACATCTTCGTAGGTTCTGGCCCTTTACTTATGTAGGAAATTTGGTCTGAATACATCGTGCCATAGCCGAGATACATCGTCGCTCCATGTTTGGCAACTTCACCGTAAAATCCAGTGTGGTGTAAATTAACGTCATGGTGTACTTTGAACTTGGCATGAATTCAATGAATTAGAGGAAAGTGGAATTGTGCTTGTACGGCATTGCGTTAGAGGGTTATTTTTGCAAATGTATGCTTAGATTTGCCCTGCTGGTGGCAGTTGAGCACTCAAGTGGCATACTGGTATGGCATTTGGTGTGTACATAGCTGAGACTATCCTTTATCACTGTGCCAAATTCCCATAAAACGTTTACAATGTGTTCTTTTGGGCTGCCATAGACTACCATGTCAAAGTATAATAATACTAATAAGAAGAAGAGGAAGAAGAAGTAGAAGAAATAATGGCGTATACCATAATGGATTAGCATGCTCATTGCCACCTGATACCATCACAGTCAGGTGGCAATGAGCATGTTAATCCTTTATGGCATGCGTCATTAGAAGGATACCACATGTTTACTGGCCATAGCTAATTTGACCACACCCAGACCAAATTACAGACTTCAGCCTCCTCATTTGTTCCCCTGTCCCCCCTCACCCCTTCGTGAAGGGGAAATGATGGATGAGCAGAAAGAGATATATGCAAAAAATAGACAGTGATGGAGAGAAGGAAATAAAAACCTAATCAACTGTGAGTGTAGTAATATGCAGAGACAGTCCTCGTTGGTTTTGTATTTGGCAGACATCCAGAGTTAATAGGAACAAGCTTTTAGATGTTCAATACATCAGGTACATATAGAATGGTGTAATTTGGCAGAATGTAACTTTGTTGAGAGCCTGTAGCTATAATCCTTGTTTTTTATGCTTAAAAGCACTAATTCGGTGGAGAGTGTATGCCCGAGTGTGGATTTTAGATTTTTAGATTTTAAATTTCTGTCATATGTAGGTTTAGAAGTAATGATAAAGAATGCTAATTTGTGATGGCAAGCTTAACTTGACAGAGAGGACGAAAGTGATTTTGTGGCAGAGCACAAAACACAGATTTCTTGTTTATTACCCCAAACAAACCAACAAAGTCAGAAGGTACTGAAGCTGGTGGAAACATAAAATCCTTTTGTTCATCCTAATTGCATAGAAACAAACCTAGATTAAATTTCCAGGAACGACATATGAGGCATTAACCTGTCATTCATCATCAGAATGAGCCTTTTGAGAGTAATTGAATTGGTGACTCAGTTTCAGTCATATTGAGACAAGAGTCTGCCCACCAGTCCTTTATTTACATAATGTGACACCCCCAATTTAATAAAGATGCACATAATTTACATGACACCCACCTAAATGTCTGTGTGTGAGTGGAAAATGATGATTTACTAAAATAAAAGTGGGGCTTTTTGGACACCCTGTTTACAGGTCTTTACTATATTGCAGGAAAATAATCAGAACATGAGAGAGAAAGTCTGAATAATTGTCTAGTTACTATATGTCATATTGTGTAGGGTTCGGTGAAGTTTCACAAATATGGAAATGCAGGAAGATTGAGAATGAATTCAAAAAGGATCCTGCCTTTTCTCCTCTGTTTACTCTGATGCTTACCAAATGCGACCACTTAACTCAAGTATTATGATTAGAGTTAACTAGATGTATTGTTAGAATATTGTAGGGATTTTATTGATAATACTGATAATGAAGATGGTGATAGAGGCACCAAACATGGAAATGATGAATATCAAAGCTGTATGATATTTGTTTATGCTCAGAATGATTTGTGCACACATTTGATGAGTAAGGGCTTATAACTGTACCCATTTACTATTCAGTTCATTTGACCTCATATAGTGATGATAATTTCTTTATATACTTGAGAAAACCAGTCATGTCCAAATAAAAGAACACAATTGTCGTGGAAATTAGACAACACTCGCAGACTCGTCCTCTGAAGGTAAAAAGGTTTATTACAGAAAGATGTTTAATACAGGATAGAATAAAGCAGGATAGAATAATGAGAGCGCTCTGAAGCCCTTGTACTAAACCACTACTATATATATGAAATGCTATGTACTGATCTCACTGACATGACATGGCCTTCTTAGGTGTTATCCTCAGATGAACATGAACAAGAACAAAATTATTACAAAGTAAAAATGAGTAATTTCTCTCACACTATAAACAGTTAAAAAGCATGACGTGTCATTCATTAATAAATTAAAAATAGTAATTGTTGGTAAATTGTTACAGTATAATCGGAATAACACACTTCACACTGTTATACCAAAACAATCCACTTCAGCTTCACGTTGGCCGTATCACAATCTGGTCTGTAGTGTGTTATTCCTTACTTAGTACATGAACAAGGCCTTATAATGGGAATATAACTGGAACAGAAAAGTGTTTGTTTGTTTATAATTGAAGAAGCCTTGATCGTCGTAACCTGAGGAAAAATCGACTGTTTTTCTTCCATATCAAATATCAGGCAATCCATGTGTTTTCAACCATATACAGTACAGTAGTAGTAACCTGTGGTTGCTGATATAAGAGTAACATAAGATAAGTACCATTAATAAAAACACAGTAATGGTCATGTCATGGTCAGGATTATGACCATGTCATAAGATATAGTCGTAAGTATAGTGAAACTGTGTCAGTATCATTATTAAAGATCTCATAAGCATAGACTGTTTGAAGTACCATATTTACCATGAGGTACTAGTAACTATAAGTATAGTAAATTTCTATAAGGTTATTTGTGTGTAAATATAACTTCAACCCTAATGTAAACTCAAGTGTGGATAATTAAAAAAAAAAAAAAAAAAAGATATTCTGAAAACTATATTTTTGTTCATTGCGGTTGTCTTTCACTTCCTGTACAGCACCTGGAGAAGAGGTCCTGGAGAAAAAATATTTTGTCCCACTGTATGTTTATACAATGATGGGATGACAGTAAAGTCAGCCTGACTTGCTGATACCTTTTTAGTCTTATCTGAGTAATTTTGTGGTTTAACCAAACAACAGGATTTGTTTAAGAGAAACTCATCCTAGACCATGCATGTGGCCAACTTCTATCCTAACTGTGATGGCTGACTAACTTGTCCAAGCATGTTAAATGTACCTATGTCTCTAGCTTAAGGCACGAGGAGGAGCAGAACTCCAGCTAAATGCCTGTCTGATGAGGCAGCACTGATAGAATCGCACCTTTGTCTCAATCTGCCGGATGTCATCTGGAGAGCAGGCAGGTGCTGACACTATGTTTACACACACGCAGACCCATTCTTTGAAACACAGATGTGAACATACACATGGACACGCACACACAGACACGGTGTGGAAAGCAATACATCACAATATCCTAGCGTTGTTATTATGATTTGCACTAACCTTCAGGGCAAAACATTATTTAAGGTCTTTTACACAGACCAATGTGTAAAGATATCAGGCACAAAGTACCTCTTCTTCTTTTCTTTTTTTTTTTTTAAACTCGTTATATTGATGCTTAATTCCTGTTAAGGACTGGCTTTGTAAACAAAAAAGAATGTGGTTCATGTGATACCGTGTCTGTCAATATTAGCAGTGCTTCACCTCCTGTTAAATGGCCACAGCCGCTGTGGAAAAAAACACTTTGTGGAGGTCTGAAGTGCTGATAACCCACAGCTTTGTTTGAAGATAAAGTGGTAAATAATTTAATGTAGATCAAATATTAAACGTATGTTACATAATCCTATGCACTGTGTTATGAGTAGTGGACTGGATGACTTACATTGCATTCATCAACAGTGGCTTAAACTTAGTGTGAGAAGTAGAAAATAGAGGCTGAGGATATATTACTGAGGAATTTAGAAATGATTCAGTCAGCAATGTCAGTGTTTCTACTTGGACATTTGTGTTGTTCAGAGACCAGATGGAAAAATAAAAATGAAGGGCTTCCATTTAATTTCCGCAGTCCCCATGTACTTAACCTGATAATCCATTATCATCCTTGAAGTACAGTCTCTCTAGAGACTCCGAGATTGCACTCCTGCTGTTCAGAAGATCAAGGGGCTGTAATGACACTTGTGGCACCGGTTTGGTCCAGCTAATAGCCATGCCACACGTCCTCCACAGATAACCCACATTCTTTCCATTCTTGAAGCATGCTCCTACCTGTTCCACTTTAATCTCCCTTAGGGAGGGATGGCCACCATCTCCACCCCTCTTTAATCCCTTCATTCATCACCTCCTGTCATACAGCCCATTCTACTCTCCTTTATTTGCTAAATGTGACCAGTATTGCACATTTAAATTAATGCATACCAGGGGTTCTAGCATAAAGTGGTCAAATTGTCTAATAATAAGATCCAGCTTGTATAATAATAAGATCCAGCTGTTGGGCTTGGGGCAAAGTGAGAATGCTTACACGTTTATTGTGTGCTAAACTCATTAAAATGTTCAAACAGATCCGTACCTGGCTTTTCTTCCCGTTTGAGTAGACGGAATCAGGCAATAATGGTGAGCAAGCAGCATATTTTTTAAGGGCACAGCTGGTGCTTCAGATCATCTTGGTTTACAGATTAGCGGTAAATTACAAGTTAATGGGCCATGGTAAAAACAAAGGCCATTGGGCTGGAATGTTTTAATTGGCCAGGGAGAGTTGGAAAGAACACTGTGGGGAGTTGTGAGGAGTTCAGCCTCATTCTTTGGGCTGCTGTGTGGCCAGACTATGATATATAACTATTTTCCCCGTATTTGACAGGAGCAGCCTGAGTATGAGGCATGAATTATCTGCGGGAGACACTTTGTGTTTTCTGTAGAATGTTTGTGTGTGCTCAAGTGGAGGGCCTGTGTTTGTGCTGAAGGGTAGGATATCTGTGTGTGTATAGTAAGAACTCTCATCCATGTTGACATTCCAGTCATGCCTGTGACCCTGAGGAATAGCGGCTGATAGCACAGGAGGTGAAAGTTTAAAGGCACTGCCCAGATAGGAGATGATTCCAGACTAAATATGATTGAGTTTAGGTGCATAAGGATCAATATGGCAATTAAGGCAAAGTGTATTGCGGACGAAAATCGGCCTGACTGTAAATTCTGGGTGATAACATGACTGATCTCATTAAGGCTGAGAAGTGGCTGTGTTCTGAAAACCAGATTGAAATGATTTCATCTCTGTCATGTGTAGCAGTATGTAGTCCAGATGAAAGCAAAGGCCAGGTGGGGCTATCTCTCATTTGCTACCCAGGTTCAAATTGGTTATCAAGACTGAGCTTGGAATCTTAACATTTCTGAGAAGTAACCCCTGAACTCCACTTCTTTTGTGTACCACAGACGTAGTTCTAGATGGAACCGATATGGTTTCTCCATTCAGTGACTTTGCTTACTCATGGTGTGTGTGTGTGTGTGCTCTCTTTGGCTATACGTATGTGGCAGTTAAAATGCACGTCAGTAGTGACCTCAATGTCTTACTATTATAATATCATCTATTAACAAATTCTGTGTGATTACATTACATTACATTTACATTTACGGCATTTGACAGACGCCCTTATCCAGAACGACTTACAGTTTTTTTATCTATTTTTTTTTTTATACAACTGAGCATTTGAGAGTTAAGTCCCTTGCTCAAGGGCCCAACAGTGGTAGGTTGGTAGTGCTGGAAATTGAACTCATGACCTTACAATCAGGAGTCCACTGTCTTAACCACTGAGCTACCACTGTCCTGTGATTGAGGTTGTAAATGGACATCCATGAGGCATTTACATAGCTCAACACAGCGTTTGTCTACCTGTGAGATCCCCATTCTGATGCTTTTAATCACAGGACTGAATCTCATGTACACCCACTGTCCACTTATTTATATGTACTGACCGTCCACGTTAGGAACACCTGCTTATTCATTCTATTACCCAATCAGCCAATCATATGGTTGCAGCGCAGTGCATAAAATCATGCAGACACATGTCAGGAACTTTAGTTAATGTTCACATCCAACATCAAAATTTTGGGGAACAGAAAACGACTTTGACCTGAGTCATGGTTTAAGGCATGGTTGTTGGTGCCAGACAGGCTAGTGTGAGTATTTCACAAACTGCTGAGCTCTGCTTCATACACGACAGTCCATAGAGTTTACATAGAATGGTATGAAAAGATAAAAAAACATCCACTGAGCATCAGTTCTGCTGGGGGAAAAGACTTCTTCATAAGATAGGTCAGAGGACAATGACTAAACTGGTTAATATATATATATATATATATATATAAATAGCCACTCTTTTCAACTGTGGTGAGCAGAAAAGCATCTCAGAAAGCACGACACATCAACGCTTGAGGTGCATGGGCTACAACAGCAGTAAATCACATCAGATTCCAATCCTGTTAACCAAGGAATCTGAGGCTACGTTGGGTTCAGGATCACCAAAAAGTGGATAGCTGGAATACATGAGGAAGCTCAGTGCTGTTCTTCTCTCCAAGAGAGGCGTCGCCAAATATCAGATGTTACGGTGCTGATTAATATGAAAATATTTTGCACGTTTTTTTTTTGGGGTTTTTTTGGAAGAAAATGCTTTTCAACTTTTTTCAACTGTTGTATTCAAGGCTCAGGGACAAAGCTAACCACATGTGGACTTACATTATCTTTTAATAAATTTTACACAGGAAAATTTCCTCAGGAAATTTATATCAGGGTGTAAGAAAAATGAAGTGAACTTTTCCTGCACTCTGTTGCAGCAGAAGAGATATGTCCAATTAGTCAGTGAACTCTGTGTTCAAGTTCATTCTTCAGGAAAGCAGGCTTCAGGGAGGTTCCAGTCTGTTTTGACTTCATCCCTTTCCCATAAGTTTGAATACTTTAGTAAGGCCAGTCCGAGATTCTATACAGAAATGTGGATTGCACGAGTTAGACATAGCAAGTGTTGTTATGGAATTCATAGCCCGTGTAGAAAAAACAACAACACACTTCTCTTTATGCCAAACTGAATAGAAAACTTTATCAAAACAAAGTAGGGTTACATTGGTCTTAATGCTGGGCACATGGCCGTGACAGGCCAGGATAAATAATGGGGCAATCCCAATGAAGAGTTTGTTTTGGCAATGAGGACCAGAGACATGAGCCTTGTGCCTCTTGACTGATGAGGTTTGACTGGGGAGAAACAGCAGGAGGTGAGGAGCAGTGGCAGGTTGGACAGAAAAGATGGTGTTGTGTCTGTAGTTAGTTAATGGTGTACCAAGATTCAACAGGCAGCTACAAGCGGGCTGATTCACACTGTGTGTGGGCCATCTATATTTTTATGGCTCACCCAGAAAGAACCACATGCCTTCAGCCCAGTGTTACCAGGAGGACTCCAGATTCAGTGCAGCCCTGACCAGAATAAAATACTTACTGAAGAAGAATGAATGAATGAATCGTTTTAAATATTTACAGTAAACTGGGGCCGTATAATGACAACTTCATTTAACCAAACGTGATTACATTATTCAGAATGATCAGATAATGTGTTCTAAACAGATACAAATCTAGATATGAATAGGAGGCAACAGTTTGTTTTGGTTTTTGTTTCCCTAGAAAGGTTGCATGTAAGACTGAGACTAGAAATATGCAGATTTTTACTTCCATGTGGTCAAGCAGTCATGAGCGTGAACAAGGTTTCATTCATTCATTCATTCTTATTAACTGCCTGGTCAGGGTTGAGGTGCTTTAAATATCACTACTAGTTTGTTTATAAAGGTACAGACAAAAATATTAACTGAGTGAGTGGGATGAAACAAACAGTCCCATGCACATCTCTATTTTGTGCAAAAAAAAAGAGAAATAAAATAAACCTTTTTTGGTTTAGGCCATACCCACTTTGGGTTTAATCCAAATACAGATACAGAGAGTAATATTTGGAGCACTAAACAGATACATATAGAGTTACATGTCTAGAGCAGTGTTGGGTAAGTTACTCAAAAAAGTCATCCACTACAGATTACTAATTACTACTTTAAAATTGTAATCTGATTAGTGCATGTAAAAAGTAATCAGATTAATAATTACTTTACTCAAGTTACTTTCAAAACCTATCAAACCTACAAAACTACACTACAAAGATCTTTCTAGTTCTTTCAGTAATTTTAGTGCGCATCAGTGTAGAACTACCAGAATGATAAAATATAAAACTTTTCTAACTAGGCTAGTTTGGTGTTGCTAGCCAAGGAGAGGCACAACTAAGCTATCATTGTATGGGTTTAGCTGCTACAGTGCCATGCAAAGTACATTATCTTTCCTTATGCTCATATCATGTTCATGTAAACTGGAACTCATACAGACATTTACACACCTTGTTTTCCTGCTCAGCATCAGAGGATGGTACTGTTCAGTTTCAACCTATTTACTGGTTAAAAAAAAAAACGTATATCCATTTTTCCTCACACTGACTGTGAGCTAGTGTTTGGCAGAAGTGAGACCTGTCAGCCAATAAGACACGAGTGTTTCAACGTATTTTCCTGTAAACCCTGTCTGATTGGTCTAACCTCTGTTCACTGAAGATATAAAATTACAACTGCCGTCTTCTTATACTGACGTTCTGACTGGCGATTTATTCAGGGCTAAAGAAAAAATTTCGGGGCTACAGCCCCCAATGCGCAGGCCGGGTTACACCCCTGGCAGCCACGCAAAACATGATTTATTTTAAAAATGCATTTTACTTAATATTGTTTTCTTAACAATATATGTGTAACGCAAGTAACATAATTTTATTAACACAGTAATTATAATAACTGTCAAATTACATAAATTTAAAATGCAATGCATTACATTACTGCGTTATTAGAAAAAGTAATTAGAATACAGTAACTTTGTAAATTACTTTGTAACGTGTTATAGCCAACTCTGGTCTAGAACACCATGCACTATTGCACTGCTGGGTCTGAATCTGTGGCATATGAAACACTTAGATATATGTATAGACTTTGATCAGAACTGGAAAACTTTCTCTGTTCCACACAGAAATCCAATCCAACTGGCCAAGGCCTTGGATAAATCGTGCTGTGATGTTATGCAATCTTCTGTGCTTCATTAACTTTGAACCACTCTGTATTTACTTCTACACTGCAGGTAAATGGTTTGTTACAGAAAGATTCTGGGTTTAAGTCTTAACTTTGTTGAGTAATTTAGTGTATGAATAATAGGAGGTTGCTGAAAGAGTTAAGCATCAGAAGCCCAGCCCTATAGTAGTAGAGAGCTGGGGTGGAGGAAAGCAAGAAGGCTGGGGCCATACTGAGAGTGTATGTGTGTGTGTGTGTGTGTGTATGTGTGTGTGTAAGGGAGTATGTATGTGTGTGTGTAAAGAGACAGCAGGATCGGTCGTGGTGCTTAAATCCAGCTGGCTGTTCTACCGAGAATGTAATCCATATGCGTGCACGAGTTCAGCTGCAGGAGAAAGGAGAAATATCACCCGCAAAGAAGCGATTGTTTTTGCTTTTCTTGTTTGAATTCCTCTCTTACCCGCCCCTGGATCCTGGCTTGCCTTTTTCAGCCAGGAAGTGAGAGATGGAAAATAAAGCAAAAGCAAGCAGTAGTAGGAGTCGCAGGAGTCGAAACAGTATGATGACAGAAGGAGAGGAGATGAAGGTCGAGGGTGCAGCGTGGTAGGTCTTCTACATCTTTGTTGTTTTTCTCATGTAAACAACACTTGCTCTTGATTCGGTACTCGGTAGTAGTAGAGTTATGGATTATTGCGTCTGGATGGGAGGTGATAGGGGGCCATGTGGAGTGTGAGTGTGTGTGTGTGTGTGAGGGATATAAACAGATGGCTTGTATATGTCAGATACCAAAACAAAGATCTAAAGATTTGTGTGTGTTTTTTAGGCTGCATGATGTTAATGAGTAACTAGTTGGCTTTGTGTCTATGCTTTGCATCCTTGCTTAGTTTGCAGCTTCTATTTCAGTGTTTGTACATCACTCAATTGACATTCCTATCAGTAACAGGAGTGATGGGAGAATGAATGGAAAGGGCTCAAGATTTCAGAAATCATCATTAGACTTATTGTGACAAGTCTTATTGTTTGCTTTAAGTCTGTATCTAGATACTGCAAATGACCACCTTGGCTTTGGGACCACATGTAAAACATAACTGCTGAACACCCAAGAAACTTTCTCTGTTTTAAATATTGCATTTTGTGGAGCTTCACAAAAGACACACTGATGCCATCTTATTGCCTTGGAGATACTCTCTGAGTGAGAATGCAGTAGGACTCGTTTCTTTGTTTGAGTTTGGTGCAGGGATCAGGGAGAAGGTGATCTTGAGGTTACAGATATAAAAGTGACGCTTTCTAGTTCATCAAGTGCAGCTTGGAGTATCTCATTTAATTATAGTCCACTTGGCTATTAACACTCAAGAACAATATGCGTTGCACAACAATAACGAAGCTGACAAGCAACTAACAAGACGAGTTTTGAAATGCTCTGGCTTCTGTAGGAGATCTTTTTGTTTCAAAATCTGGAAGGTTCTCAGAACTTAATAACTGGTCACAATATCCGGATTGCCACACTTCATACTCAGACACACCTGTCTGTCTGCCAGAATGTCTTGTTTGCCCTTTCATGAAGTTATCAGGAAGCAGAACGCGTAGTTTCTCGGCTGCTCCCGTGGACAGTCTTTTCACACCTAGACGAGACTGGCATTACATGTTTGTTAGGATTAGTTTTTAACGATCGCTTAGTGAATGCCTGCGTATCAAGGAGAAGTCCTAAGGTGAAGACAGCTGTCGAAATTTGTGTTGAATTGCAACAACACAGTGCTGTGGTCTTGGCACAAAACACACTGTTACTGCACGCTGGCAAAAAGCCACACAGTTTGTCTTATGAGATTGTGTCTTAGCACAGTTTGACTTCAGTACCCATAGAAAAGATGTGTTGTTCTGAGGAATGCTTTTTAAACACCGTTGTGGGTGTGTGTGTGTGTGTGTGCGCGTGCATACACGCTTATATGAGCGTGTTTACATATCTGTGCAAGATTGAAAACATTCATCATAAAAGGGTAGATGTGGAACATGAGATAAAGACTGTATGGTGAACTTTGAAATAGTGCATAGATGAGATCTTTTTATCGCACTTTATTTTTATGTCATTTTCTATAACTTTTATTTGAGGTTGCGGAAATCTCAGTGTATTAAGTGGCCCTCATTTATCAAAGTGTATAATTCACACAAGATATTTGGTATTCATGAAAATCCAGTTAGTTCAGGAAAACATTCCTACGAGAGCTCCTAAGTTAGTGTAAATTGTATTTCATAAGATTGTTTGGCTTCAAATTGTATAATCGTATAAGTTGCTGCACATTTAAATATGGATGTTACGTAAGGATAAACAGCTTATTTATTTCAATTACAAAGCGAACGTTTTGTGCAACTCCTTATCGTCATTTCATTTTAATGATGTGTCAGAAAGCAATCCGAAACAAATCCATAAATTAAGACAAATAAGTCTAGCTATTCAATTAGTACAAAAGAAGATTTAGCATGTGACTGTGTTAGCTGACACGCTGCGATGGCTGAGCTGTGTTGCTGGAAGATTTAGCTCACACCGTGTTTAGGAGGCACACTTTCATTGTTTAGTTGTCATTTTGTTATTTTCAGCTGTTTTGAGCTTTAGCTTTTATAGAGTTTTATGGCCGTTACTACATTTAAGCTAGCAGCCATGTCGTGAACGCGCTTTTTACGGGTGATGGGCATATATCAGTATACACTGTGAGTACAAAGAAGTTCTGCATTACCAAAACATTTGTAAGTCTGACTGGAATTATTAGATAGGTGTGACTTCCAAAAACATTTACACGCAAATTAAAAGATTGATAAATGAGGCCCATTGTGCGTGAACAGGAGGTGATACGTCTCCTGATTAAGTCTGAAATGGAAGTCAAGCAGTTATTTAATTTCTGCATTCGTATATGCTGCACCTCTGCATATAGTATAAGTTGTAAAATCTCTCTGCTGCAGTTTACACAATACAGTATCTGTACCATCAGAGGGGTACAAAGGATTGGGGAAGATTTGCTTGGCCTAAAACATTATTAATTAGGAAACTCAGGTTACCATAAAGGGCTAATTTCATGATTCCCTTCAGAGCAAACTGTAGACACCCACATGACCTCGTTATGTCTGAGTCACTGTTCCCTCATCAAAACTACATTAACGCTTTAATGTGTAGCGTCTGCAGATGGTACATTCCAACTTTGGGAACCAATCCAACTCCTACTCGTCATCATTTGTTTTCATGTTTAGCCCACCTAAGCTAATTAAAAAGCGCAGTGCCGGGGTCAACGTTTGCTTAAACCAGATCTGGTAACGGTGCAGCAGTTAATGTTTGGAGTTTTCCTGAGCACAGTAGGCTTGTTCTAGTTTATTCCATTTCTGAAAGCAGGAGGTAAATATACTCAAGTTAGCAATTAGACTTCCTGAATTAAAATATTTATTTTTAGAATCAGAACCTAAACAATAAGTCTCAGTTGTGACACGTATTTACTGTAGGCCTATTTTACTGTACTGTTATCTTGGAAAAACAAAAACAAAACACTATGTAAATTAAATGTTTTTTTTCTCTTCTACACAGTTTAGATTGTTATTCTTGTAACCCTAGATAGATTTTCTTTAATCTTTGGCACAGTGGGAAGTGTGTGTGTGGTTGTTGCTGCCCCACTCCATTCCCTCCATTCTCACTACAAACTGATCTTTTAAATGAGATTTTCTTTCCACACTCACTAAGTATTTTCTTATACACATGCTGTACACACTGTATGTCTTGAAGGAAATTGAGTGTAAGAATGATCACGGCCACGGGTATATCAAATTACCTGTAACTAAGATCTTATGCTATGTTATGCTAGGTAGATATGGATGCTCTGTCTATGCTGGTGTAGGCCTTTTCATGTCATGTAGTTCAGATCATTGACATACCGATGTTGGATTTCATCTCAACTCTGAAACTTTCATCAGCAATGCTATTGGACTGGTATACTTTTTTTCCCTATGGTGTGATCTTGCCATAAAAAAAAGCAAAAAAAAAAAAAAAAAAAGGGTAAGTTTAGGAGAGGAGCGATAAAACTGATTGCAGAAGGTTGCACCCCTGTGGTTTTTGAAAGGGGAAAATAGAAATTGCGCCACTATTTCATCAGGTAACGGTTGAGTAAACAAATTCATTCATCCAGTCATCTTCATTAAGAGCTTTATCCTGAATCGGGCATGGTGGATCCAGAGTTTATCCCTGGAAAACTAGGTGTGAAGCATGGGAATATCAGTCTATCGCAGGAAATGATACACACACATTTGCAGGGAATGCAAATTATTACAGAATCACATTCACATTCACATCTTCACGTCGACTCCATTTTTGTTGCTTGTTATAGTGTAGGAACATCTGTGAAACCTAACACGCTTTGTCGTTTTCCAGTTTTCTAAGGGTATGCAAACTTTGGCACTCAAATGCAGATGTGAAAGAGGAGTGGAAATTTCTAGATTAGTTTACCTAAACTGAGATTGTGAAAAGGAAGACCATGTACCAGCTACAAAGTATAAACATTATGTTGCTCCATTCAAGTTTTCAAGTGCACTAGAAAGCCACTTAACAGTAACCTTGAACAGCAACAACAACAACAAAAATCACTTATACTGGTTTTCAATCTGGTTTGTCAGCAGATGGCTTGTGTAACAGTTTGCTGCTCACTAATTTGATTAATTCCATATCTCGAATCCGGGATCCATCAGTGAACATCTTTCACTGAATAAATCATGGTTAATACATGTTCAGAGGAGGAAGCTCTATTTCCATCCTTATGTTATTCCTCAGATTAAAGGCTTGAGTAGTGATTTAATGGAGGAATGAATAGGGAATTTTCCAGTCTTTCAGATGTACAGCCTGCTGCTTTGACATGTCTTGTGTTTCGGCTAATTGAAGAAGCCAGATTCCAAATATAATCTCCGAATTTGGTTTAAAGTGCATTCCAATCCCCGATCCTCCACTCCGTCTAGCACCATTTCTTCTTTAGCTTTAGTTCACGCCCTTCACTGAGTCTTCACTGTTTCTTTGTTTCACTGATATTCTTTGTTTCAACCACACCATTGCCCTTTGAGGTACTGTACATGTTGCTCAAGATTGTTGCTGCTGGACAGTCTTGAGAAAATATACAGGACAAGATACATCACAAAACAAACATGATACTCTGGCGCTTCATGTACTTGACACGTTTTTCAGACCACTTGCAGGCTTTTAGAAATGTGGTTTGTGCTGTGAAGGAAGGAGATCCTATATATACCATGGGGGAAATAAGTATTGAATGTGTCAACATTTTTTTCAGTAAATATATTTCCAATGAGGCTATTCACGTGAAATTTTCACCAGACATCAGTATTAACTC
>JANDJT010000114.1:8240835-8262410 GCA_024331685.1 Stegophilus panzeri | reverse complement strand
ACAATATGTTTAGAAGAATGGGCCAAAATCACACCTGAATACTGCGGCCCATTAATTTCTTCATACAGGAAGCGTCTAGAAGCTGTCATTACAAACAAAGGCTTCTCCACTAAGTATTAAGTAGGTTTCAGTTAGCATGTTCAATACTTTTTTCCTGTTTCATTCCTCTTTATTACACATAACTATATTTATGGACTTTAATGTTATGAATTCTTTATATTTCCAGATTTCTTGAGTTAATACTGATGTCTGGGGAAAATTCCATGTGAATAGCCTCATAGGAAATATATTTACTGAAAAGAATGTTGACACGTTCAATACTTATTTCCCCCACGGTATATATTTAATCAAGCTCGTTTTAATCAAACAATGTTATATATTGGCATTAAGTATTGATGTGTTTATTTCATTAGATTTTCCAAACTTCTTAAGGAGGGATGTATTGCATGATTGTGATATCATTTTTCTGTTAGTTGTGTAACAGCTCGAGTTTTTTTTCCTTCCAAAATTCTTCCCAGCTTTTTTGTCATGAATGTGGTGGATCAATTGATCACCTTAAACAACCTTGTGAAGTTAAAAAGCCCACATGTAACTCAATTGATACTGCAGATACTCCAGGATTCAAGATCAAATATCCTTAAAAGAGATCAATATGCTGTCGTCTTCTTTAGGCCTTTTTTGTAATGTTTCAGACTCTGACAGCTGATGAAATCACCATTCAAGGCTAAAGTTTTATACTATGTGCAGATTTATAGTTACAGCACACACACACATACACACACACACACACACACACACACACACACACACAGTGCTTTCAGTTTCTTTTTCAGGGAATGGAAAATAAACCATCTGAAATTGTGAACAGTAATGCACAACACTAGTTACTCTAAGGTGTGTGCTACTATTGCCATGATTTTCACCAGTCACAGCATGATTTATGCACAGCCAGATTAGTTTTTATCTCTGATGATCTCTGCTCTGACTGCGGCATCCGCAGCTCCATCAATACATCTCCATCTCTTTGCTCTTCCAGAGCCAACGCCAATAAGCCATTGCTTTTGTTCGCTTTGGCAACTTTGACTGTAATTGCAGTCTTCTTTGACATTTGGCAAGAGGATCAGGTGTGTGTTTTTTGATACACTTTAATCTCCATGAGCTTCCTTTTTTCATGTTGGTTTCTGTTGTACATGTTTAGCAGGCCCAGTGCACAAAAACGATAATGAGAACTGTCAAGGCAGGATTGCGCAATGAAATAATTGGGAGATTAACCGAAGTCATGGAATCCTCAGCTGGAACGGCGCTCACAGAGATTAGAGATTAAGTAAAATATTGCTCTTTAGATTTACAAACATTGCAAAAATGTGGTCGTAAGCAATGTAGCCTATTGTTATTCAAGACTCCTACTGCCTACTGTATAATATTAGAGGGATGAAAGATATTCTCTAGAGTGTGCTCCATTTACTTGGGAGAGACAGAGAAAGTGAAAGAAACCAATAAACCAGACACTCATCCCTCCCCTGTGTATGATGTCATCAGGATGAGTCTGGCAAATATATATGGAATAATATATATATATACTCTAGCCACCTCACAAGATTGATGGACCCGCAAGTCACTGAAAATCTGCAAGAAATATGACCTGATGGACTCCTTTTTATTCCAGTGTTCTCCCTCCTGTGCTACAGGGTTTCAGGGTTTCTTCTGGGTACTCTGGTTTCCTCCCCCAGTCCAAAGACATGCGTTGTAAGCTGATTGGCCTAAATTGTCCATAGTATATGAATGTTTGTGTGATTGTGCCCCGAGTTCCCTGGGACAGGCTCCAGGCTCCCCTGCAACCTTGTGTAGGGTAAGCATTATGGAAAATGGATGGATGGATGGTGAAAATGAATGTGCCAGATGAACTGAAGTTAAGCAGAACAGTAATGATTTGTAGGCTGAGTGAATTGATTTATTACAAAACTTCTCGAGCTTGCAGTTAATGCAAACACATGCATCGTGTTAAACTGATGCATTAGATCTTTAGAAGTGGACGTTAGACGCTGTTAAGAACTGTACAAGGTGTGAAAAGTGTTGTGCCACACCGAGTTGGGTACAGGGCTTCTCTCTCTCTCTCTCTCTCTCTCACACACACACACACACTTTCTCTCTCTCTCTCTATCTCTGTAAAAGGGCACTCATCATAAGCATGTATAGCATGAGGAAGGGGGAAAACATATTTTTTACTTCATCCAGAGTAGAATACAATTTGTTTTCTGTACTTAGTGGCCAACATGTAGTTATGTCTTTGCCTAAAAGAGGCATTTTCACTCATTAAGTGAGTAAGTGACCAAGTGACTGTCTGATCCCATTATTAAAACATTAACATTAACAGTGAGTGTACTTCAGGCATCCCTACACCAGATGGCAGTATACATCTGAAGCAGTTCTAAAGCCAAACGCAGTTCTAAATCTTCATCCGTTTTCACTATTGTTACCAAATGTATTTGATTGTTAAATATTTTAAAGGAAGAGTCCACCCTGAAGCACAGTGTTAAATATGTTACTATTTAAGTATTTGTGATTCTTGAGCTAATTTGTTGGTTGGTGCTATATTTTCATTATTCCCATGTGAAGGTAGCAGTTGTCTGCTGTGCTGGAGTCACATGGGGACATTGTTACTGCTAGTGCAGTTGCAATGGCATGAACGTTTGAGCAAAGTACAGATGAGGAGGTGAAAGAGCCGGACAGACTAAAGGACTAAAGCACTGCTGCATCACTTGCAGTGGAGATGAAGTGAGGGCTAAAACCCTGTGGTGCCACTATGAGCAAGTATTCGACTGGCATTGTGGGTAATGTCAGAAACCGTTAACTAGTGGTAGTGCCAGTCAACACACACTTTCATTGCAAATTAAATCTTGGTCGCCATTGTGAAGATTAATATGCAAGTTGTTCAGGGTGGATTTTTCCTTTAAAGGCTGTGAATTGATACTGAGCAGTAATGTGGTAATAAGGATATTAGACTGGCATCTAACAGAGTTAGTGGTGTATTGAGAAACAAGCTTTGTGGACAACTACACATACACACACACACACACACACACACACACACACTCTCACACACACATACAGACACACCGTGATATCCTCAAATATGAGCTTACTCTCTTTCATACCTACAGGTTGCCTGTAACTGAGTATTGTAGTGCATAAATGCAACATTGCATCATTAATTCATACAGTCGGATCTGCTGTGCTATTACCATCTACACCAAAATATCATAACCAGCCACAATAGCACTGAATCTCTTCTAGTTATCAGCTGCAATACAGACCACTCTGTTCAGGTTTCAGTTTAAACATGACTGCTTTCTTTTAACTCTAATTTGTAACAGAAAAGATGTCTTGTAAATGTAAAGGAAAATCGAGAGGTGGCTTCCATTAGCCTGCCAGATACAAAACAATATCTATCATTTGCAGGAATGTAAGGAAACAATAAAATAAATCCAAATAAATCCTCTGCAGAAGGGCTTGGTAGAACATTGTGGCAAACTTCAAGTACTTATCCGTTTCAATGGATTTTCGACGTGGATCTAAACATGTCAGTTTCATTTAATAATATGTTCATTTGATAATAATGGGGCACATCTGGGGTTAGGGGTTCGATTCCTACCTCCACCTAGTGTGCACAGAGTTTGCATGTTCTCCCCGGGCTTCAGGGGTTTCCTCCAGGTACTCTGGTTTCCTCCCCCAGTTTGAGGACATGCGTTGTAAGCTGAATGGCATTTCCAAATTGTCTGTAGTGTGTGAATGGGTGTGTGAGTGTGTGCGATCGTGCCCTGGGATGGGCTGGCACCGTGTCCAGGGTGTCCCCTGCCTTGTGACCCAAGACCCCTGGCATATTGTAGGCTCCAGGCTCCTCGCAACCCTGTGTAGGATGAGCAGTCCAGAAAATGGATGGATAATAATGGGGTAGTTTAAATAATGGCTGTATTTGGTATGTAATTGACCCAACGCAGAATTGCTGACATTGTGCAGTTCAACGTCATAGTCATTTGCTGATGGCATTGAAGTAAATTATATATTTACAGACAAAATTTAAATACATACTATTTATGACCAAGAAGTGGCAAGAAATGACCATTAGCTCACCACCTTCCACAAAAGTACCATTCTTACTTTATTAGTATTTGTTTTCTTTTCCCTTTTATTTCTGTGTATCTTTTTTTTTTAGTAATAATGTACTGGGAATGCATTGTTACACATTATGTGGATTGGAGCCAGTTAATGAGTGAAAGCTGTGGTTAGCCGTAGCCATGCTAGGGTCGTCAGTGGCTTACCGTGCCGCACTGATGCCTAATTATCCATCCCCCATTTCTCCCTCCACTCGTCCACTGCGTCCTCCAGCAGCCTTTGCCGCTATGGATGTGGCTGCTGTGATGTGGTGACTGTGAGGTTTGTGTGTTTGTGTGTGTGAGACCGCCATCTTGCTGATACAGGAATTGGGGAGGGGCTTGTGGATGCACATACAGTACACACACACACACACACAGACACACACACACACCGATTTACAGTATATTAAAGATTGAGCTTGACATAATTGGACATATAGTCATTGCTGTGCATATTTTTCTCCCATCGTTGATGAAGTGAATCTATGATGTTAGTGTAATTACACTAGAGTTTGGCATCTCTGTTGACCTTTATAGAAAACTAATATTCTGTAACGACCTTTCGTTTGGAGTGTCCTTTTTTTTAATCAGAGTTTTTCTGTGAAATTTTTCTGTTTCTCTGGGTCTGGTGTAGAAGTGGCAGTGGTAAAAAAAAAAAAAAAATTAAACAAGCAAAAGGGCTTCCTTTGCCAGAAACGCTTCATCGTGTGCTATGCCAAATTGTGATTTTTCAAATTTTGATTTCTTTTTAAGAAGGTAATGTTGGAGAAGATTCAGTAGCAGTGGCTTGGGAATATGGAGTATAATAAGAGTAGGCACAGTGCCAGATAAACTCCTCACAGTTGTAGTGAACTTGAACGCTTGGGGAAACAATCTTTTATACACTGAGCTGTTTTGCCAAGTCAGAGCAAACTAAGACCTGACCTTTGTTAGATTGGGATTGACTGATTAACAGGAATAAATTGTTGTTTTATGCTGATTAATTTGTTAATTTTATCAGGAGCAAATCACTTCCTGTTAACATGCCCCTACATGCTGTATTTTATCAGTTCAGTTTTTTTATAGCTGACTTGCCAGAACATAACCCTGAGTGTGTGTATGACATCAGTTGTGTTACTTTGAAGAAACAGAAAAAAAAAAAACATGGTGGGATTTGAAAAAAAAAAAAAAAACCCACAAAAAACAAAGTAAAAAGAAAACTTTCCACCTCGACAGAAATCATAAGCTACTTATTGTCTGTGCTGTCTCTGGGTGATCTATGAGTGAGACTGCTGTCTGAGAGCTGAGAACTTATTAATAGAATACATTGTGAAACCCCGTGAGCACTGATAACAAACTAACCCCCCGGATGACCTTCCTCGGTCCTTTCGGTTGTGTGTTCCTTAGAATATTAATCATAATATTCATCTGGAAAGCAGCTGCAAAATCTGAACTGTAAGCAAATATAAATTCAGCACAGTTGCTTAGGTCGGAGTTTATAACTTTGGGGCTTAAATCCATAATAAACGTCGTGTAGAAGTTATAAACAGCACACTGGAAAGCAGAGGTTTTGCATATAGTACACAGGGTCACAGTCAAAAAACTCTGCACAGATGCAATCAGAAGGAAGCACAATGCATCTATAGACGTGATAAGGTCACAAGACATTGGTGGTAGGGACCGTAGTTACTCTCTTTTATAAGGACAACATGGCTGTCAGTCAAAACTTTTTAGAGTGGGAGGAAAATCCACCCATTCATTTTCTGTACTGCTTATCCTACACAGGGTTGTGGGGAGCCTGGAGCTTATCCCAGGGAACTCAGGGCATGAGGCATGGGACACTCTGGATGGGGGGTCAGCCCTACACAGGACACAATTGCACATGCTTTCACACACTACGGTCAGTTTGGAAATGCCAGTCAGAATACAACGCGTGTCTTTGAACTCAGAGGGGGAAACCGGAGTACCCGGAGGAAACCCCTTTAGCACAGGGAGAACATGCAAACTCCACGCACACACTTATTTTCTTAGTGCAGATAAAATGCCTCAGAGTGCATGCCTCTATCCTATCACGCCCACATGATTAATGTGAAATTCCTGAATAGTTGTTGTTGGGTTTTATTTTCATTTTCACGCATACATTTTTAGTTCCAGACTCAAGTTTGGTGAAGTGTAAGAGCTGTTTTCGTGCTCGACACCGATCCAAAGAACCTATCCTTGGTCCTCTTGAAAACAGTGTTCTGTTTCCACCGATCCCCTGGTGTAATCCACATCGTGTGCTGAAGCTGTCAGCTACCTGCGCTTCGTGCCGAGTAACGTGATTGGTTCAACTTCTCACATGTTTCAGGTTTCCTGATGGCGGGGAAAGGCCACGTAACACCTTATTAATATATAAAACCAAACTTTCATGGAACTGGTGCACTGTAATTAGTTCACCTTTGTGTTGTGTATGTATGCACTGAGAGCATCATGGAAAATGTACATCTTGTGCAAGCCTGCATGGCTACAAATCTCTTACATGAGAACAGCTCTTTATTTGCAGGCATTCCTGAAAGAAAAAGTGTGCTTCTTCGCTGCTTGAGTGTTGTTTCCAAATGTGACATACAGAGTTGAGCAATCAATCTATAGATCAGAAGGAAATCTTCTACAGTATATGAAAGCATACCTGTGGTTATGAGCCCCGCCCCCCACAAACAAGAATACAGTTGGTTCTGGGACTCAAGTATTCCAACCAATTGTTAAACGTTTCAGGTGTTGTTTCACACATTTTCCACGTGTACCGGACTTTTTCACATATAGCGCAGGTAGTTATATTTTTGTCGTGATTATTTTCACACGCTCACCTGTAGGACTTTCATTTTTCAGATGTGAATTTCTCACACGAGTATTTCTTTTTCATGTGTGATCATTTATTCACATGCTGTGTTTATGGCTGCCAAGATCTTGTTTGATAGCAAATAATCAGCATTAAATCAAATACATTTCCGCAAATAAAGGCAAACTGTAAGTGCAGACAGTGTGTCTGTGATGTACAGAACAACATTTCTGTTGTAAGATATAAATCTGGCACCCTGATTAATGATATTACTACTTTGCTGTTGTTGGGAAGCACATTATTATAGGGTTACTCTAAAAATTCACTAGATAGTAGTCTTTGGCATGTCATTATTAATGTGGTCCTTCCCCACCAAAACCTATGGTCATGAACCGCTGCTGCTGAAGAGATAAATAATGGCTAGACTAGTTTATATCTAGAAGTGAAGTCTTTTTTTCCAGTCTAATAAAAAATTTAAATGAGTAGTCTGCTTAATCTAATAGAAATGTAAAAATAGACAATTTGTGACAGGAAATAATAGCACCAGTGCTATGGTCAAATTATTATAGATTTACATCACGTTATTACTCATTATGGATGCTAATTAGGAAAATGTTGTGCTCTGATCTTATAAATCAAGCACAGCACTGAAATGGAGTGAACATATTTTTAATAAGCAGCCTACTCTGTCTTTTCAGCATTATACCTCCTGATTTATAAAGGCACATTAAAGGTAACCCCTTTATAATAGCAGCAAATGGTTCACTTGAATAAAAAATGTCTTATAAGGATGTAGGAATCATCCTAACATTGAGTTATGGCTGTAGTAGTTGCACCAGGATGATGGTGTCTCTCTATGAAACGCTGATCTTATTAATGTGAAGCAACAGGGATGTGTCTGGGTAAGATCAGGAAGAAGGCGGGTCCTGCATGGCTAACACTGTTTAAACCCCGCCCCCTTTCCAGTTGCCGCACCCACTCTGTAGCACGTTTTGCCATCATGGCTTTCCCATGGGTTTGTTGGTCATCAATAATGAATGTCCACATCTTTGCCCTCTGATTTCAGGCCCGACATGGGTCATTCAGTGTCAGACGGTCCTGTGAGGGAGGGATGATGGTGGTGGTGGGGGGACAGAATTAAGACACGAGAGGAGGAGAGAAAAAAGAAGGACAGTCATAGGGACCAAACAAGCTGAGCAGTGCAGTTCTGGGAAAGCAGGAGAGCACATGGGAGATATAGTGAGAGGGAACGAAGGACGGTGAAGGCAAAGAGTGCGGAGTAGGGAGAGAGAGGGAGAGCAAATAAAGGGAGAGAGAGAGAATGAGAGAACGATAGAGGCTATGTTCTCAAGGAGAGAAAGGAGGACAGCAATTATTGTATCTAGCACCCAACAGACGCTCCTGGCATCAGCTGCTTCCCTTGCTCTCTCTCTTTCTCTCTCTCTCTCTTTCGCTCTCTCTCTCTCTCTCACTGTCTGTTTTTCTGGCCATCTGGTGCTCACCGTGTTTGTTATATAATTGATCCGAGGAAATATGCTGAAGTTCCGAGCGGACCGGCGAGTCAGGTAGGTGAGGTGGCGGCACTGCAGGGTCGCTTTGGCGGAGCACGGCAGCGAGAGAGAGTGAGAGTGTGAGAGAGAGAGAGAGAGAGAGAGAGAGAGAGAGGGAGAGAGGGACAGAGGGATGGGGGGAAGTTTATAGTGAGCCAGCTAGAGAGAGAGAGAGAGGCAGGCAGCTGCAGAGGCAGCATGACTGGAAACTCGGAGCTGGAGGTCAGGCAGGACTGCAATGCAGTGCTGGAGGGAGACATCCATGGTTCTTAGGAGATCCTTACAGACATTTGTACCTCAGGATTGTGTGAGTGTTGGTAGGTAGATGTGTGTTTAATGTTGGTGTGCTCCAAAAAATATGAGTGTCGTCAAACGTGAAGTAGATTTAAAATCACGAGCGGACTAGAATGTGACCGAGAATGTTATCGTGTCCTTTATGTGTTGGATATAGTGCAGGGACTGGTTCTGTTTCTATATAGGTTTCTGGGTTATGCATGATAAAGCATGCTCAGTCGCAAGACCCTGAGAGATTACACACACACACACACACACACACACACACACACACACGCACTTCTCCGCTGATGTTCTAGATTTGTCCATCTGCCTTTAGACTAACTGGATTCCTGAGCGTTGTCTGTTGTCCTTTACATGCATTTGTGTGTGTGTGTGTGTGTGTGAGAGTGTGACTGTATGTAAATTAGCAGACTGCCCCGACCGCTTGTGCTTGTATTATTTGGCATGCCATTCTAAAGCATAATTTGTTGTAGGAAGTGACACATCTCTAGTCTGCCAAAAATCTTCAGTTCACTTCCATGGTTCACTTAAATTCTGCTTTGTGGTCATCTAGACCCTTAACCAGCTACTCCTCTGTCACTGTGAAATACAGAGTGTAGAACACTGAACATCTTTCCCTCTTAATAATTCAGTTCATGTCACAACAGCTCCAGAATGCACTGTACTGCTAAACAGCGCTTTAGATACTGGATGTTTGTTTCTATTTCTTCATCAGGTGCAGCCTTTATTGTGACTCTCAGTGCCATAGAAATGAGCTTAAATAGTCCTTAATGGAATATGACCAGGAATAGCATACTGTGATATGAATATATGACAAGCCTCTCGACATATTAAAAGATTGGCCTGCATTAACTTTATCTGGAATCTCTAAGCTATTTAGAATAATCTGTATACAACTTCAGAAATCATTTGCATATCTGCATATTGCAGGCTTCACTGAAAAAAAAAAAAAAACAATACAGCGATGAACAAACATACTTCACTCAGCCTGTATGTAGCATCTCATAGCACTTTAGCTATGAACCCTCCACGATGCACTGTTACATTTCTGATCAGGCATGGTGGAGTGCAGCTTCAGTAGTCTGTGTTATAACCCCAGAAAAAACGGATCTACTCAGTCCTACTCCAGTGCAAGTGAAATCAGTTCCTGTGAAGCAGATGCATTCTGTACAAGTTTGAAGGACTTGGCGTTGGGACACGAGTCCCTGGAGCACAGCCTATCTGCGTTCTCTAAAGTGGGACGAGATACTGTCACAAGTGGCTGAATGTGAGTGTCTGTCAGGTTAAAGGCAGAACAGGAGCGTGATACCTTCAGCTGGCTTCAGGACTTTGGACATGATAAATTTCTTCACACTCTAGGCCGGGATGCTGTTCATGCCGCCCCAGTTTCATGTTTAGTTTCACTTCAAATATTTATTCGGGACTATTAAACCCTCTGAACAGTTATGGCCATAGTTGAACACCCACACCCACACACACAGAGCTAAATGGGTGTGTATTGATTGAGTGTAACACTGTACTGCTAACTGCTGAATTATTAAGTAAGTTGAGGCGACTCTGCTTCAGTATTTTACAGGATTGTTGTGACTAGTCTGGAAAAGTGTCATGGAGCTTGCAAAACATTTATACTACTATTCGTCTGCTTTCTGTTTTCCAGTCAGAATGAGCCGAACGGGCCAGCTGGGCTCTCAGTGATCCATACCCGTTCGGAGGAGAACGGACAGATCCAGAAAGAGTTGCTGTAAGTGTGCCATCCTTTCTGTCTGTTTTTTGTTTTGTTTTGTTTTGTTTTATTTCATTCACTCAAACAATAGTCTAAAATTGCAGGTGTGCAGGTTTTATATATATATATATATATATATATATATGTATATACAGTGAGGATAGTCAAAAATGCAGACCTTGTTGTAAAAGATGATAAATGAGGCATTTTCATTCCAAGGCTGTAAAATGTGAATTATATCATGTTTTGTAGAATGAGAAACCCAGCATCTGTGAGTGACTCGGGTTGGTTTTTAAATATGAAGAAGACACATAAAGTGGGACGTTGGTATGAGTATGAACGTCCAGGTGACCTGGAAAGCCCAAACGGAGACCCAGGTTTCACTGTGTGTCTTTAATCCTGGTCATCTCTGACAAATAGGAGCTACGTGTTTTTTGTGTTGTTGTTTTTTTCCAAACCTGTGTGTGTGTTTATGTGTGCTTTATTCAGTAGCATCATTTAATATCATCCTGACTAATACATGAATATCCAAATGTCTGTTAGGCCAAAGCTATTTTTATGTAAATTCCACAGTGCATACTTGAAGTCATGTTCAATTTTCCTTGAATTCGTCGGAGGGCTAATAAATCTTTTATGTTTAGAGAGCTTTCCAGCCCACACGGAGACAATGCCGCCACCCTGCTCATCCTCTATGCACCATCGGGGATCAGTACAGGGCTTCCATAGCACATGAGTAAAGTTTAACACCTCTAATGCAGAGGCCTTCGCTGTGTCTGATGCATTTAATTTTCTACACAGTGGAATTTTTGCATCTCAATTGAAATGAAAACAAATTAATAAGCTTAGGTTCCTGTATGGGCATGATCATGTGCTAGTGAGCTAATCATTACCATTTTATGGGCATCTAGTTTGCCACAGAGTTTGTGATGACTGACTGGACGTGTTTCTTGTTTTACGTGTATATTTGGATCAGATTATAACATCTCAACTTTTTAAATGACCATAATTTTCAATCATCTATGATTTGCTCCAATGAATTACCTCTGCCCGATTGCTTGAGTGAATACCTTCGGAGCCTGAATGAGCCACCTCTGTTAGACCTATTGGTTAAGAGCTCCTCCTATTTAATCAAGCTCATATTTCAGTCTGAGTTGGTTGTAAGCTTCAAAGACTTGTTGTAAATTTGTCTGTCTTGCTGGTCAGCAGATCAATGGCTTCTAGAGAGGGTTTGGAAAATCCAGACCAGGGATCAATATAATTGAATGACGAATGCATGGTTGCATCTGCAATGTGCAGTCCCTTCTTTCTCCCTCTGTCTTCTGGACACTGCTACAAATCACATTCTTTTGAAACCATCGCCCGTTCTTAAACACAGCCTCTGGGGTGCGGCCTTGTGCTTTTGCCAGTGGAGGATAAAAATAACGTGGCTCCATGTGTGCACGTCTGCCTCCTTCCCATAGTCCTTCTGTAACATTTGGATTTTTTGGGTCGTCCTCTTTTGCAGTGCACTCACTGCGTGTATTGGTTTGAGAACGATCTCTGCGTAAAGGTGATGGCGCACTGTTTGTACCTGTGTGTGTGCAGGAGCTTGGATTCGGACATGAATGGCAAGACGGGCAGCAGAGCGCCTTCAAATAACGCCGTTGAGGCAAACAGCAATGCCAACAACCTCAGCATGGCATCCCATTCAACCCCAGAGGCCCAGAATCACTCACAGGTCAGTATAGTGCAGTACACTGCAAAAAACAAACAAGCAAACAAACAAACAAACAACAAAAACAGGAAAAGAAGCGAAATTTTGTCTTGAGTAAATTCAAATATTCAGTGATTATCAATAGTCAGGTTTAGATTAAATCCACAGTAAAAAGTGTGGATGTGGCAAATTGAGTATAGTTTTTTTCATGTACTTAAAAATATCCTTTGTGTAAATACTTGAAATTTGTTCTTAGACCAATATAAACAGTCACACTGATGCCTTGTATGACTTTATCCTAATTTGTAATTTGAACAAAATTTTTTAAATATATATTTTTATATAACAACCAACAAGTAGTTTTAGATGTTGCAAAAAAACTAGCCAAGTGTCCAGCATATAGAAAAATGTCTTCAGAACTGTTTAAAAAAAGTATCTCAGGTAGCTCCATCACCTGAGGTGGTTCAGACCAATATCCAAAGGTATTATCAAGGCTACTTTGAGAAATCTGAACTATACATTTATCGAAAATATATAAACAGTTTTGACTTGTTTATTCTAAAAAAAAATTCATACAAAAATCCTAAACCCCTGGTAGGCATGTACAAACATTTGGCTGCTACAGTTTAATAGGGCTAGATTTTGGCAGAAGGTATATAACTAAATCCAGGATCAAGTTGAAGAGATAACCAGCCTTATACCACAGTGCTGTTGGATTCTCGAATCTGAACGTGCGGATTCATTTTCTATAACAGCAACTGTGACAGTCATTTCAGCTGTAAATCATATCACAGGTTTACTGTTTATTAATGTGCTTGTTCTAATGCAGCACCGTTTCTATAGTAACAGCTCATTCACAGGGACTTGTAGGCCGGATGTTCCTCACAATCTAAGCATAACAATAAAAATGTGTTTTACATTTGCATATGGCCTGACTTACTAAGTGATGTCCTGTGTGAGCTGAGTCAAGTGTGTGTGCAGGGAAAACACAGAATTATGCAATGAAGAAAAAAACCTGATTAAATTAATTTATTGTATCACAACAACCCAGTATGATTATTATCCATCAACCACATGTGTCTATGTGTTGTGTTTCTGTCTGTTGTTCAATAAAGCACAAACATTCTCTTATGCCTCTATGTAGCTGGTTTCACGGACGCCTAAGAGAGCTGCGACATTTGGGAAGCGCTCCAATTCGATGCGCCGTAACCCAAAGGCTGAAGTCACCAAGCAAGGCTGGCTCTGTAAACAGGTAAAGTTTGTGAGAGCAATGGTGCATTGAGACAATTAACTGATCTTGTTATAATTAACATAACTGATAAACAGCTCATACTATCATTTTCTTTTACAGCATTTTGCAATGTATAATTTCTATTTCTAGTTCTAGAACTCACACAAAACCTCTTCCCAGGCTTAGTGTTCTTCTTGAGGGCAAATGTGTGTGTCAGAGCACAAATAAATGTCACGCGACAGGGACTAACTAAAACGTTTATTTCACCTTGTTACTCACAGGTCATGACCAGAATCAGAATATATCATTAAAAAAAATCATATTTTTCTTCCCAGTTTGGGTACCTGCATTTATTATAAGACAACGACGGCAGTTGAAAGCTCTGAGACACGTGAAGCCAGCCAACGGCATCTTTTCTAAAGGCTGCTCGTGTTGCGTCACAGGGCAACACAATACACCCCGAGAAAAGAGCTATCTGTCTGTTTCCACATGCGCGTGCTCACAGCCACCCACGATTGGCTATCGTTGCTGTGATTGACAGGGGAGAGAGAGTAATACCATCCCATCCATCTTGAGAGCACAGCCATTTTTGCTCCCTCGGCCACTGTCCACAGATGGCTGTTCCGTTGTCGGAAATCAAACTCACGTTCTTTTCTGTTGCACCACTTGGAAGCATCAGTAATATGAATTTTCAATGATTAGAGAAACTAAGCCAAGCATATAAAGTTTCACACTGGACTGACCATGTCATATTGGCTCCCTTAGACTAAAGTAATTTAGCTTAGTTGAAATAACACAGGACATTTTTTGGATTCAGTATTGATGAGGGTTTCATTTGTGGTAAGCCCAGTGAATATGCACAGAAACACTTGATTATGGATATTTTAAAGGAAACCACTGTTTAAGAAAATATTACTTGTGACATCAATTTTTGCAAAAGACAATTATTTCAGTTTTACATTTAAATTATATGTACATGTGTGTAGGGTTTTAAAAAAAATGCTAAGCTTACTCATCTCAAAGTGCAGGGCGAATACAGTGAGCAGTGGTGGTTCCGTGAATACGGTCCTGTGCTACTGATGGGAAGTTTGAGAGTTCAGATGCCAAACTGCCACTAGGAGTCCATGAGCAAAGGCTTCTACAGGACTCAGGAGTGCTGTACCATGCCTAACCCTGTTCTCTGATCTCATTATTCTTCCAGGCTGGGATATGCAAAGAAACTGTTTGGTTTTACTGTGCTGATGTCCTATAGAGGCCATCTTTCTAAGATTGCTGTACAGAGTTGAAGCTGTTTATTACAAAGTGAACAAGTGTGACTTTTCCAGCTATTTGTTATCTTCAGTGTTGGTACAGTTAAACATAATCATAAATGGGCTAGTATAAATGGGCTAGCAGGGCTACGCACTCCTGTCTTTCAAAGCTAAAAAAGCATTAATATAATGCTTTCATTTTTGGCATCTACATCATACTATTTGTTGTTAGCAAATATTGTTTTAGAGTTCTATGGAATCAAGAGCAACAACATTAGCTATGGGCGCAAGACAAATTCATAGAATGGTATGAGTTTAGGGCTGATTTACAGTATTTCTAGTCCAGACTACATATTCATGCAGTCTATCATTTATATTAGATCTTTGTCAGGTGATTACACAGAGTGAAACCCCCCTAGATAACATGTGCACTTTGTTGACGAATCTGCAACACGTCATCATGTAAAATACAGTAAAATACAGTCACAGGCATAATGAATGCCAGCCAGATGGATTCTTTACTCTGTTATATTTTAACCCTAAAATTTGTTTAGAGGAGAAATGCATTCAAATCTTTTAAATCATTAATGCAGCTGCCTATGTAATCATTCTTATTATGCCATCAGTTAGACCTATTGATATAATGCATTGCACGACCCTAATAGTTTCAAAGTCAATCAATCGAGAGATATTAGATATTAGTCCTCCTATCTAATATAACAACCATCTGGCACTAAACATAATGATGATTTGCTGTTGTTAGAGTTGGAATATAATGATTATAATGTTGTTATTTCAGGCCAGCAGTGGTGTGAAGCAGTGGAACAAGCGCTGGTTTGTACTCACAGATCGATGTCTCTTCTACTATAAAGGTTGGTTGAGAAGATATTTTTCTGTGCGATTATGTTAATATCGTTCTATATTGGTATTGCTGGTGGTGACCACACCTTCACGATTTGATTATCCAAATACCATTTACCTACAACTGAGCAGATCCTTTTTTTTTTGGTATTCATTTGAATGTAGTGTCCTCTGATCCTGTCTGTTCTGCAGACTTACATAAAACACAACAGACAGCGTGATTCACAACTAATCTGTCCAAATTCTTGGTTAACATGCTGCTATACTGTGAAAACTAAGACACAATCCTCTAAATCGGGCAGAAATGTTTGTTATACAAATCCTTATTTCTTTACAGACTGATGAGAGTACACTGTTCTTCATGGTCAATTTACGTGTAACAGTATTGTGTGTTTAGTTTAAGACGTTAGATTTGTATTTTGTGCAGTAGATCTCAGAACTCTCCATGCACGGTTGGCCTTAGGTATTTGTGCTGAATGGATTCATTTGAATATACAGAAATTAACTGTATAGCTTATCCTTTATAAATGTATGATTTCAGACTAGTTTGATGATACTAGAGATTACATACATTGCTCAAATGCCTACACGTGGATTTGAATCTTTGTGAGTCACACTTACATCACAAGGGTGAAAGAGATGAAAGGGCACTTAAAAGTGGAGATTACTTAGACACATTTCCGGGTAGTTTCATGGCTGATCAAATGTGTGTTTTATGATGAAAGTTTACGAGGTCATTGTTAAACATCTGTCCGTAGACAGCCTTCAGACACATCTGGGTTATGGTTTGTACGTATGTGGGGTGGTGTGTGTGTGTGGGAGGAGTGCTTCTCATTTTGACCTAACCATGAAGGTCATGCAAACAGCACAGCCTCTGAGGACAGATGTCAGCTAGCTCCTCCCCCAATCCTCCACCAATCATAGTTTTCCCAGTCATTGTCATGATAAAGACGCTGTCCAGTGGCTGCAGCTTAATTTATTATGATATATACAATGGGAATAAAAAAGTCTACATACCCTTGTTAAAATGGCAGGTTTTTGTGATGTAAAAAATTTAAATGAAACCTCAGTGTGAAATAAAAAAACAATGTTACAAAAAAAAAAAAAAATTGCAATAACCTGTTGCATACATCACATTCAAACATGTGTTCAAAAGTAATTATCATACACCTGTCAGCAATGAAATTATTCTGATTAACCTCAAATAAAGATCAGCTGTTTCTGTAGGATTTTCTTCACATCTTGGTTTCGTCCAAATGCTGAAGCCATGGTCCGCAAAGACCACGAAGCATGTATGGTATCTCACTTGTTGAAAGGTATCGATCAGCAGAGGGGTATAAAAGAATTTCCAAAACATTAGATGTGCCATGGAACACCGTAAAGGCCATCATCAACAAATAGAGAAAACAGACCACCACAGTAACATCACCAAGAACAGGACGTCCCTCTAAAATTTATAAAAGGACAAGACAAAGTCTTAACAGGGAGGCTGTCAAGAGACCTACGGCACAACGTTCTGTACTGACACCTCTGAACAGTTAAAACGTCCACAGCAATTTATTCATGGTGGTGTGTGTGTGTGTACATTCACAATTAAGTTTACTCACCCCTGTCCTTAAAATGAATAAAATCCATAATAGCCTAGCAAAAAGGTAAACACGTTTTAAACTTTTGTAATTCTATGTCCAGTGCTTGGTACAGAAGACTTAAGCGAAATTCAATTAAATTCAAGAAAAACTCCCTAAGATGATATGAGGAAGAAACCTTGAGAGGAACCAGACTCAGAAGGGAACCCGTCCTCTTCTGGATAACAACGGCTAGTGTGACAGTAAAAGAAAGTTCATTATGGTTTAGACATGAAGTCTTTGTTGAACTAGTCCACTATTCACTAAAGGAGACCTGAGTGCAAAACTTCATGTGGTAATTGCAGTCTGAAGGCCATCGCAAGCAAACGTAGTCCCAGCAACCACAGCGAGAATGTACATGTGGAATTGAGGTCCAAAACTATTTCATGGTACTTCAAGCGGTAACAACCTAAGCAAATAGCCAATAGCTCTGTGTCTGTGATTGACAACTTCCACATTAGTGTCCGGCATCCCTCTCTCTTAATGCAGAGATCAAGTCCAACTCTACAGCAGGCAATTATTACATTTATGATGCTGATTGTGAAACCGCATGCAACACCAATCCCGTTCACAAGGCGTGAGATTTTCTCGAAGAAAAATAAAAAAAATAGGTTGAGATCACAATATAATAAATATAAAATAACAATGAGGGCCGCTTAGGGCTTCCATTGCTTGGCTATTTTAGATTTGTTAGAATTTTGGAGCGTGAGTTTTTAATATAATCCTGATATTACTAAGTTTAACAAGGCCAAGGCATTTTTGCTTGTTAAATCCTAAACTCGCCTGGCTTTTGGCCAAAACAGAATTAGGTTCTACCAGAGAATTTTGTTCAGAGTGTGAGTTTTGTGTCAAAGCATGTAGTATGTTATGGTCTGAAAAAACCCCCAGAGTTTTTCAAAAATAAAATATTTTTGCTTTTGTTTTTACTGCTATCTGGCATTCCAGTGATTGATGGCAACATTAAAGGACAAGTATTGATTACTCTCTGCATGTGACAGCAGTCTCTCATATTCTTCACATGTCTGGGCTATGTGGTAGGGTGGCTAGACGGAAGCCCTTTCTCACAAAAAACATCCAAGCTCAAATAAATCACCTCAAACCATGTGGCAAAATGTGTTATGGTCTGATAATAATTCCACAACACCAATTTTTTTTTTTTCTTCTTCACAAAAACCTGCCATTTTAACAGGGGTGTGTAGACTTTAGATCCATTGTAGGTTCTACTATAGCTCTACATATATGATAAAAACAAAGTCATTTTTCACCAGAGTCATGTGGGTTGAAGGCGAGACACAAGTGTTGGTAAAACACATCCAATACATAAACATGATGGTACATACAGTAGTTCTCGAAATAAATGTGTGCTGTGATTATAAGATGTTCTGTAGAAAAGTGAGGCTGAAATATTAGTTGCGTCCAGGTTGATATTGTGATGTAAATTACTGAGACGTGTCGTTTGTGGTTATGTGGGGTTATTGTGCAGACGTTCACCACAGTGTTGTAATGCTGATCTTATTTAATGCCCCCTTGTCGCCTGGATGCTTGGCTCTATGCGTTTCTTATCTACAATACAGCTCAATTGCTGTTTTTTTTCTTCCCTATGCTGTACGTAGCAGCTCAGCCTACACATTTAAATCTGTCTTGGTGATTCATATTATATTCTTTTCAGTGAAATATTTTAAAGCAGGAGCTAATGGTGCACTTGGTGAATGAGTGGGCCTGAAGAGGAAGTGTGGGCTGAAAAGCTGGCATGCAGCTTGAGGTGCTGTGGGATCAGCTGGAGGCTTGGCAGTGTGAGCCAGGCTTCCCCAAATCTCATTCTCTTTCTCTCAGTCAACTACAATCCTCAGCAGTGTAACACTCACCGCCTCTGCCGCATCGTTCTGACTCTTTCCTGTTCATTCTTTTCAATGAATAAATTGCTGTGGACTTTTTAACTGTTCAGAGGTGTCAATACAGAACGTTTCAGGGTGTATGAGAGGATTCTGTAATAAGAAAGAGGAAAATCCTGTTTCATTTCAAACAAAATGCAGTTTTTAAAGGCAAGAGACAAAAAGGTTTATTATCAGTGGTTAAGGTGGATTAGTCTTAGGGACAATAACTATGTAGTGTTTGTGTGTGTGTGTGTGTGTGTGTGTGTGTGTGTGTGTGTGTGAATATTGTTAATGATAATGAACAATACTCAGATGCTCGATTGGTATTAAGGGGCCCTATGTGTGTCAAGAAAACATTCCCCACACAATTATACCACCACAAGGCAGTTTGGGTCCTTTGATTAATCCGACCCTACTGTCACAGAAGATATTACATTTCATCAGATCTTCCAGTGAGGTAATGAGAGGTGTCCCCTGTGTCCATTTACCCCCTCAGGACTGAGAGCAGATCAGACTGCAACTTTTTGCTCCAGTCACTCCAGTCTGGCTCTCTGATCTCTTGTTCCTCCATATTCAATAAAAGTGAAACTGCTCACAGTTTTTATAACTAGTAATCGGTTTGTAAACACTGAACCAAAAGAACCTTTTGTCCATAATAGACCTACCCTCTTTATAAATCACTATTGATGTGGTAATGGCGGTATCAGGACGCCAAAGCTTCCAAAATCCTTCTTCTTTGTCATCTGACCTCACACTTTCTTCTCTCTCTCGACCTCTGAGCTTGTTAAACCCGCTCTAACGTGTGGGAATACCTGTGTTTCTCCACCCACTACTGACTGTTTGAACTCATACGCTGCCATTCTCCAAGGGAAAGAATCCCACGCATTTGATCCTGGATTTTTACATACTGTATGTTGAAAAGCTGTTTTTTTCCCTGCCACATGCACAGATACAAGGGATCTACATGGTACATTATGTATATACCTGCACTGCTGATAATTCAGTTGAACCAAACTGCAGGCAACTTTTGCTGGGCAAAGCAGTGAGATGTAAGCTAATATAAATGTAATTGTAGAACAGGAATGATCCTGAGACATGTGTATTGCTGCAAGTGCAAGTACATTACTGCTGCTTATACTAACACTTATTACAAACAATTATAATACTATCCCTATAATAATCAGTCAGACTACAGTAGAGATGACAAGTTATTTTTTAAATTTCATATAACAGGAACCATCAATAACATGTCTAAATAATAATAATAATTAAAAAAAAAACCTTTGTGTTTAGATAAAGCTCAAACTAGTGACATCATGATAAATACAGCCTGACAAACAAAACACAAATCTAATTGCAAAGCTAATCATACCAAGCTTGACATGCAGTACTAAGTATTAGCCACATTAACTAAGAACTGAGGGTCAGTTAAAAAGAATCTAAACTGTACTAAAGAGAAATGAACTGTAAACACATCTCTCTAGCCTGCCTCAACAACCGCATAAAGCCCATAAAAAGCATTTTCCAGTGGAAATTAACTCCTTGATGTAATTGGTTCTTGCATCCAAATGCTTCCCAGTGTAATGGGATTTTTGCCAAAATTTTCATGTACGTTCCGAATGCATGTGCTGTCCATAAAGTTGCTCCTTCCAAGAGGGTGGCTCCTTCAATGTATGACTTGTAGCTCAAAGTGGCATCTAGAAGGCCATGAGGCATTATGGGTCTGGGTGATGGAGGTATGGTGGACTACAGGCTGGGTTTATGAATACTCAGTACCCTGCTCTAGGTCATTGGTTCTCAAAGTGCAGTCTGAGGACCTCCCATGGTCCATAAATCAAATCTAGGAGGTCTGCAGTCTGTTTTTTGTTGTTGTTGTTTGTTGTTTATGGTGGTGGAAATTACGACCCACCATTATCAAATACATTATATTTATTATTGAGCTTTATAGCCTGTTTGCCTGGTCATTTGAATTGGTTTAATCCAAACCTCAATTACTCAAATCTTGACCTCAGGGTGAACCACTAGAGGGTGTGTCTCAACACTCCAGCATGCTCCATTCCAATGGCCAGGACCCATCTACTTGTTAGATCCATTCTCCACACTGCTGTAAAGATTTGGAATAGTCTGCCTCCTGATATTGTTGGGTGCACATATTTTGGCAATTTACAGGCTTTTAAAACTCCAGCGCATTGCTACTTGGTAAATAAGCATGTTTGACTGAGCTGCTGTGAACTAGGAATGTCACGAGAACCGATACTTCGGTACCAAGTCGGTACCAACATTCTTAAAACGTGACGGTACATGTTTTTCTGCAGTAGCGTAGGTACCGGTTTTAATGACGATACCGAGGTTGCAATTGTTCCAGACCTGATGGGGGCAGAAAATACGCGCAAGTGTTTTAGTCGGTCCACAAGTGGTGAAGAAGAAGAACAACTATAAGCACACGGGAAAAACTACAGAAGTTTAGCTCCGCCCCGACTCGTTGAGAGGAAATGTGGTATGGAATATGGAAATACTTCGCAT
>JANDJT010000114.1:8198443-8234457 GCA_024331685.1 Stegophilus panzeri | reverse complement strand
CTCCCTCTCCCTCGCTCCCTTTTTTTTTTTTTTTTTTTTTTTTTTTTATTTTATTTTATTTTTTTTTATTTATTTTTTTTTTTTAACAAGGTCTCTCAGTTTTAGCTGACCCACAGGCCCTACAGGCAGGAACTCTACATTGGTGACCTTTGACTTGGGCTTTTAAAGGATCTGAGGGGTGGGGTGGAGAAGGGCTTTGCTTCAATAAAACCCATTTCAGGATATTTACTGCCTCCATGAAAGCAGCCCTAAATCTGATTTATGGCACCTGAAATTGCAGAAGGTATAAAGGTGATTGTTAATCTGAAAAACATTTCCACGTATAATATGTCGTGTAACAGATGGAGTTGCGTGTGTTAAAAATAAGCACTGATTCATCGTCATTACTTTGCTCATCCCTGCGAGAGTGATTTCTATTTATGAGGAGTGCTAACGAATTGTGACGCGTTCAGAGATGATGTTGTCACGCCCCCTTCAACCAGCATTTTTTAAACTAGTCTATGCACGAGGTTAATAATTAAGCAAGAATTGACTAGACGCTATGCGCTGGCAATGTGTGTGTTTGGGTTTAAACCACGCACTGAGAGCCAGAGGTGAGTTCACCCAGGCATAATCGAAGACGCTTTGACTGCCCCCGCTTCCTTTCCAGCATCACCTCCAGCATCTTACGCTCCTTACTCTGGTTGCACAAATTCAAATGTAACATTGTCCGTTCTGTCTAATCCTGGTTGATCACCAGAACTGAAGACGGGCCCTGAGGCTGGTGAGGATTTACTTCCTTGTTTTTGAATAGGTGGGATATCTTGTTTCTGATAGTAATATTCCAGTGTCATGTAGCTCATAAGGCTTCATGTTGGCTTTGTCACAGTTTCATGCAGTATTCTGATCCTTTAGGTTTGGTCTACATGGTGAATATTTTGTTACAAAGCCAAAAACATTATACTGTACATTACACTATACACATTCCCACACATACACTTTACCGCTGTATCTACTTGCTGACTGTACATTGTCTTTCTTCAGCTCTTTTAATCGTTATGCTCCCTTTCATTAGCTCTCTTTTTCTTCATAAGTCGACTCTTAGGTATCACACACACACACACACACACACACACACACACACACACACAGAGCGTCATCCTCCACCCAAGAATAGCACTGTTTGAATATTGATGAAGAGGGGTTGCATAACCGCTGGGAGGTTGCTCCCTCTCCCTGTCTCCCTCTGCAGGCCTTACAGAGCAGGAAGAAGCCAAATATGAAAAAAACCAAAAAAACAGGAAGTCCTACATAATCATATGATCTCATTAATGAATGACTTGCTGTGAAGTGGTGATGGATCTGTTTTTGTAACTGCAGTTGGTTTAGAAAAAAAAAATCTACCTTCAGAGATGTGTTGTCTGTTGATGTTGTTATTATTCCAAGCCAGTAAGCTGGGACACGCATGATGTCCGGCTTAATGAGTTAGAACGCGTAGGAAGTCGCATAGGAAAGAGAAGACCAATGCAATCATAGCCTCTTGTTAGTAACCCTGATTCTGTGGCAACGGTGGAAGGATTTCTGTTTTGTAGTGCTGATATGGGAGTGATCTGATCTGATATGGAGAACTTCTGCACACAATTGTTTTTTTTGGTTCGGTCCCAGAATGCAGTACTGTCCCAGAACACGGGGAGACAAGCTGATAAGAAACAAGCTGCAGTCTGTTTGCGCGTGACACTGATTTGCACTTTGAGTTGGGATCGATGGCAAAGATGGCAAAGATCTGTGTAGCACCATCATAAGCTGTGGAAGGACGCTTGTAATGAGACTTTGTCCATTGCACATTCACAAACAAGGACTGACCAAAACTTGCAACAGTACTTGGAGTTATAGATGTAATTAAGTTTCACCAACTAGAATTAGAACCGGTAGTGTAATGGCAGTTAATAAAAACCAACCAACAAACAAACAAACAAACCTGCATTTAGAAGATCAACAAGTCCACCATGGACAGAAGTGCTTGGATTGTTTCATTTGTCTGTTAGTTTGACCACTTTATACAATTTACAATGGAAATATTTATGTTGTATTCCCAAAGTTTTTTTTAAAATTTTTTTATTTATTTATTTTTTTTTACATTTTTCGCTGATAAAACGAAAAGTTATTTTATTTCAGCTCACTGTTGATAAATTTAAAGATATATTACACTGAAAACCCTAATTGTCTTAAAATCAGCACATCATTTGATCAGAAAAGAAAACCGTTTCAGTTCATTTGTGCTCCTGCTATGGCATAAAAGTCATTTTAGTGCTTTTTTTTTTTTTTTTTTAGCAATATGAGCTTTTGTGTAAGTTGAGAAATAAAATAAAAAAAAAAAAAAATATTTTTGACAACACAAACATGGCAGCAACAGACTACTATTGTTTTTGTGTTTCTCCCTCTTCTCTCTCTCTCTCTCTCTCTCTCTCTCTGTCTTGTTCTCTGTGTGTGTGTGTGTGTGTGTGTGTGTGTGTGTGTGTTTCTGTGCTATTCCCTGTCCCAAATGTCATAATTTCTGTTGATTGCAATCTTGAACAGGTACCATACGCAGAACTAGACCATGTGCTACCAGACTGGTGGCCAATCTAAAAAGCATAGGTCTAGTTTTTTGGTGCCAAATGATTTGTATTTGTTACATTGTGCAGTGGTAAAATGCCCTTTATTACACTGCTTTTGGGCATCCTTAAATTTCCAGATGTTCATGGAAAAATTTGCAAGATGCGGAGGATGATGATTATGGTGTACAGGTTACAGGAAATTGCCACTGTTTACTTTAAACCCCTGTGGGTGTAACACCAGATTGTAGTGTTAGACCCAGACCCAACTGATCCAATAATATTGAGAAAGCACCACCAAAAAATGAACATTAAGTCGCCGTAATTAAAACTCATTCATTCTTTAGTGCATGCTCAGTAACCGGTCAGGGTTGTATTGAATCCAGAGCCTAACCTGGGAACAATGGCTACGAGGCAGGAATACACCCTGGACCATACACCTTCATGGTTATTTGAAGTTGGTTGATAATTAGCAAATGACCCAGTTTCGTATCACCAAATCTAGGGCACGTCATGTCGCTGAAATCAGGATGTTTGCCCAGTGGGAAGGGCTGTGATGGCCTGAACTAGCTGTACTGTTCCCAGTCGCTTAAGACTGTTGTCCCACGGCTGCTGGTGTAGGACTCTTATCATTCACGTGGGCACTGTCTATTTACACAGCATGGATCAGCTCTCAGGAAGCGTCCTGACACAGGAAGGAGGTGTGTGCGTGCATGAGGCAGACAGAGCTGGAGACTGAACACACCCATGCAATCATTCCCTCAGAGTTGCCTAGTCATTATTGGTCACAGTAATCAGTAATTACTCTAGCCTCTGTATTCTTGTTTGCGCTCATGCAGATGACGTTGTCAACACTTTAGCGCATCGAGCAGACTGTAGCCAGCAACTCCCTCGCCTTGAGCTATGAGTTTGTAAGTCTCCAGCTGTTTACTCACAAGACCAGTAGTCTGTCTAATCATAGTACCTTTGGTGCTGGAGGGAGCAATATGAACTAGCGAGCTCTGTAACGGTTGGTGATGGGTGCAGCAAGCATCAAGTGGTGTGACTCTTGCCAGGTTTTATTTGTCCACACGGACTCCATCTGTTGCTCTTTCCGCTGCATTAACCATGCATGACTAAAGAAAAATACCTGGGTGGAGAGAGGGACAGACATGCTGAGAGTGTGGCAAGAAAGAGGGTCAGCTCAGGATCTTGGAAAATCTGTTGGATGTCAGTGTGGCTGAATTCTGGACGTTAGGACAAAAAAATCAGGTTGGCAATTTTTTTTCCTGCCTTTAATAAACGTTGATGCCTCGATTTTAAGAAAGCATAAATATATTTCACCACAATGATGTGGTTTTGTAATAATCCAGTATAATAAATGCAGTTAATGTGACTAAAGATGTCTAAAGCCTCACTAGCTGAGAGATTTCCTCACACAATGAATGTCAAGCATTGATCATGATGTTGGATGGCTATGTTCCATAAACAGATAAGTCTAATCATTTCAGACACTAACTGTCAAAATGTCCATGATGCACCTGCACCGCAGTCGGATTGGATTTTCTAAACCCAATTTTAAAAAATGCTTGAACTTTAAGTGAGATTGAGATAAATGCAACAGAGAGGCATATTTCAGTTCAGAAAAGCCAGTTCTGGAGATGTGCCAATCGACATATGAATCTAGAATGATTGACGGGTGTTTTGAACGCTCCCATATTACCGGACTCTCCGTAAGCCCCGCCCCCTTTCCTCAATCTCACATTAGTAACTCCTTAACTCGATTGTTCTGCTTGAAATCAAGGCTGATATCCTCGCTTTCTGTCACGGTAAACATGTATGATTCATCTGGCATAATGCTTTAGAAAAAACATTGCAATTTCCTTAGAGCTGACCAATCAGCAATAGAAAAATACTTTTTAAAAAAGATTTCTGATTGTTTGCTATGAAAACAACATTTCGCTTCCCACTGATGAATAGATGAATAGTGTGGTGCTTATTGTTGCCAAGGGCACTCCTCAGTGACTGTCCCATAAGAACAAGAGAACATTTGGCACTGCGTAAGACAACAGGCTCGACTCAGATTACCAGCATTCTGCTTCATACATCGTAAAAAACTGGCCAGGACTCATGCCATCGTCTCCTCGTCTTCCAGTTTGTTTGTGCTGTGTTGTTATAGTCTGACCAAAGCCGCACTTTTACGGGGAGTATAATATTGATTGCGTACCTTGAAGGAAAGGCATACAGTAGTTGTGTAAGGTAGTTTACATGCTAAACGCTAAAGCTTTTTTGCTTCTGCCTCGTCTCAGGTGGATATGAGCTCGAAATCCCTCTCGGTTTCTATCTGATACTCCAGTGGGAGACACTGAGCGCACATTCTCGAGAAAGCACCACTCCCCTCACACATGCTGGGGAATGATGATGTATCAGCCATTTCTGTTCACAGCCTGGTGATGACTTTCAGCTATAATTAAGATCTGGTGTCTATGAATAGAATGGCAGCAGACAGCAAGACAGCAAGTTAATGGCTCTTGGAATGAGATTTATTTTGGATGTTTGTATGTTTTGGATGAAGGAGTTCAAAGGCATGACCTAAATAAGAGACTGACAAGTAAAGTGTCTAGTTATTCCTCTTTAGCTTTTTATCATTTGTATGCAGACCTAGTTTCATCATGTTGAGCTGTCCAGTTCAATAGAACAACACACGGCTGACCTAACGTTGTTCTGTGAGCCAGTGACACACTGTTTGCCCTGTCTATTCACACAGTTTTGTAAAATGCCTGTTATATTAAGTGTACCCTATCATTAGAAGTCATGCATGCGTGTGAAATTTTTTAAGGCAGAGTCAGTGAGGAGTGATACACGTGACTGTATGGAATAGGAAAGCGGTACTGTGGCATTTTAAAAAGAGCAAACATAAAGCAAACATAAAGCCATGGAGCCATAACATTTAAGTAGAACAATATCTCAAGAGTTCAGATTTTAACTGACAAATTCCAAGCCCTAATACCTTTCAACAATCAAAGGAGTGTTTGATAATTTCCTAACTGAGAGTGCGTATGAAAAAGAAGTATTGAAAAGGAATTGTATTAACAGTGCATACTTTTAGTACATGTTATAAAGCATGTAATTGGGATGTAGGGTTGGACTCCACAGATAGCTGTGGCATCCTCAGGATTTGAACCCGTGATCTCCGGACGACAGGACAAACCTTTTCAGATGGCGCCAATTGTTGTCTAAGTGTGATTATTAAACAAACAGCGATTGACTGACAGCCGGCTCAAAATAACAAAATGCACATATTATCCATTGGTATTATGCCTTTGCTCATCTTCTACTATTACCAAAATTAAAGTAAATTGTTTGGTAATAACACAAAAAATATAGTAACAATGAGTTACCATGAAACTAACTCATTCTGGTAGTAAAAGTAATTACGTTTACATGGCAATTATTTTTTTAGTTGATGGATTATTAAAAGGATTACCCACTTTGTTCATTTGGATATTTTTTTGCATGAGTGTTTTCTTTTTCGATTGAGCTATCAGTCTAATTATTATCAGAGTATTAGGATGCATGTAAACATTGCTAATGTTACAAGGAAGACTGATTCTCTAGATCAGGGGTCATCAACTGGTGGACAGTGGTCCGGATCCGGATGAGAGCTCAACAAAAAAATTCGGGATGGTTCCAAGCACAAAATAAACACTGTAGCAGAACCAATCAACCTCTGAAAAAAACTGGCTATAGTTCAGAGACTCTTAGTTTTCTAAACCCGAACTGTCATGCTTCTGTAGCAGATGCTCTGTTTTGGCCAGTCATATGTAACTCACAGGAACAGCTGAAGGCAGCTCATCAAGAAAGGATAATGTTTTCATATACTTTCGTAGATTTGCCCTTTCTTGTCTTATTAGTAATGTAATGACAAGGCTTGTTGAATAATGTTTTAAGACGATAGGACAGAGAAGTATGCACTTGTCCTCTGCTTCATCTGCTCACAGCCCACAGTGCTGGTCAACAGAGTTAATGTGAAGTCCACGTCTGAACCAAACCACAGCCACTTCAAGTTGATGTCTTAATTATAGCCGTGAACTAACCACTAACGGTTAAGCATTAAAAGTAACTGTTGTCACCATTCAGTCATGTTAATTGCTTATCCTGACCTTCCTGAATTTTGTGTTTCACAAACATTAGCCGAAGATGAGTGACTGACTGGACACTAATGCGTGAGTTGACTTTTGTTGTGATCCCTCTGGCTGAAGTTACCTGCAGATTATTTCACAACAAGAATGAAAGCACCCAGTGAACTGCAGGCCACATACTGTCTGAATTCAGTCAGCATAATCATATTCTGCACTGAAAGTATGTTATAAGTGGTGTTATTTCAGGTCTGGCTAAGTCATCTAGAGTGCAGCCCAACCATTTATTATGCAGCAGCGTAGGAGTGCAATTGCTTGGGTGACACTCAAAATTCCTCGCTTGCTTCATTTGTCTTTGGCATGTGTTTCAGGTTCAATGCAATTGCTGAGGCCACATACTGTACCAGTAGTGTAATTATAGCAGTTTGTGATTCATTGTGTATATGGGTGACACACCCTCATCACCATAGCTGTCTTCATGATGTTTTGGTTAAGATTAATGGGCTGAAATGTCAATAGTAGCCATGATTAAGTAAAATTAGGGCTTTAGCTTTGTGTTTCACATTTCCTGATTAACTGGGTGCCATAAAGCCATGGCATTTTAAGTAGCACACACCCACACAGCATTGGAACAATAGACTGCTTTTATTTATGCACATAAAATCCTTTGGGAATTAAGTTTTGGGGTTATGAAATCACTGTTTCAGTTCGGTACAGATTTGTAATCAGGTTGAGAAGACATGGATGAGTCTCGAGCTTATATGTAAGAAATGTTATAGATAAAGAAAAGAAGTTCTGTTTATAATAGACACTGCTACAGAATACAGATGTTTGCGTATGGTGATGAACTCCTGGTTATAAGGTAGACTTTTGTCGCATGTCAATATGTGTTGCAAGTTCTAGAGAAGCACTCTCAATAAAGGTAATATTTGCCCAGGTCATGTAGTGTGCTCATGTCCTGGTCCCTTATCTGTACCTAAATATTTCAGACAAAGGTTAGATGATGAACTTTGTAAGTATACTGTATATGCATATACAGTAAGTGTTTTTCTGCGTGGCTTTTGTTTTAAGTAACTCTGTTGCCCCCATGTGCTGCACCCTCTGAACTGCAGTGTACTATGTATATTTGTGTGCGTGTGTGTGTGTGTATTTAACCTAAGCTTTGAGCTTTCACTGAATTACATTTATTACATTTATTATCATAACCTTAACTCACAATAGCTTCATGTTTTAAAATATGCATGATTATAATTACAAGTTGTTTTGTAGCACTGCACTATAATGATTTCACAAATCTGCTAATTAGGGGTGAGCGATATGGCAAAAATATCATATATCATGATGCAATACACGATATATTGGTTTCTTAACAAACTGCCAGGAAAACATTTATCTAAAAAAAACAAATCTTAATGTTTTAAATCAATTTTAAAAAGTAGATTGTAAATTGTAATTGTTATTTTAAAATAGATGTAAACTAAAGTTATAAAATGATACCACCAAATCTCAAAAAGTGTGTCATGATATTATAATTATCATATCGCTCAGTCCTACTACTAACTGATTTCTCTTTCAGGATATTAAACCTGGATTTAACCCTCTTGTTCTGTTCATTATTAGATACTCAGCTGATCCAGACAATCTTCTTTTTTTCTTAAAAAAAAAAATAAAAAAAAAATTGATACACAAAACCCATTTACATTAATAAAGCCACCTAACCCTGCAAGGTGACCTCTAGCTGACCTTCATGTCTGACCCTGTTGTCCTCACCCAGTCTCTTCCCTCCTTTTCCCTCCACCCAAACCTCTGAGGAGCCCTGAGAGAATTGGTCTCCACTGTGCCTGAACTCTCTTTAGTAGGTATGTGTGTGTGTGTGTGTGTGTGTGTGTGTGTGTGCTCTTTTCTCCATACCTGCATGACCCCATGCATGACCAAACCACATTTAGAGATTTCCATACTAGGCAGGAGCTGAAAGTGGTATGCTTAAAGTATTCTGGACGCACTGCATGCCATCTTAGTTAATTAGCTATGATCATAGTGAATGTCAAAATGTACTGTATATTAGATTGTGTATGATTTTAACCAGTATACAGTGTTACATACTATGCAAACGTAATGCAATTCTCACTGTAACTCAAGAGAATTATAATCAAGGCTTTGTATATTGCATAGGGTCTTTATCAGGTCTGATTTTTTTTTTTTTGCATGTATGTGTTTATGGTGCACACAAGACCGACTGGAGATTGTGTAATAATCTTAATCTCTTTTTTTCTGTCTTGCAGGTGTGGTTTGAGGCGGAGGAAGAAGACATGGAGGGGGAGAAGGGGGAAGAGCAGGACTCTAAAGGCAGTATTGCATTCTGTTTGCAGGCAGAACACGCTGGGACTCGTACGTACTACTTCAGCACTGACAGCTCGGAGGATAGGGAGGAGTGGGTCCAAGCCATGAGTGAGGCAGCCAAGGTCCACATTTCACCCCCGATTAGGTACACACACACAGACACACACACACACACACACACACGCATACATGCAACCATATGTACATGTATATCCTGCAGTTTTCTTTAATATCCTGAATAAACAATTTTATTATGAAGAAATCCAATGTTGCACTTCATTGTATGTAATACACAGCTTTTCTGTCCTCATTGACTCCACAGAAAAACCTCAGAGTCCGTCCCTACAGACGAGCAGAACCACGTCCCGGTGACACAAGCACCAGAGACCAGCTCTTGTCCAGAAGACGAGGACTCCAGGACTGAGCAACATCAGCCTCAGAAACAAGGAGTAAATGGGGTAGAAAGAAGAGCGATACCGGCTCCCACCACACCAGTGTCCACGGATATGGACAGCCGGTTTGGGGAGAGGGGATGCCCACCTCCTCACCATCCAAACGGATGGGGCAACTATGGCTCAGGCTTCCCTTCCCAGGAGAACATAAGAGAGGTGCGTGAGGTGCAGTCCGATCCCCAAGAGAACACGGTGTTGCGCAGGGGCTTTGTGCCCAGGACGGGACCTGAGAGGATGGCACAGAGGAAGAGCTCCATGACACAGCTACAGCAGTGGGTGAACCAGCGGCGCGGCCCGCCTCAGGAGGACCTGCGGAGGTATGTATGCACAATAAAGGTATTATTGTAATATTCAAATTAATGTATGTCATATTAGGTGGTATACCCTGTCAATCACAGCAACTCTAGCCAGTCATGGACATCTGTGAGTCCTTCATGTATTCATAAGAGGGCAGTAGGCAGCTGTCCTGTAACGTAGCATTAGCTGCAGTTCAAAAAGATACAGTTGGCTATCATCATGTGTCAGAGGAAGCGTGTGTTATCCTTCACCGTCCAGGGTTGGTAGCTGTCTTATGATAGTGGAAGGAGTCGACTGGTGGGTGGGAATTGGCAGGTGACCAAATGGGGAATGTTTTTTTTTGTTTGTTTTTTTTTTAGTTTCCTTTTCATACAGTTGTCACTAAATGGGACTACCTCTACCTCAGGAGCCCAAATGCTGTCTATATAAGCAGCTTTCTTCTCAGTGTCCATAATCTATCGTTCAGCTGATTATCAGAACACGCCTGCTCAGGGTGGAATCCTGACTGAGAATAGATGGGATGATCTCTGTGCTGTTCTGCTCTTCCATCTTTCCCTACAGTCCATCACGGTATTACACGATGACCCGAGGCATTTCAGCAGACTACTACAGCACGTATGGTGCCCCTCCGTACCCTGAGGAGTACCCACTGTACCCTCCAGGAATTCGGCCTGACAGCATCTGCTCCATGTCAGCTGCCTACGACAGGATGCCGCCCCGCTGGACTGCAGAAGAAAAGCGACGTTCGCTGAGGGACACTGCTCTCTATGGGCCTCCCCGTGAGCCCCAGTGGATGATGGGTCCTCCTGGACCACATCCTGCCTATTACACCCAGCTAGAGTCAACGCAGGGGACCATGAGGCGTCTCTCGCTGCAGCCACGCTCACGTTCTGTGCCACGCTCGCCCTCTTCGTCATCGGGAGGTGCCTACTCACCCGGACCCCCAAACTTCATCTCGCCAGCACGCTCGCCTACTGTGCGGTTCGATAGAGTGCCTGGGCGGCTCCGAGATGATGGAATCTATGTTGATCCATCAGTCTATGGCATGCGAAGGTCTCTCAGTTCCCCCAAGGTAAATCTGATAAATAAATACATGTGCATTTCCATCGGGGTTACTGTGGTGTAAATACACCTTTATGACTACTTGGGTCTCGCATTGTTTCATACACTTAAACAGTACACGGAAAGGTTAGCTTGTATTTCATACAACGTTCAATCTATGTGCGATCTTTATTTATTTATTTCCATAATTTTCCTCAATCAGTTTTTTGGAGGAAAAGATGTCTTAACTTACCTACAAACGATTATAGCAGTCGTGTAGTCATATAATATTTCATGGTTAAAACGTATGTGTTTTCCTGATCTGTTTCTTTTAGTATGATTTTGCTGGGGATCGAAGGTCTCTCACACAAAATGTTTACCATTACAATTATCCAGCCTCTCCCTCTGTACATGGCAAAATGGTAGGTTCCAGTAATTCTGTTCACTTTTTTTTAGTCATGTTTAGTGTTTCCATAGACACATCTCTGTGTTTTTGTGTGATGAACTACATATATCTGTTTTGTTGGCTATGTTGCTGAGTTGTGCTTGAGTGACATTGTGACTCTGATATTTTGTGTGTGTGTGTGTGTGTATGTGTGTGGTATTGCTGCTTTGTCTTAAATGCTATCTGTTCCTTTCTCTGTCTCATGCCTTGCCTCTGTCTCTCTCATTGTGGGTCAATCTATCCATCCATCCTTGGTGTCATCTTTATGTTTCTCTCTGACCGTGTTTGTGTTCCTCCTTCTGGTGTGTGTATGTCTATATTCTATGTTCCTGTTTTTTTTCTGAATAAATTCATGCTACTCTCTCTACTTCCTTTCTATCTTGTATACCTATGTCTTTCTGTGTATCTGACTCTATGACTGTCTCTGGCCTTGTTTCTGTCTTCTACATTCCATATCTCTCTGTCCCTGTGTATGTGTGGGGCTTTGCTGCTATGGCCACACCATGTGCTGCTTCTGTGTGTGACTGACCTACTGCTGCTGCTGCTGCTGCTGCTGCTACTTACACCAGGATGACATTTTAGACCTGCAGCTTCAGAGGAACTTGGATTACCTCGATCAGCAGGTACGCTTAACCCAGCACAGCAAATGCAGTATGGCTCAACTGCTTATAAAGCACTGCTCTGAACATTAACACTGCTGTAGCATTCAAGCCTAAATGCACCAATTTAGAAGCTAACATGAAGCTGTGACTACTTTAGGCTGTCATACACCCTGTTCCACTCCCACGTTCACTGTCTTACCACACTGTTTCTACGACTCTTTCCCTTTGTGTGACTGCCCATTTCTTATTTTTTTAAAAAAAGAAAAAGAAGTATAAAAACATTCTTCCTACAGGCGTGCAGAAAATTAAAGTGTGGGATTTTATGAGAAAAATGTTTTAGCACTATCTAGGCAATGTAAGCAATAGAAATGGTGCTCACTGGTTATATCCGGCAAATAATGACAAACCTTACATTTTGTTAGAGTAGAATATAAATTGTTGAAATGTGATATACTGCGGAAAATTTTAATTGTAGTTTTGACAGGATAGAACAATATTAAAGTGAAATTATTTTCTTTTCTTATTATGTGCCTCTTGTACAACAAAGCAACAAAACTAACCAGCTAATGTTGCCTTTAAAAGCTTTCTTTGGCAAAATGGAAATGGGAAAAATACAAGGAAGAGAATTTGTATAATGACTGATTTCTTTATACTAGGAAAATTCTGGCAGCAGCTGTTAAATATATATGGATAGAAAGAGTTTAGATTATTATTCTGAAATTTTTGTGTGTTGCCTAGTCCTTTTTGTAATATAGGAGACGTTAGACACAAATATTACAAACATTATGCTTCCCTACAGGAAATAGGACGTCTGTAGTAATCTTGATCGATTCACATGGAACAGTAAGTGATAAAATAACAGAGATAGGATTTTGACCACTAGTTATAAGGCTTGTGTAGTTCACATACCCATAACATGTATGTAACCTGTGTGCTAGGAACATTGTAAACTGGGATGGGTTATATGTTTCCTGGGGCTATTTTTGCAGGTAATTTTTTTAATAGGTAGAACAGCATAATCTTGGACTCGAAAGACATGGAAACGCACTGTCATTATGGACTTGGCTGGGATTTAAATCCCATAAACACTCTGATAATTGAATTACTCCACCCATGGAAAAATAATCCAGTCTAAATAGGGCTTTAGCTTTAATTATAGGAAATATTGTGACATCTATATTTGATGGCAAAATATGGCACATTAAAAGAGCAGTGTTTTAGCTTGTATTATGTGTTTACAATCCACAGAAACATAACTGCTGTTTAAGGCAAAATAGGAATAGTAGTGTGGATATGTAAATGAGAAAAAACTCCAATTTCAACAAGTTGTGCTGTATGTATCGTGGCTTCCCCAACTGTCTGGTAATGAGCAAAAAAAAAAAAAAAACTCTCAGCAAATGATGGTGTGTTTTCTCTCAGGGAATGGAGGGAGATTACCTAATCGGAATGGTAACCCGAATGGTTGATCGCTCCACCCCCCGAGCAAAGTTATTCTCACAAGTAAGAGAAATTAGAGTGGCTTCACGAGGCAGGCTTCAGTTTCATATTCCCTATAGGTCTACTACCACTGGGATTCATTTCAGCCTCTCGATGCCACTTTCAGGCTCAAATAAATCCTTAGCTTGTATGAGCTTGGCAAAAGCCAACACAAAGCCTGCCTCTCTGCCTAAACTCGGCATGTTGGATGTTAGGTGGTGTTGTAGAAACTTATATTGCTATTCATTTAGGTTGTAATTCTTCCTTTATTGCTCCTAATAGGGCAGATTTCAGTATTTCTTGTTTTTATGTTGCTAAAGTCCCTTTTGTTTGCTCACATTTTTGTGTATTTTTGGTGTCGTTTGTGTCACATTCTCCATTTCAAGAGCATTGTGTCCCTTGTTTACTTATCCTGTGTATGAGTCACATGTGTTATGTCTCTTTCACCATGTGTCAGATAACACTAAGACCGTCTACTATATTGTGTTTCCACACACTTGTCATTATCACAGCATATGGGAATGGATCATGCTGCTGCATAAAATGTTTTTCTGTAGGTGTCAATGCTTGCGTACTGAGTGCTGAGTCTGGTGAATTTGCTGTAAGAAGCACTCATGAATGAATACCACTTGCTCCTCTGATTTTAGGTGCCTCCAGCGCATGATATTTACAGGGACCTGCATCCCACGCTGAAGCTCAATGAAATTGAGACCAGTGTAAGTCTTGATTTTTATCTATATGTAAATTAAGTTCAGTAATTTAATCATGCACAGCTTTTTCTAAATTGCAGAGGCTACTTTTATTGTTTTGATCTTTCTTTAAGCATTTTTATAAAGGGAATATTTGACTAGACTTGTATATGATATGGATGATTTTTCTGTATATAGAAACTGCTGAATCGCTTGTTTGAGCAGAACAGGCTTCTGAAGGAACAGGAAGCTGTAGTACATCGGCTGCGAATGGACAAGGTATTCTGAATTTTTACTCTTTAGTGGGACATTAAAGGAAAAGTCCAGCCTTGAAAAAATGACAGTAAAAATGTGTAGATGTTAATAGTTATTCTGATGATTCAGTTTTGTTATTCCCATGAGCATTTAAAATTTCACTACTCTCAAACATAAGGGATAATGATCAGGTTTCACTTTTAGCTCCTAAACACAAAAGAGCAAGAGCCTCAACATCTTATTAGTAAGAAATCAAACATAGATTTGGGGGAGACAGCAAACATTGGAAGTTTCAGAATGCAATGCAGTTATAGGACACAGTTGTAGTTATGGAAAAACTTTGCTAGCTAGAGAGTTACGAGGCGATGAGCACGATGCCGTTGATGGCAGTGTTATCATGAATGCTGAAGCTTTGGAAGCTGATCTGTGTGAGCATAGTGTACAGATGATTAGGTGAAAGAGCTAGACAGACTAAATGGATAAAGCACTGCTGCATTGCGCTCGTTAGGTAGAAATGAAGCAAGGGCTAAACCCTACTGGCACCACCATTAGCAGGTAGTTGAGTTACAGCATTGTGGTTAATGTAGGAAACCAAACTGAAAATATGCTGATCAGTATGTTGATGAAAGAAGTTTAAGCCAAAACATGGTGGATTTTTCCTTTAATATAAAAAAATACAGATAACTTTGTTGTTAACACCTTGTTAATTTTCTAATGAACATTAACAAGAGACATGTTTATATTACTGAGATCATGTTAATCACACCTGAATGTAAGCAGATGAACTCTTTTCAGTCATATCTGTGCACGCACACCTGAGTGATTAGTCGTATTAGTCTGGTTTAGTAGCACATCCATTGCTATGCTGTGAAAAAGTGTTAAAACTTTGTGTCATCCTTCTTGCCCTGTGTGTTTCAAACTTTGCAGGATAACTTGGAGGCCACGCTGGTGGCCACACATCAGGACATGGAGTTGTGCAGGACTCAGCCCCTGGCCATGGAGAAACTGCAGCTGAAGAAGGAGAGCTTACAGAATCAGCTCATCAATGTCCGGGGCGAGCTCTCTCAGGCTTCCAATGTAAGCTGTGCGCTAAAATGGCTTTGTAAAACTCTCAATGTCACAAATGAATGCTTTAACAAGTGAATTATCTTGTTCATCTTGAAACAGACACGTTCAAGCAGAGAATACCATAAACTGTTTAAATCCTGTAGGGCTGAACAATTCTGATCCAAAAAGAATAGATATGTATAGATTTTTATGGTTGTAGGGATGGCAGTGCTAGAAATAAGTAGTAAGCAAATGGCCATTTTTGTGCCGTATACAAATTTAGGGAAAACATGCTCTCGCTCTACTTAGATAATGTTACCTCATGAACTATAAGTGTGAGTGTCAAACCCAGCAGCTGTTAATCAGTCACATTTCTTGTTTTTTCAGGCTCTGACCACCTCTAAAATGGAGTTTGATGCTCTGGAGGATGAGGTAAATGCTATTCATGGTGACCTGTGGGAGCAGCTGAATTCTGGAGGACAGGTACATCAACATCATCCTCATCTTCATCATCATCAACATCAACATCAACTTCATACTAATGACATCTGGTCTTTGTTCTCTTTAAGGCCCAGCCATGAGCACGTGCTTTTTTAATCTCTGTTAAATAACCTATGCATTAATGATGTGCAATTTTGCAGTAATGTAACAGTTTAATTTCAGTGACTGATTACATTCTCCAGCAACTCCAATATGATTAGTGTTAAATAGAACAGCGAATACAATCATACAAAAGATACACCAGCAAACTGACCTTGGTAAAAGTGAAACGTAATCAGAGATCTATTAATTACTCATTTCATTTGTTGGAGAATTGAAAAAAAGACAAGTTCTTCACAGTTCATGGACATTCTGCATATGATTAATTATTGATTAGCATATGAAAGGCTCATTACTAATTCATGAGCAAACGTTCATTTCCATGAAGCTCCTGATGGTGTTTATAAATAATGTATGTAGGTGTCTTACAGTTGTAATAAAACAGGTTTCTAATGAAAGGATTACATGGGCTGAGTAACTGGCATTTGGGTTAAAAATCGGAGTAGAGAGCAAAAAACTTTACATTTTAAAAAGTGAGAGAGAGAGAGACAAAACAGATAATTATATTTCTATTGAAATTAATATGCCTCTTCTCTACTGTCCTTTGTTTCTCCAGAGTGAGCTGGTCCACCGACACCTGCAGAAAGAGTTCTGGAGGGTTCAGGATGTGCTCGAGGGGCTGCACAAGAACAATCCCTCTCGAGGCACAGACACGGCTAAGCACAGAGGTCAGATTCCTATGTTTATACTACATATATATATACAGTGCTGTGAAAAAGTATTTGCCCACATCCTTATTTCTTCTGTTTTTGTGTATATCTCATACTAAATAGTTTTAGATCTTCAAACGAAATACAACATAAAACAAAGGCAACCTGAGTAAACACACAATACAGTTGTTTATTTTTTTTTTATTGAAGCAAAAAAAGTTATCCAACAACTATCACCCATGTGAAAAACTAATTGCCCCCTTAAACTTAAAATCTTGTTGTGCCATCTTTAGCAGCAATAACTGCAACCAAAGCTTCCAATAACTGGGGATCAGTCTTTCACTTACATCTAGGAACTTACTCCTATGCTTTGGATCATTGTCTTGCTGCATAATCCAACTGTGCTTGAGTTTCAACTTATGGATAGAAAACCAGACATTCTCCTTTAGGATTTTCTGGTAGGGAGCAGAATTCATGTTTCCCTCAGTTATTGCAAGTTGCCCAGATCCTGAAGCAGGAAAGCATCCCCACACCATAACACTTCCACCACCATGCTTGACATAGGTATGATGTTCTTTTTGTGGAATTCTGTGTTTGGATTATGCCAGATGTAACAAGACCCCTGTATTCCAAACAGTTCCACTTTTGACTCATCAGTCCACAGAACATTCTCCCAAAATGTTACAGAATCATCATGGTGTGTTTTGGCAAAATTCAGATGAGACTTAATGTTCTCCTGGGTTAGCAGTGGTTTTCGCCTCGCCACTCTTCCATGGATGTCATTTTTGCCCAGTGTCTTTCTGATAGTTGAGTCATAAACAGTGACCTTTATTGATGCAAGAGAGGCCTGTAGGTCCTTTATTGTAGTCCTTCTTTCTTTTGTGACTTCCTGGACGAGTAGTGCTCTAGTAGTCCACCAGTTCTGGAATGTCTTTCAATTTTGGCATACTGTTTTACTGGGTAAGATCTTTTAACCAAATTCATGCTGTTGAAAAAGTTCTATTTAAGTGTTGATTGGACAGGATTTGCAGTAATCAGGCCTGGTTGTGTCTAGTCCAGCTGAACCCCATTTTGAATGCAGTTCCATAGATTTGGGGAATTAGTAACTACAGGGGGCAAATACATTTTCACACAGCCCCAGTTGGTATTGGATAACTTTTTTGCTTCAATAAATAACATTATCATTTAAAAACTGGATTTTGTGTTTACTCAGGTTGCCTTTGTTTTATCTTAGATATTTATTTTTATTTATTTTCATTTCTGAAAAAATTATTATGAGATATACACAAAAAACAGAAGAAATCAAATACTTTTTCACAGCACTGTACCTGTACATACCTAAATTCATCCATACATACTGTACATACAAACTTGGGCTTTAACTTTGTTTGTTTGTGTTCAGCAGTCAGCGCAGCATCAGGTTCCTTCAGCACAAACAGTCCAGCGAGCCCACTGAGCTCCGTGAGTCTAACCAGCCCACTCAGCCCTTTCTCACCTGTACCCGGCTCCCAGAATTCACCCACAAAACAGCTGGCAACAGAGGTAAGCCACTAAAAATATAACATAACACCTCAGTACAAAGTTAAATAACATTTTGCAGTACCGTACTATAAAGATTCATTATATATTTAGCAGAATTATATACAAATGATTACAAGCTAATGCAAGAACTTATTTGTCACTTAGCACAGCACTACATGATACATAATGTCCATGTGTTGCAGACTGGGAAAACTTCTCTATTATCTAAAGCTTTGAAAACTAGACTTTTCTGAACTGAATATGATCCTCTTTTGCATATATCTCACCCCCAAGTAAAGTTATATATTTTTTTTTCCCCTCAAAACTGAAACATCTAAAAAAAAAAAATTATTTGCTGCTATATTTAATTTCTTATATTTTATTAAACACATAATTAATAATATAAAGATAATAAATATTACCATGAAGACTATGTCTGTCTTCATGTCCATCTTTAGAAATAGCCTACAGATGTTTTTGCAACTTCATTTGTTAAACTGGCTTCTTGATCTTTGCAGAGTTTATAAAGTTAATAATAAAAAAAAAAAACATTTCTTAATCATGTTTTCTTATTATAGGCAGAAAAACTAAATTTTGGTCAAAACCAGATTTTTTTTGATTGGCAGTATTCAGACACAGTGACCATCACCATCTAGACCTCCACACATATGATACAAAGCAGAGCTACACTATTAAATTAACTTAATGATGGGATGCAGTGTATTGTTTCACTTTATTTAGTCAGATTCATTAAGATGTGTTTCTTGATTTAGACCCCATGCCATCTGTTGAGCTACAATTAAGTAAATTCTCAGTTGGATCCTAATCCGAAATATGATTGGTGTTGCTTAAGTCAAACCTCTGCCGTAATGTTTGCCAATTTACATTTGTATTAAACTTTTAAAGCTTTCTTTATATAACACAATCAACCACTAACCTCAATCAGTGCTCTAACAATATATTACCTGTCTTCTCAATGGCTTTGCCCTTGTTTTTGTCATAGCTCTAGGATTTGTGCCATGCCTACTTGTGTACAAATGCTAGATTTTTTTTTTTGTAGGCAACTCCATCTTTGTAGATGCTTACCAGTGTTCTCACCTTTTGTTGATTTCTAAGGCACCTTAAATGATCCGCTATAGCAAACTGATCTGCACATTTCATTCTATGACAAAAAGAAAGTCACATGTTCTAAACTTGAATGATCTTGTTTATTTAGGCAGAATATTATTATAATGTCTTCAAGATAGACTTTTTGGAGTGGATGTTTGTGGTTTGCGCTGTGTGCAGGCCAGTTTCTGCTCATGTAAAGTGTATGGCTTTAGTGAAATTCTGTGTACCTCTCTGCTCCCTGCCTGGCTGAGTAACTCCTGCTGATGCACAGCTGTCTCCTTCCTCCTCCCTCTTATCCGTTTTGTCTTTCCCTGTCATTCTTGGGCTATATTCTTCTCCTTTCTGTTTCTTTTTCTCTCTCTCTTTCTTCTATCCTTCCTTCACGTTCCAGGAGATTGGTCCTCCACGGCCCCCACTCCCTAAGTCTTACCAGCCCCTGGACCCCACCATGATCATGCCCCCTGTCCCTCCCCTCCCTTTCAACAGCAATGCCTGGCCACGCAGCATGGACAGCTATAAGGAAGACAAAGACTCGCACAGCCGAAAGGTATCTCGGAGTAGAAAAATCTTCTGAACAAAATATAACACAGCCCCCTGTACCTAACACCAGAACCAATGTTATATCCAAGCCCTTGGTCATATCGTCCCTCAAATCATATCTGTCCAGCAAGCCCTTCATTATCTACCATCAGTGGTCACATCATCATCCTCTCACTACCACTCATCTCCTTCATCTCCATCCAATACTTACCTTTTCACTTTCCATCAATTTCTCTCTCCCCTCAGTATTTATTACTATGCTTGCTATTTGAAAGAGCTCTTTATGTCATTGCATTGACAAAGCATACAGTACATTGCTTCATTCCTTCACCTTCAGTAATCCCTTTATCTTGGCCAGAGAAAGTTAAAGTAGGTTTGGCTAATGTCCTGGTTAATGTGTGTACTGTGGCGGTTCCTCCTGTTGCTACAGTGCCGATGCTCCAGTCAGTTAGATACGTACATCAAAGCAATTAACTCTACAGTCATTATCATATCACCGTCTCCATGCAGTGTGTTAGTATCTGGACTGATTTAGTATTTTGAGATGATCAGGTGACCACATTTGCTGTCACTGTGTTTCTTTTGTCATGAATGTATTCATTTATTCTGATTTCTTGTCCAGCACAACTACAGTTCATTAGAGGAAAAGACCAACGATTACGACTTGGAGCAAGACAGACAAGGCAATAAAGGTAGGAGAGTACACAGTCTGAGTACAGTCTCACAGTTTATTCTGAATTTAATTAGTTTAATTCCATATATGGCAAGAACCTCACTGGGTTCAGACTTACATATAGTACCACACTCTCATAATTACATATCTTTTCCTATTAGTTTTATAACAATTGGGGAATATTCGTAGTACTTATTGAATAATATGCTTTAAGATGCATAACTGATATAGGGTTACATGTGCTATTTTAATATACAAATAACATTGTCAACATTGCTAACATAAGTTACATATCTTTTTTGTGTGTAGTTGGTATTGTCCCACCCAGGACCAAATCTCCCACAGATGACACGGACGGTGCCCCTAAGAGGAATGGGAGGATGCCTAATGGTCACATCTCCAGGGTGGGTCATTAGTGCCATTTCTAGATGATTATAAGAAATCTCATTAAGTAATAATATACTGTAGATTACCAAATTATCATTAATGATTGTTGGCAAGGACTAGTATAGCTGAAATGAAACTATAACTAGGTTAGTTTACTTAGTTAGATAAGAGAACTACTCATTCTACACATTTCTGAAAACTATCTTGAAAGTTAACATGACATGAAATGTGATTGTTATCCTTGTCTGTTTCTAGGAGAGGCCAAAGAGCGCTGTGTTCCCGGCAGAAGTAAAGTCTAAGATGAGTGTAGAGGAGCAGAACGAGAGGATACGTCGGAACCAGAGCAGTTCAGTCAAAGACAAGAGACGCAGCCTTAATCTGTCCAACAACCAGAACTTGGATGGCCTCAAACCTTCTGTCAACTACAGAGTGGTTAGCATCTCTTTACACTTTACCATCTGTTCATACTGACAATGGTTTATCAGGTGTCCAAGCCACATAAAACCGTGTTATATTAGGTTTCTGTATGTACAACCCCAATTCCAAAAAAAAGTTGGGATGCTGTGTAAAATGTAAATATAAATAGAATGCAATGATTTGCAAGTCTCATAAACCCATATGTTATTCACAATAGAACATAGAAAACATATCAAATGTTTAAACTGAGGAAATATACCATTTTAAGAAAAAAATAAGGTAATTTTGAATTTCATGGCCGTACACATCTCAAAAAAGTTGGGGCGGGGCCAACAAAAGGCTGGAAAAGTAAGTGTTACTAAAAAGAAAACTGGAGGATTATTTTGCAACTAATTAGGTTAATTGGCAACAGGTCAGTGTCATGACTGGGTATAAAAAGAGAGGAAGAGTGGAGAGGAAGAGTCTCTCAGAAGTAAAGATGGGATGGAATCTGGATGGAAGCATATGTTACTCTAAAACCTGTATATACCTTTCAGCATTGATGGTGCCTTTCCAGATGTGAGAGCTGCTCATTCCATAGGCACTAATGCACCCCCATACCATCAGAGATGCAGGCTTTTGAACTGAGCGCTGATAAAATGCCAGATGGTCCCTCTCCTCTTTAGTCCTCTTTAGTTTAGAGGACGCTGCGTCCATGGTTTCCAAAAAGAATTTAAAATTTGTCTGACCACAGAAGAGTTTTCCACTTTACCTCAGTCCATTTTTAATGAGCTTTGGCTCAGAGAAGATGGCAGCGTTTCTGGATCATGTTCACATATGGCGTCTTCTTTGCATAACCAGCATTAGTGGATGGCATGGCGAACTGTGTTCACAGACAAGGAGTACTGGAGGTGTTTCTAAGCCCATGCAGTGATTTCCAATACATCCATTTCCAAACAGGTCATGCCTGGTTTTAATGCAGGGCCGCCTGAGAGCCCGAAGATCATGGGCAGGAAATATTGATTTTCACCCTTGTCCCTTGCACGCAGAGATTTCTCCAGATTCTCGGAAACCTTTGATGATATTATGTACTGTAAATGAGATAGTCATAGTCTTCGAAATTTTACTTTGAGGAATATTATTCTGAAATTGTTCCACAAATTGTAGAAGCAGTTTTTTGCAGATTGGTGAACTTCTGCCCATCTTTACTTCTGAAGGACTCTCTAAGATACTCTTTTTATACCCAGTCATGTTACTGACCTGTTGCCAATTAACCTCCAGCTGTTTCTTTTTAGTAAAACTTCCAGACTTTTGTTGCCCCCGACCCAAATTTTTTGAGACGTGTTGCGGCCACCAAATTCAAAATTACCTTGTTTTTTTCTTAAAATGGTACATTTACTCAGTTTAAACATTTGATATGTTTTCTATGTTCTACTGTGAATAACATACGGGTTTATGAGATTTATAAATCATTGCATTCTGTTTTTATTTACATTTGACATTTTATCTACATTTTACACAGCGTCCCAACTTTTTTGGAATTGGGGTTATAGTTTGTTTACTTACAAGTAATCACAGAGACCCAGTTATCATGTCAGTTGAAGCCCACTGGTTTTTGTTAGTCTTTTTAAGATCTTAGTTTAAATTGGAATCGGAAGTGTTCATTATAGATCACATCAGCACAATTAAACATGGTTGAGAATAACTTATCTCTCTTAACATGGGCAATACCAGTGAAGATGTCTTATATTGTCTTGTATTGTTGGTGATTTAGCAGATTTAACAACATCAGCAGTCATTTAAAAGAGTATTGTATATATTGTATGTAATGTTCATGGCACAATCTGATTAATTCATTTAAAGTATTTGGTCATCTGGGTCATTTGATATGTTTTGGAGTAGTATGTAATGATGTCTGTATTAGTGGTATAATCTTGAAGATTGATGAATAAATTGATGAATCCCCTTGATGATTGAAGTAATGGAGAAAGATTCTCGATACTAATATCATGCTGGCAAATATGTGTCCAACAGAAAGTTTAGACACAGCAATTCAATCTTGATCATACAGGAATGTTTATTGGCTTTTTTGTAGGTGAGGAGAAGACTGACTGCCCATGAGGTGGACATAAAGGGCCTGGAGGCGGCCGTACGAGGGATAGGCATGGAGTCTCCAAGGGAAGAAATTGCCCGACTACGGAGACAGGTGGAGCCTGAGAATTATGATCTGGATATCGGCAAAGAGGTAAAGTACAGTACTGTCTATATGCAAGTTTAGAATAGGCTTACTCAACCAGTGGGCCATAGACCAAATCCTGACTATTTAAAATTTTAACTGAAGCTGGCAATGTTAAATTATTATTATTATTATTATTATTATTATTATTAGTTGTAGTAGTAGTAGTAGTAGTAGTAGTAGTAATAGAAGATGAAGAAGAAGAAATAACTACTACTAAACACTACCAGCTTCAGCTAAAATTTTATATAATTAGGATTTAGCCTATGGCAAAGAGAAGTACAAAATAATGAAGATACAATTATTATAGTTACTTATTTCTAATAAATAAATAAACTTTTCTTGTAGAAGAGAAAAAAAGTTAATGAATTATTTCATATTTATTAGTAGCGTGTCTGTTCCTACTGAATGACCAAAAGCATAGATATGGGCCAAATATTGGTGATACTAAAACTTCCAGACCTCAATTCCTCCCATTCTGTATGTTTCTGATATCATCTCTCAGCCTCAACACTATTGTCAGGCTGGAATGACAGATACTTGATCAGTTTACCATCAAAATAATGGTTGTTAAATTAGTGTTTACTGGGCAAAGAGAGTGTATGGCCCCACAAAAATAAACTGCAAAAATTAGTTTAAAAATTACAGTTATTAATTTAATTCAAGTCTTACTTGTAACCCATGTGCTTTGCCAATGTAACCCACATGAATAGGTTATAATAAGCCTATATTACAGTCCCAGTTGAATAGACCTGGTTTAGATCATGCTCTGCCAACAGTATCGGCAGATTGTTCAGAACTGATTGAAAGTAGCCTGCAATCACCAGGCAAAGGTGGCTTTGTGAGATATTGATAGATGTCTGTCACTATTTTTTCAGCTGTCTGCCCCAGACAAAGTGTTAATTCCAGAGCGGTATCTTGACATAGAGCCCAGCACGCCGCTCAGCCCAGAGGAGGAGAGAGAGAAACAGAAGAAGGTGGAACGGATAAAGACTCTTATTGCCAAATCAAAGTAGGTTACAGCTGTTTATTGCTTACAGACAGGGGGTGTTGTGTATAGCAGTGATTTGGAGCATAGTAGGTTTACTAGTATGTTAGACAGGCTCAGATTGTTTAAAATGTTATATTTAGTTATGTGATTTCATGTTATGTTGTGTTGTGGTTCTTATTTCCCCCACAAATTTCCTAACTTTAGATGGGTGTGGGTTGGTTTCTCAAAATCTGCATATAACCTCCAACCCATGAATGCAATGTGCAATGTACACCTTACACTGCATTCTAGAGCAATTTGTGCAGATAAACACTGAAACAGCTTTTTATAGTCTATAGACTATATATTTTATAGTCTTTGTTCACCTCAGTGTGAGCTAGAAGCAATTGGATATACACTCACTGTCCACTTTATTAGGAACACCTCTACAGCTGTTAATTTATGCAGTTATCCAGTCAGCCAATAATGTGCCAGCAGGGCAATGAATGAAATCATGCAGATACAGGTAAAGAGCTTCAGTTAATCTGCACATCAAAAATCAGAAAGGGGAAAAAGTGTGATATCTGTGACTTTACTCGTGACATGGTTTAGTTTGAGTATTTCAGTGTGTGAAACTCTAGAGACTGTGTGTGTGAAATTCCCAGGAGATCAGCGGTTTCTGAAATACTCAAACCAGACCATCTGGTACCAACAACAATGCCATGATCAGAGTCACAGAGATCACACTTTTTCTTCATTCTTATGTTTGATATGAACATTAACTGAAGCTCTTGACCTGTATCTGCATGATTTAATCCACTGCACTGCTGCCATATGAGTGGCTGATTAGATACCTGCATGAAGGTGCAGGTGTACAGGTGTTCCTAATAAAGTGGACAGTGAGTGTATCTTTGCCTAGTCTTTTTATTTATGCATTTTTGAAAATTGTACTCATATGAAAAGGGTACACTACAAGTCATAGGAGGTTGGGAACTGGAACAAACAAACTGGTTGGGATTGCAAAACAACAAGACATAAGTGGAACAAATTATATACAGACAACATTATTTGTGAATGTTGACAAAGCATCCCTGTGTGCTTCCCCAGCCTGCAGAACGTGGTCCCGGTGTTGGACGGCCCTGCAGAAGCCCAGGCTAACCCTGAGCAGAAATTGCAGGAACAGGAGAAACGCATCGAGATCTCTTGCGCTTTGGCTGCCGAGGCCTCCCGCCGCTCCCGCCTGCTCTCTGGTGAGGAAGCCTGCCGTCCCGAGGAACCTGGGCAACCCCTCTCTGACCTCTGACCCCTGTTTGACCCTTTGTGTCGTTCACCAACCCTGTCCTCTCTCACTGTCCCTCACTGTCTTAAAACTCATACTTCAGAGCTAAGGTGGCACATGACATTTAGAGCAGTGCTCTAAAAAATGTAACTGCAAGATCAAGAACAAATGGGGAAAAAAATTATATATATATATATATATATATATATATATATATATATACTGTATAATACAGGCAATAGTGTTAACTCGTTAAAGTATTTTGTACAAATAGGTATTTTGTACAAAATATGAATTTCTGTAACCTCTGCTCTGAAGTACTGTCTATTCCCATACAGAACTGAATATACTGTCAAATCAGAACAAGTGAAGAACTTCTTGTTTTATAATTGACTTTTCTTAAGCCATTTATTTCTCATGTACAAGACACACCCACATCATGTGTACATGCAAGATCATTTAAGATATCGTTAGGTAAAGTTAGAGATCATGATTAGAACTTGTCACAGAAAAAAATAAATGGAGAGAAGCACCTCTCATTTTGCTGTGTTATATAATTTCTTATTTGAGCTGTTTTTACTTTAAATATGTGTTTGCTTTGTATAGTTATATAGTAAATACCATTTCTCTTCATTCACACTGATGCTGAATCACTCAGGATTGTGAGTTCTGACTGTGTGCTCCAGCACTTTCTTTATAGTTTTCTTTCAGTTCCTGAAGCTTTTTATATCATGCTTTTTTCATTCAGCAGTCTGCCTTGTGGTCCTCTGAGAACAAGGCAGACTACCTCTCTGTTCCACAACCCTTTCTTATTTATTTATTTATTTATTTATTTATTTATTTATTTAGCGTGTGTGAATTTTCCCATCATTTCGTCCCACCATTGCATTGCAGCCCAGATCACCCCGAGTCCCCCTGCCTCCCCGACCAACCTGGCCCCTCCCCCTTCCTCTGGCTTCTCTGACTCCTCCCACATCATGAAGGTGTGAGTGTGTGAAGGTGAGTTCCACTCACTGCACAAAGGCCCCTCGCCCTTTTTTTATTCACTTCCCTTCTTCCCATATGTTCCCTGTGTTCCAGTACTGTTTTTACACATCATGCAGTATTCACTTGCCTCAAAATGTATTATCAGTAAAATAGCTAATATTTTAAAAGAAACAATTTGATTGCCTACAGTCTAGGATTTATGTAGTACATGATTCCACCTATACTTATACAACTATGTACAAATTTATTACCGTGCTAGCTAGTTACAGAAATATTATACAAACTACCAAGATCATTCCTTCAGTTACACTAATAAAACAGTATTGGAATGCTGGGGTAGAGTGCTCCTTTTGGCCTTGCTTTGCTCTTACATTTTTATTTTCAGTGGAGCTTCTCTCAAGCTTTTAGTGCACAAAAGTACAGTTACCAAAAAGAGAAAGGGAGCTGGCAAATTCTTTTAATATTGCAAAACAGTAAGTGATGTTTTTCCTAGAAAGATAAGAAGGACTTGAATTTCTCCATATCACAGATGCACCTGCATATTTGAGTGAAAAGACGGCACAGGACTAATTCAGATAGCTGTGAACTTATTTTCCGTGTCAAGGTTGTGAACTCACAACCTTCCAATCAGTAGCCTAAAGTCTTAACCCTGAGCCACCACTTCACTTTTAAATGTGCTTAGTAAGGCATGTCCTTTAAACAAATCAAGACACACTCACCAGCCACATTAATATGAACACCTGTACACCTGCACATTCATGCAATTATCCAATCATCCAATCATGTAGCTGCAGATACAAGTTAGAAGATTTCATTAATGCTTATATCAAACATCAGAATGGGGGAAATGTGATCTCAGTGACTTTGATTGTGGCATGGTTGTTGATGTCAGATACACTGGTTTGAGTATTTCAGAAACTGCTGTTCTCGGATTTTCACACACAGAAGTCTCTAGAGTTTACACAGAACACAGTAAAATCCCTAGTGTTGAATTAACACCCAGAGTGTTTATTTGAGTCCAATGGACTTATATAAACACTGTAGGGTGTAAATTCAACACTGGTGATTTTGCTGTGAATGGTGTGGAAAAAAACCTCTAGTTTTTCAGGTGGAAACATCAATGTGCTCTTCTGCTGCAGATGCTTTTCTGCTCACCACAGCTGTAAAGAGTGCGTGTTTGAGTTACCGTATACTTCCTGTCAGTTGGAACGAGTCTCGCCATTCTCCTCTGTCATCTCTCTCATCAACAAAGCATGTCCGCTGTGGCACCGCTGCTCACTGGATCTTTTCACACCATTTAGTATATATAACAGTGTCTAGAGACTGTTGTGTGTGTGTGAAAATCCCAGGAGATCAGCAGTTTCTGAAATACTCAAACCAGCCCAGTCTCACACTAACCATTATGCCACAGTCATTGAAATCACATTTGTTTCCCAACTGGATGTTTTTGTACATTAACTGAATATCTTGACCTGTATCTGTATGATTTTATGCATTGTATCGCTGCCACATGATTGGCTGATTTGATAATTGCATGAAAGTGCGGTAATAAATAAAGTGGACAATGAGTGTATACTGTAGTTACTACAATCACAAACAAACTGATAAATAGTGTCAAAAAGAGAGATTGCAGACATTTTTCCTGTGAGTAAAATTATTGGGTAATGGTCAGGGAGATTCTGCTGCCTCTCAGGAGGTTTTTCTTTGCTATGCTATGGCAACATTTATGTGAGTAACTCGAACTAAGTGTTTTTGTATAATGTTAAGTTTCTGATTGTCATTCTCAGTGTAATTTCTTTTTTTCCTCAACTATTTTTAGCTCAAGCGCTGGCTGCTGTCAAGTTCGATGGTGAACCCTTCTGAGAACGGCAAACAAAAGACGCGTGAAAAATCACTTATATTGTCCCATCTCCCGCAAACTGTGTATTTATCTCAGTTACTGACACAATAGGAGGAGGAAATACTACAAAACGTTTGGAAGTTGGAGATTCGAGGGTTGTAATCTCAGCGCTGCGGTACAGAGGTCCTTACAGGGATGCAGTAACATCTTCAGAGTGGGCCTCTCTAGTGCTCAGTCATATGCTTCTCTCTCTCTCTTTTAAGCCCTTCCATGTAGGACCTAATGGCAGGACTGTCTGATGGAAACAGCAAATATTGTAACATAATGAAAGCTGCAAACTAGCCAGCAAGTGAGATTTGTTTACATAAAGCTATCTACTCTGTAATGACTGTGGTGAGCATTATACTAATCCTGAACAAACTGGCCAGACACAAGTGAAGACACAAGTACGTCAGGAGCAGAGTGATGTCCGAGGAACAGAGACGAATAACAAGATACAGTGTTACAGTAGAAAAAGTGATGGTCCGAGAGGGACAGAAGACAGATAAAGCGTCACAGCAAGTGGACCAAGGAAGCCCAGGAATACAGACAGGAAGTAGCAGGACCCAGAGCAACGACAAGAGGAAGTTGACCAAATCAGCACATCGGTACTTGACCACAGAGAGACTGCAGACTAACTTTATAAAAGTTTAGCGTCTAGATCCGCATTTCAGGCTGCGAGCACTTGCCACAACAGACTCATCCAGTGACCATAGACTGATGTCAGATTGTGTCTACAGTGAAAAGGGATCCCAAGCAGAAGACAGATAAAATACAGTCAAAAGAGAGCATCTTGGTGTGAAGCACTTGCATGGGCACTTCTTTCCTCATTCCCTTCATTCCCTCTTTTCAAAGGAGATCAAGACTCACTGTGACTGCATAAATCCTCTTTTTCTTTACTTTATGCTAAATAATAGGGCTTGATGGGAACACTGGATCCCAGTCACCAACAGTCCGGTATCTTAGAGTTCTAGGTTTTGCACCACAGGTTCCTTATGTATCGATAAACACAGCATATACAGTATATCTATATACAGTGAATATATATATATATATATTATATTAATTTAATTTGTAATCAAAGCCATGTGGATCTTTATAATGCTTCATTTCTAGTATTTTAGTTACCAAACGTGGTACCTAAAATGTCTGTGTGTGGGTAAAATGATTATAATTAATTACAATTAGTAGGCTATAGAGTTACTGTTGAAAAGTGCCCTTAGAACTGTAAGTCTGCTAGTTAAACAGTGAGTGTTGTAGGGGGGAGGGGCAACAGCTTGCATCTCAACGTGTAAAACGTGTGAAATTACAGCCCATAAAGCCCCTGTGAATATGGAGCCCCGTAGTGTAACACTGTGCCATTGGGTATTTTGTTTGTCTTTTCATGCTTAGGCAAACATATCCGTTGTGTAAATATGGATCCTGTTTGATGGCGAATTAAAGAGTATTTTTGTATCACTGACGAAAACTGACGAGGAGAAAAAAAAGCAGCTAGATTATAGTGCATTGCAAAGTGACGAATGATTTGCCAAACTGTTTTGTGTCTACTGTTTTGTGTTTTGATTCAACGTTTTGGTACTTAAGCATAAGACATCATAAGAAACAATGAAACCAGACACAATGTAGTCATTAGGCCATCAGCTGTTTTTTTTATTTATTTTTTTTTTTATATAAAGTAAGATAAGTCACGGCTAGTGTTAAATCCAAGATTTGCATTTTGAGTGTCATGATTTAATGGAGATTTTCTCTTTCTCTTACTCCTTTGAGCTCATTAGCACATGCAGTACATAACGGCATCATCTGATAGCAGGAACAGAGATAAACATGATTAATGACCCAGAATTGGATCATCAGTTTCACAAAGGAAAAAAAAAGTCCAAAAAGCAGATGATCTATTTTTATTATTTCAAAGAAAGGGACAAAATAATGTCATCCAAATGCAGTACGTATTTTTCTAAGCACATGGATATTTAATGAATTAGATGAAGTCTGCTCGGCTACATTTCTAACAGAGAATTAAGAGTGCTTTGCATTTTTCATGGCAGGTTCAAGGCTGGCATATCTTTATTTTGTTACTCTAAAGCATTGCTTTGGACGCCTTAGTTAAAGATAATTTTTAAGAACTTTATTTTTTATGTAACAGGATGAAACGTGTCGGGAATCACAAAAACAGCCAGAGCAGAGGTATCTAATATTTGAATTAAAAATGTAGCAAATAAGGCTGAAAAGGACTAAACATTGGTCTCTGTACATATTTTCAAACCAAATATAATCTGCCTAACAGTTACTGTTGCTACTTTGAGTAAAATACAGAAAAAAAATGCTTGAACTATGCAAATCCATACAGTCAATATGCTTGCTTTAGAAATGCCCTCATGCAATAAAGTGAATGTATTTAAAAGTGATTGTGTGTTTGTACATATTTCTTGTGTGCATCGCAAATAAGCCTTTTAAAAAAAAAATTATATATAGCTGAGAGATGTTTCCTTTGTTGTTTGATTGAGAATATTATTTTATTTGATTAAATAACAAAGGCTCAATTGGTTTTGTTTTGACAGTAACAAAGGATAAATAATCTGCAGTGATATCTGCTTATATATCATTATGTTTTTAACTCTCTCATGAATAAATGATTTTAAAAAAGTATCCACATTGTTTAGATGTTTCTATTACTGAAAAATTACATCATACAAAAAAATTGATCATTACAATTTGGAAAAACATACACCGATCAGCTATAACATTAAAACCACCTGCCTAATATTGTGTAGGTCCCACTTCTGCCGCCAAAACAGCTCTGACCCGTTGAGACATGGCTCCACAAGATCTCTGAAGTGTGCTCTGGTATCTGGCATGAAGACATTAGCAGCAGATCCTTTAAGTCTTATAATTTATGAGGTGGGGCCTCCATGGATTGGACTTGTTCGTCCACCACATCCCACAGATGCTCAATCGGATTGAGATCTGGGGAATTTGGAGGCCAAGTCAACACCTTTGCCATGTTCCTCAAACCATTCCTGAACAATTTTTGCAGTATGGCATGGAGCATTATCCTGCTGAAAGAGGCCACTGCCATTAGGGAATACCGTTGCCATGAAGGGGGGTACTTAGTCTGCAAAAATGTTTAGGTAGGTGGTACATGTCAAAGTAACATCCACATAAATGCCAGGACCTAACCCTTCCCAGCAGAACATTGCCCAGAACATCACACTGCCTCCACCGGCTTGCCTTCTTCCCATAGCGCATCTTGGTGCCATCTCTTCCTCACAAGACCTGCCGTTTTGGAGATGCTCTGACCCAGTCGTCTAGCCATCACAATTTGGCCCTTTGTCAAAGTCGCTCAGATCCTTACGCTTCCAACACAACAACTTTGAGAACTGACTGTTCACTTGCTACCTAATATATCCCACCCCTTGACAGGTGCCACCGTATTAAGATAATCAGTGTTATTCACTTCACCTCTCAGTGGTTTAATGTTTTAATGTTATGGCTGTTTGGTGTAGAGCAATATTTTATATATAGTATATTACACAGTTTAATTAGACTGTTGCATGTTGCAGCTGTTATAGTAGATTTTAAAAAAATCTTTAATTTTAAAAATACTTTTTATCAATGTTAAGGTGTTTATTAGTGTCTGGCACAAAAATACGCTTTTTTGATTTTGTGTAGAAAGTTTGTAAAGATTGTTATGGTAAAAAAAAAAAAAAAAGGCAAATAGTCTAGAGAGCAATGGAAATCAGAATAATAATTTATCTTCCATTAAAGTAATGATCTCACGTGCTTTGGAGGTTATTTGCATCTTATATTTTTCTTAAAAACAACCTTTAATTGACTGTCCATAAGTGTGGACATGATGTGTGAAAGGGTTAGGGTGCTTTCTGCATTTAGCCTTAGCAGCAGATATTGTGTACTGTACACTGATGTACACTAGATGGCGCTTTTAGAGTATATAAGTGAGTCTGTGATCTTTTGCAGTTGAATGAACTGCAAAACAGAGAACTGTCTCATAATACTTCGATCTGTATATTCTGTGTTTTAAAAATATGTAACATATCTGCTTGGTTAAATTTTTACACATGTGCCAATATTCTTGTGGCAGATTTAAATAAACTTTATCACTAATAACAGGCAAAGTTTCCAAATGAACACTGTGTTTCTGTCTGAGAACTTTTTAATAACAAATATAGATTGACATTTAGAAGGGCGGGGGCTTACTCATTTACACGTTTGCCTCACACCTCTGGGGTTGAGGTTTCGATCACCGTCTCCACCCCGTGTGCACAGAGTTTGCATATTTCCGTGCTTCAGGGGGGGTTCCTCTGGGTACTCTGGTTTCCTCCCCAAGTCCAAAGACATGCATTGTAGACTGATGAGTGATTGTGCCCTGTGATGGGTTGGCACCCCGTCCATGGTGTTCCCCGCCTTGTGCCTCGAGTCCCCTGGGATATGCTCCAGGCTCCCCCGCGACCCTATGTAGGATAGGTGGTACAGAGAATGGATGGATGGACAGAAGGGTGACAAGTTAAAGAAAAAAACAACCTAAAGTGTCTTAGTAGTGTGTTGGGCCACCACAAGCTGCAGGAACAATTTAAGTGCGCCTTAAATGAACAAAAACTATGCCTTGGCATCAATTCTACAAGTCTCTGTAACTGTAATGGGGACATGAACACCACTCTTCCAATGCATATTTCCTCATCAACTGGTATTATGATGATGGTGGTAGAAAGCAGTCTAACATGACACTCCAAAATCTCCCATAGGTAATTAATTGGGTTAAATTCTAGCAACTATGAAGGCCATAGCATGTTATTTACATCATTTTAATTTTCATCAACCACTCACTGAGCACTCGTGCACTTTCATGGGGTTGCACCTGTGACAGAACAATGATGAAACAGTGAAGCATCTGCACTGCTGTATATAAATGTAGATCATACAGTATAACGGGTGTCAACTTATGGGAAATATTACACCAAAAGCATTACAATCCCCCCAACTACTGTGAAAAACAATTCCCTGGTCCCATAGTTAAACACAAACAAATATCTAATCGTATAAATATTGAAATATCATCAGGATTGCGTATGAAATGCAAGTAGTGTGGCCAAGATTCATCACTCCACAGATTTCCATTTACAAATGTAGATGTTTGCTGGACATTTGGTTTCTGTCAGCTCAGGATAATATTACATCAGGTTAAAATCATCACAACTGAGATAATATAGAAATGGCAGCAGAGTTGTGAATATATGAGGATATATTGATTAGTATAATTAGTTCTAATAATCTAATAAATGATGCTTGCCTTTATATATATATATATAAACATAAATTAGCTTATTTCAGCTATGGAATGTCTGCCGGGTGGGTGGGATGTCTAAATAGTCTGTAGTTTATGAATAGAGGCTGATATTTACATTTATTCATTTAGCAGACAAATGAGGAAATATAAGCAAAGCAATATATCAAGCGGAGAACAATAAAAGTAGTGCTACCATACAAGATTTTTAATTGAGTGCACAGAGTAGTAGAGGTGTAAGAGCCAGTGTAACCCCTAACTTGGGGGCAAGTTAGGGGTTAGTTAGATATACATCAATGTAATGGTCATTATAATTTGTATAGCTTATTTGTATAATATTGAAGTAAGTGCAAATTAAATCAATAAAGAGCAGTTGTGTTTAAGTCACCAGTGTGTTTTGTCTTGACTTCAATGCAACTGAAATCGATTTTTTGAATGAAGTTTTCTTTGCACTTTTAATATTAGCTACAACATTACTTCTGATTGAGATACATGCAAAAGGGAAACAACAACAAAAAAATTCTAATTTAATACAACAGCTTGAGTGAAAAGTAGAATCTTGAAATTAAACACATGAAATTGAGCTTCTTAGTATTTGGTATGTTTTGCTTTAATGGCAGTGTGCACTCGCTGGCATGGGCTCCACAAGTTTCTGCAAAACCTTATGATCCATCTTAGATCAAATCCATCTGAGTTTCATCTGAACACATGTTTCAATAGAAGATAATATGCATGAGGAAAATCTGGCCTTTTGTACAAAGCACTTAACATGGTCAATATCACACATTTGCTTATAGTTAAATAAACTAAAACCTTCTCTAAACTAAAACCAAAGATTTTCAATTCAGACTTTTTTGGACCCTGCTGTGTATATATAGGCTGCCAAATATTGTCACACACTGCTCACAAAGAAGTCTAGAAATATTGGCATGCTTAACGAAAAGGAGAAATAATAATTGTATAAGATGCTATGAGTGTTATTTTGAGCCTAACTATAAGGGGACTCATTTTATATCAGTACAACTTTAAACATAGAGACATAATCATAAAGCTCTCTTAAGTAGTATAATATGGCCTTTGGTGATGTTCAGATGTTGCATTTTGAAACTTGACAAAACTTCATGGTCACATAAACTGTGCAATTTTGAAACATTTCCATCTGGGGGAGTTTCTTTTTTCTGTGAGGCTAACTGTTTAATCGGAAAATTTGAATCATTGCATGCAATATTTTGCTATGTAATCACTTTTGCCCATTCTGTTGAAGAGTGCCAAGAGTTATGGGGTTGACTGTAAATGGTAAATGGCTGAAAACCACAACATGAGCCCAAAACCATCAACTGTGTTCAAGCTCAGCAAAAGCTTTCTGTAAATTAGTTGTTTCTGTCATCTTCTTTTTTTTTTTTTTTTTTTTTACTATTTTGTTTTGTTACTCACTAAGCAGTTTCGGCCTTATTAATTAGGTGCAATGCATCATGCTGAGAAATTTCCACGAAAAGCCTCAGGAAAAGAACCAAACTCTTGACAAATGATACTTGTGGTGACATTTAACCAGGCGCTTTTTGGTGCTCTGAGTGTTTACAGAGCGCTGTGGTCCTGAGATTGTGCTCTTCCCAAAACACTTAATTGCATTACAATCTTTTTTTTTTTTTGACACTTTCAGGAAGCTTGCTTTTAACAGCAAATTATCAGTAGGCTATTAGCAAGAGTAATAAAAGCTTTAATGTTAATAGAAGTGCAGGATAATCCCTTTGGCACAATTTCACAAATTGAAATGTAGCAATCAACAGAGAATTCAGTCTCATCCTAAACTACTGGAATGTCAAAGCCAATTCAGTTGTTTTTTGCTGTAGACATTTGGGTTTGAGATTGAAAGGTGAATATGAGATAAGAGTTTAGAATTTCAGCTTTTATTTCCTGGTATTTATTTGTAGATGTGTTAACTGACATAGCACATTTTGTATCAGACCTCCCAATTTGTAGGCAAGTCAAAATACTGGAACATCTGACTGACAGTTGTTTCTTGTTACCCAGGTGTGTCCTGTTTGATTGATTGTTTAAATAATAAATAGCTCTGAACATACAGTGCATCCGGAAAGTATTCACAGTGCTTCACTTTTTCCACATTTTGTTATGTTACAGCCTTATTCCAAAA
>JANDJT010000114.1:8135379-8151498 GCA_024331685.1 Stegophilus panzeri | reverse complement strand
ATACTTTTTTCCTGTGTCATTCCACTTTATTACACATAACTTCATTTATGGACTTTATTGTTGTGAATTCTTTATATCTCCAGATTTCTTGAGTTATATATACTGAATACTGATGTCTGGTGAAAATTTCATGCGCATAGCCTCATTGGAAATATATTTATTGAAAAAAATGTTGACGCATCCAATACTTATTTCTCCCACTGTATGATTTTGTGTCTGCTTCAAGAAATATTCTTTATATTTCTAATAAATTAAATATTATATTTGAAAGTATTCAATGTTTGCTAAATACATTGCACTGATATAAAGGTAAAGGACATGACCTGGGTCAGTGGATCATCTATTGCTTAACATTTAGCAGTACAGTAGGTAACATGTTGCTTTTCTTTAAGTATGACTCAAAAAAAACCATTAATCTTCTGCAGTTTGAAGTCGGGACCATGGCTCCTCCTGCAACCATTACTCATCTACCTCCTGCTGTTATTCCTGAAGACAAAACAGAGGAAGTGACACTTTTACCACAGACCACAAAGCCCACAGTCCATCCTACTCTGGACTTCAAGGGCCCTGGACTTTTTGGCCCTGACACTGGCCTGGGTGAGTGGAACATATGACAGACATCACCTACAGAAGCAGCCCTGAACAAAAAAAAACATTTTTTGTGAATCTTACACCCTCTAGTGATGAAAACTGTTATTACAGTGTCATGTTCCTCTGCAGGGATGCCCACCTGCCTACTGTGCGTGTGCCTCAGCGGCAGTGTGTATTGTGACGATGCTGATTTGATCGAGATCCCCCCTCTGCCCAAAGGCACCACATACTTCTATGCTCGCTTTAACAAAATTACTGCAGTCAAAGCAAAGGACTTTCTTAACCTGAGTAAGATGGTGATACTAAGTATTTCTGTGCAGCCAATCCTGTGCATTAGTAGAAACTCATTATTTATTAGAAAATGCTTAAAGGTAAGTACATAAGTCTAAAGCAGGTAGTTAATATGTAGCAATTTGAAAATGCATAAGAATTATACTAAAATCCTTAATGAGTACTTAAGAGCATTTCCTGATTAGAAGTAGATTTGACCACTTTACCTGTGACCTTGACCCATGACCTAGTGGCAGAGACATTAAAATGTAATGGAGTAAGATTACATAAAATTTCATTTGACAAAGTTTGTAGTAAATCTGTGTTATTTAAAAGATTTTTAATATTTATTAGAGAAGTTGGGGTAAATGCATAAGGTTTTTAACTTAAGAAATAATTTTTCAATAGTAGCGTTTCACTTTTAACAGCTGTGTATGACAACTATTGAGTTACCCAGGAGCAATAATCCACATTTTTCTACTATTCTTAGATCAATTGAAACGAATTGACCTAACAGGGAATAAAATCTCCGAGTTGGATGAGGATACCTTCCGCACTCTCCCACAGCTCCAGGACCTATTTTTAGCTGACAACAGAATCCCGTCTCTGCCTGAGCTTCCAGCCACTATGAGGCACATCGATGTTCGCAATAACCATCTGACGAGTGCCGGCATGCACAGAGAAGGCTTTAAGGCAAGTGGTGAATGCTATAAAGGGTAACAGTCCATATAGGGACACAAAAGTACTCAGACCACAAGAGGAGAAGATTGTATCAAAGCAAAATGACTTTACTTTATAGGCTGTATTGTATTTTATTTGATGTTTTCTGTTATGTTTTGTAGTATTGTTCTCTCAAAACAAGTCATATTTTTATTTCATCCTCTTCATCTGCTTTAATAGGAACTATTAATAGCAATAGGACCTGTACACCTGTTCACTAATGCAATTATCCAATCAGCCAATCATGTGGCAGCAAACCAATGCATAAAGCCATTTATAAAGTCATGCAGATACAGGCAGAGCCTCAGTTAATATTCAAATCAAGCTGACAAAAAGACTACAATAACTCAAATAACTACTTTTTACAGCCATGGTGAGCAGAAGAGCATCTCAGAATGCACCACACATTGAAACTTGAGGTGGAGGGGCTACAACAGGAGAAGATGTGGGCAGTTGAAGATTTAAAAAAGACCAGGCAATGTTTGGTTTTTTTTCCCAATCTTCAGCTATCCAGTTTCAATGAGCCTCTACACACTCTAGCCTTAGATTCCTGTTTTTGTCTGACAGCACTGGAACTTGATGTGGTCTTCTGCTGTTGTAGCTGTTTAATTCATTAAACATCAAAACAAATGGTGATTTGAGTTTAAATGAATCAGTTTTAGTTGCATGGACCCAAGTTCCCACATAGTACTGCCTCATGAAGATGTCATATTCATCTAATTTGCATGTAAAGATCCCCCTTCACTACAGGACATCTACCACAGGAGATTTTACAGATGGGCAAGTAGTGTCATTGGGGATTTCCTCGATCCTGCCCACTCACTCTTCACACTCATGAAATCTGGTAAAGAGTACCAAAGCAACAAAGCCAGAACTTCCAGGCTCCATATCACACATTGTACAGTACCTGACTGTACCAAATTGCATTAATTTACACATTGCCTTAAGTTGCAAAATACCATGCTTCATATAAATATAATCAAGACTACTTTTACTGCATTTTCACCACCAATTAAATTTATGCCTTAACCAAAGCCTTTATATTTACTATTTTATTCTATAATTGTTATTTTATTATAAATAACAGTGCAGTGTACACGACAAAGTGTAAACAGGGTGCAACTCAGCCGTTCCAAGACACTGGAATTTTGTTCAGAAGGTCGTGAGTTCAAATCCCAGCACTGCCAAGCTGCCACTTCTGGGCCTTTGAGCTAGATTATATAGATGAGATAAATGTAACATGCTCTGGATAAGAGTGTTTCCCAAATGCCATAAATGTAAATTTGCATGAAACACCCTAATTTATGCAAGTGTTACAACAATGAACCAATAAAGGAAAAGCATTCAGCAGGCAGCTGAGAAATATCTAAGGAGAGAAAGAGCTGTCCAAGATCCGAGGAAAGAAGTAAATGGAGAGGACAAAACAATTGGTGAAGCTGAATTAGAGAGACTGTTACAAATAAAATGTTAATTATGGTGGTGTGCTCTGCTTTTATGATGCCCTTTAGGGCCATAAGGATGAAAACTGAAGCGTTTACCAACTTTACCTGTAGCTATGTGAACTCTATTTCTAGTTAGTGTTTTTTATTTAATTTAGATCCCGAATAAATAGGATTTAAATCAGATTTCATTAAAGCTTTATAAGATAGATAGATAATTTGTTATCCACCGTGGGTGCATAGCAAATATTTTTTATTTATATCAAATATATTTATTTATAAATATAGGTGAGCCATTCGTTTACATCCTGAACAAATGCTTATTTCATATAAACCAAACACTGAAAATCAGAATACCAAAATGAATAAAGTCACTTCTTGAATGTTTTAGTGTTGATATGAATTAATAGCCTCAAAAAACATGTAACAATCTCTAACCATCTTTGAATAGCATGTCTGCTTGAGTGCATCCAATTCAATTCAGTTTTACTTGTATAGCACTTTTAACAATGGACATTGTTTCTAAGCAGCTTTACAGAAACATAAACACAGGATACAGATTTTTAAGTGTGTGAATTTATCCCTAATGAGCAAACCGGTGGCGACGGTGGCAAGGAAAAACTTCCTAAGATGAAATGAGGAAGAAACATTGTTGGGAACCCATCCTCATCTGGGTAACAACGGATAGTGTGAAAGTAAAAAAGTTCATTATGGTTTTAACATGAAGTCCACTAGTCCACTAGTCCACTGTTCACCAAAGGAGACCTGAGTGCAAAACTTCATGTGGTAATTGCAGTCCCAAGGCCATAGCAGCAACCATAGTCCCACCAACCACAGCGAGAATGTACATGTGGAATTGAGGTCCAAAACCATTTCCATGGTACTTCAGCAGTACCATCCTAAGCAATCTCCAGGCTGTAGCCTCCAGTTGAGGAGAGCTCCATCCAGAGGTAGGGCATCAGGATGGATCAGGCAGGTCCAGAGAGCAGAAAGTGTCAGGATCACTGGCATCTCCATAATTTCATCTGTGGCTCGACAGAAGGCGAGAGGGAGGTAAAGAGAGGGAGAGATTATTCGGTATGCTTACTGTCCCGTGATGGATAAGACTGTGTACTTTGCATAAAAGGAAGTCTATTCATGGTAAGCTTGAGTAAACAAATGTTTTCAGCTTTTAGATTTAAACACAGAGACTGTGTCTGAGTCCCGAACACTAATTGGAAGGCTGTTCCATAACTGTGGGGCTTTGTAAGAGAAAGCTCTACCCCCTGCTGTAGCATTCACTATTCAAGGTACCAACAAATAGCCTGCACCTTTTGATCTAAGTAGACATGTGTCACGAAACAGGTCGGGAGGCAGAAGCAATCGCAGATCAGCGTCTTTATTTTCAACACAGCAGTCAAACACAGGAAACACGGTCTATACTGAGCAAGATTAACGAGGCGAGAAACTGGAGGCGAGGCGAGGCCAGGCCAGGCCAGGCCAGGCCAGGCCGACTGCTTAGCATGCGTAACGCATTCACCATTACATTCAAACAATACTGCGCGAAGTGCACAGCAACACTAGGGGTTTAAATAACAACCACAATCAAACTAAAGCACCGACACCTGGATTAAATCAAGACACACCCTCGAACATCAACCAATGCTTAAACTGGGGAAAAACCAAAACAAACAAAAGGCGTGTGTCCATATATAAGAGTCTCCTGCACGCGCACGCTCTGCAGCAGTCTTTGCACTTCAACGCCGCAGCGCCATTGGCGGCGGGAGCGTAACAGCATGGCAGATCATAGAAGACCAAAAGTTCGCTTAGGTATTGTGGCATGAGACCGTTTAGTGCTTTATAGGTCAGTAGTATTTTATAATCAATGCGTAATCAATGAGTGCATCCAGGGCTCAGTGCTTCTTGATGTCTCTGAAGGACAAATGTACTGATATGAATCTACATCTGCTCATTCTGATTTACATTTGCAAATTACATGTTACACTAAACCAGTGGCTTAGTGGTTAGCACATTTGCCTTGTACCTCCGGACTTGGGAGTTCGAATCTACCTCAGCCCTGTGTGCGCAGAGTTTGCATGTTCTCCCTGTGCTTCGAGGGTTTCCCAGTCCAAAGACAAGCTGATTGGCATTTCTAAATTGTCTGTAGTGTGTGAATAGGTGTGTGATTGTTCCCTGTGATGGGTTGGCACCCTCTCTGGTGTGTTCCCCGCCTTGACCAGAATCAGGGTGCTTTGTATAAAACAACATGTAAATACAAATATAAATACACTGTATTAAAATAAAGTGCATCACAGTATGATAGATACACAGAGCAGTATGCACTAATTAGTCCAAACAACAGGAGCAGCATAAGGATAAACTAGATGGCATAATGTGCAATGCTGAGCAGGATGACTCTACAATTACACATGATTTTAAACTATCACATGTAGTACCATATGAGCATGTAGCAGCATATAAGATAAACAAGCATCACTTGGAGAGACAAATAATACAGTCCCAATTCAGAAAGCATTTTACTTTTGCAACAAAATGCAAGTGTATTATGAAATTGCAGTACTGATCTGGATGCTGTGGTACCTTTGACTGGAGTGTATATAGTTAAATACTTTGTTGCATTTTGAATGGGAAGTTCAAACCACAATTGGGGCAGTGGTAGCTCAGTGGTTAAGCTTCTGTGCTGCTAGAAGTGCTGGAGTGTTTAGTGGTTGTAAGACCTTTATGCTTTATTTGTTTGGTGTGTTGAGAAGTAGTTAAAGTCAACTTAATTCTCATCAGTTGTAGAAAGACTACAAACTGCCTTTGTAAAAGTACTTCTACTGTAGTAATAATTCACTTAAGTAAAAGTAAAAGTAGTGATCAAGAAAAGTACACAAGTAAGAGTAAATAAGCCATCTAGTGAAATATTACTTTATAAATAACATTTTATATTTCTAAAATGAACACAGCTAATCTGAAAAAATGTTTTCTGTTCCAGTCCAACCATACAAAACCTTGAGCGAGCTAATGGTGAAATGTTTCACTTAATTTCTTCAGTAGGCGTTCTCGTTATTATGTGAATTTTACTAGGTATTTCACCAGTTTTAGATATTTCCACACTGCCGCAAGTGATTGTTTTTTGCTGTCTAGTAAAAGTGCTATATTTCAGCTATGTTATATAAAACCAAGTAGGCCAACCATATCTATGTGTATTCTTTGAACAATTATGTTAGCTAACCAAGTGAGCTATGCTGAAGTGAACACTGCCTCAATTATAAACAGTATATAAAGAAAGATAACATTAGCTAGCTAGTTAACTTACTCCATATTAAGTCATACATATTTCTAGCTACATCGTTTCTAGATGTGATGCCCATTATGCATAATCCTCAGAATTACCTACAGGCTGTAGCATTTAAGTTAATACAAAGTTTTGATACTGTAACATCAAAGGATCTGGCTACCTCACTCAGCCAGCTAATGGCATACCCGCTGAGCTGTGAAATGCTGATAGCCCAGCAAGTATTGGTTGGATGGTGGCAAAGATGGTAATAGGTTCAAGAGCTGGTGAAAGAGCTGGTGAGACAAGTTGGAGACACAATGGACATGTTAGTCTAGTGATCTCAGCTACATCATGCTGCCACTGTTGGGTTCTTCATCTCAACCTTGTTAAATCATTTAACTGTTTCAGAATCTTAGAATCTTAAACAATCAACACAAAACCATGTCAGTTTTATGACAATTTTGCCACCATGGAGTCATGCTACACTCTGTCACACTTCCTTCACCTCATTTTCTGAATTCCTCAACAGGAAATGAAAGACTTGCAGTTCCTGTACCTGTCAGACAATCGACTAGACTACATTCCTGTCCCGCTTCCTGATAGTCTACGAGTGCTTCACCTGCAGGTTCACCACTCATGCATTATTTTATTTAAAGTGCTTATTCTCTGGATTTCTACAGACAATAGTTCAAATAGACAAACTCTGAATAATGCAAAACAAAATAAATAATATTACAAGTGTGTCAAAGGATTACTAACTCTCATACTTTTGCTTTGAAATTCACATTAGGACTACTGCCTCACAATCCCCAAAACCATGCCAAATCATAAAACGGCCCAAATTAAACCATTCCCTATTGAAACTAATTATACATCATGGAGAACTTAAAAGAATAAGGCTCATATGAAAGAGTACAGATTGACTTACTATCTTTGAAAGCACAAACCAAATTCTGTTTTTGCATATCAGGAAAAATATGTTACAACCATGGATTATGGAGCAGTGAATTGCAGTGAACTCTCCATTATAAAATGTCAAATGGATGTAAAATGGATGGACAAATAAATACATCATGCATCATTAGGCACCAATCTGAAGGGGACTTCAGTTGCATTGATTTTGAAATGTTAAAATCAATTATCATTAACAATGTTAAGTATCAATGTTAAAATCAATCATCCTGACTATTCAATAAGGCCAAAAAGCCTCCTGGACCTCCTGTGTAATATANNNACAGTCAGTGTAAATGACAGTGACAGTAGCCTGGAAGAACACAAGGCATAGTCTGCAGTACAGTCAGTAGCCAACTTGCTAATAATATGAGATGAATGATACTATAAACACTGTACTATTCTATCTACAACAGCTGTCACATTTACATTTACATTTTCATTGTATTCATTTAGCAGACACCAAAGCAACTTACAAATGAGAAAATACAAGCAAAAAACATTTGTTTTAAATAATTAAACCATACAAACCATAAAAATTAACATAATGGAATGTAATATTGAGTATTTAACATCTTATGGGTGGGGATTTGGCAATCACATTTCTTTCCTTAGAAATATATTTAAAATATATCATTTTAATATGTATATAATTTCAGTCCTAACATCCTCTCATATCCTGTTCAGAACAACAACATCCAGAGCTTGAATGAAGACACATTCTGCAACAGTCACGACCTAAGCTATGTACGCAAGGCTCTGGAAGACATTAGATTGGATGGCAACCCAGTGGATGTGAACCAGTATGCTCAGGCTTATGTCTGCCTGCCAAGAGTGCCTGTGGGAAACTCACACTGAGTATTAGGAGGGCATATGGCTATTCGAATGGTTCTGCTTCAGTAGATTCAGGTATTATGAGAGTCACTGTATTAGATAATATAGCACATGTAAGTCTTGGCACTAAATGACCAATCTTTTATTCAAATGACCACTCAAAATGGACAAAGCATTTATAGAAAATACTTTTTTTTAGTCTATTTACAGTATTTCCTTTTGCTCAATTATTAAAAAAAAAAAAAAAAAAAAAAGCTGAGCTCCTTAAGTATCCTTTAGTAATTGACCTGATGTCTTGAAATAGCTTACCTGAACCCAATCGTCCTTATGCCATTTTTGGTCACATAATATGTCTGAATTACTTGAATTGCTGCTGAACACTTAAAATTAGAACATTTAAATATTTTTTCTTTGGTCTGAAATTGCATTTTAATTTTTGTTTAAATGTGTAACATTTATGGTCGTATCACAATTTAACCTCTAGGTCCTAGAGGTTAAATTGTGATACGACCATAAATGTTACAGAAACATGTTCTAAGAGAAACATAAATGTTACAGAAAAATGTGTGTGTTAATAAAGTGTGTTAATAAAGCTTCAGGTTCTACCTCAGAATACTAACCTACTAATGACCACACGGTGGCGTTCAGCTTCTTTTTTGATAGTATTCCTGATGAGCAAGCACCCTTTGCTCAGTCTCCACACATGGATCACACTATATAATCACATCATTTTACTGTGCAATATCACAGATATCTTCCTGGACTGTTTTGAAAGGCATATAACCAAATTCACAGTTCTATACCCTCTTCTGGACTATGTATCCTTGAATCATATATATTGGAGACTGAGTTACAGGTTACATCTGTTTTTAAAAAAATTTGCTCTTGTAGTGCAGGTGAATGCAAGGGTTTACTTAGCAACTCTCAGATATGTATAGTATGACATTCACATATGCACATAACATACATGTGAAGCATTTACATCTTTAAGTTGTCTAATATTTGTCTCCATCTGTACATGTCTGACAAATTACAGGAGGTTATTCTTTTATAAAATAGGATAAACTCTAATAAAATTATATATAATGTAGAATCGAGTGGGGATTATTCAGATTATTCATTATGCAGTCCTCCCTAATTTTAAACTAATCAAAGTATAAGATGAACACAGACTCTGGATCTAATGTAAGGTTGTAGAAAGACTGATGTTAGCATATCATTTGGTGTAGCCAAACCATTTTCTTCTGCGACATAATATATGGCAGAGTCAGAATTCTTTGTCAACTACATGGATCCATGGATCCAACCTGCCTTGTGTCAACTGATCATGTGAAGAAAAAAAATTCTTGGCACAAATTGGGCCCCTTAATACCAATCCAGCATCGTTTGAATGCCACAGCCATATCTGAGTATTGTTTCTGAACACATACACATTCCTTTATGGCCACAATTTACCCATCTTATAATGGTTTCTTCCAGCATGATAATGTGTCATGTCACAAAGCACAAAAACAATGAGTTCAGTGTACTTCAGTGGCCTCCCCAGTCAGCAGCTATGAATCCAATAGTACACCTTTGGGATGTGGTTGAACAGGAGATTCACACTATTAATGTAAAGCTGAAAAAATCTCCAGCTATTACATGATGCAGAATTTAATAGTTATGTTTCCTGCACTTTGTGGAATCCAAGCCATGAAGAACAGAGACTGATGATGTTCTTAATAAAGTGGCCGGTTTACAGTAAAACAAAATAGCATTCTCTAAGGCCTTGGTGCAATATGTTAAAGGAAATTACAACAGTGAATAACCAGACAGTAGTGCAAATCAGGAAAGTTACATTGCAAACAGACAACGAAATACAAGACAATAAATAGGCATTGTACAACACAATACTCATACAATACCTGCAGTAAACACAGTGACAGTGTGTGATGACTTGTGATCACCACAACTAGCAACATAGAAGCATAGAGTGTTATGAGTAACATGTCCATTCACAGTTAATACATCCATCCATCCATTTTCCATTAACACATTAGTTAATACGAACACACTGTGAACAAAAATTTTCATACTGTCAATGAAGGGTGGCACGGTGACACAGCGGGTGCTGTCACCCATTCCAGAGTCCTGTCTGTTCACCTTACTGTCTGCGTGGGTTTTGTCTTTGTTCTACAGTGTCCTCCCACAAACATACAGGTAGGTGGTCTGGCTACACTAACACGCCCTAAGTGTGTCCATGATGCATTTGGTTTTATTGTGTTTATAGTAATAGGGACTTGTATGGTGGATTCTCCATATAATATGTGCCTAACAATAAACACATTTTAAAACATGCTGTAATTTAACAAATAAAACATAACATTGTTTATATGGTGAAGCTTTCTGAAAGGAGATATTTATATAACACCTACAGTGCTGTGAAAAAGTATTTTATTTTGTTTTTGTGTATACCTCATACTAAATTGTTTCAGAAAGTAAAATAAAATCTAAGATAAAACACAAAATGCAGTTTTTAAATGATAGTTATTTATTGAAGCAAAAATTATCCAATACCAACTGGGTCTGTGTGAAAATTTATTTGCCCCTGTAATTACTAATTACCCAAATCTATGAAACTGCATTCAAAATGGGGTTCAGCTGGACTAGACACAAACAGGCATGATAACGGCAAATCAGTTAAATCAAATCAACACTTAAATAGAACTTCTTTAACAGCGTGAACAGTTGATTAAAAGGTTTTACTCACACTACTAACACTAACACACTAACACACTATGCCAAAATTGAAGGAAATTCCAGAAATGGTGAGGAAGAAGGTGATTGAAATACATCAGTCTGGGAAGAGTTACAAAGCAATTTCAAAGGCTCTGGGACTCCAAAGAACCACAGTGAGAGCTGTTATCTCCAAATGGAAAACCTTGGCATAGTACTGAACCTTACTAGAAGTGGCCGACCTTCCTATAAGAGCACAGCAACTACTCATCCAGGAAGTCACAAAAGTGCCAAGGATAACATCAAATGATCTACATCAATAAAGGTCACTCTCTTGCATCAATAAAGGTCACTGTTCATGACTCCACTATCAGAAAGACACTGGGCAAAAATGGCATCCATGGAAGTGTGGCGAGGTGAAAACCACTGCTAACCTAGAAGAACATTAAGGCTCAACTGAATTTTGTGACAGAACCACCCCCCCCCACCCCCCCAGAGGCGCTCCTCCCAGAATGCCAGAAAACACTCCCCTCTCCTGGCGGTCCTGGTCCTCTGGGGATAATGTCTTCACAGCCCCTCAGTTCCCCAACAAACAGCAGGCTCCTCAAGGAGCCGAGTGGCAGGCATGAGGCTGGGGCAGGCGAAGCAACGTCTCCACCTGAACAGGGAGACTGAGCGGCATCCTCAACTGAGCAGGGATACTGAGCAGTATCCTCAGCTGAACAGGAAGGCAGAGCGACGTCCTCTGCAGAGCAGGATGGCAGAGCGATGTCCTCAGCAGAGCAGGATGGCAGAGCGACTTCCTCAGTGGCGTGGGAAAGTGGAGCGATGTCCATAGAGAAGCCTGGCGTAGTGACATCCAAGGCAGAGTAGGGAAGCAAAGCGGAGCTCTTGGCTGCAACAGGAGGCGGAGAAACTTCTTCAGCTGAACAGGGAGGCTGAGTGGCATCCTCAGCTGTATAGTGATGCTGAGCGGTGTCTTCAGTCACGCAAAGAGGCTGACTGTCGTTCTCCGTCAACACTGCCAGCTGAACTTGGTTGGCTGTGTCAGCAGACTCAGGTGTACGCAGAGCTTGGTTGGCCGTGTCGTCAGTCTCAAGCATGAGCATCACTTGGTTGGTCACGTTGTCAATCTTAAGCATGAGCAGAACTTGGCTGGCCGTGTCAGCAGACCCGGGCGTGAGCAGAACTTGGTTGGCCGTGTCAGTAGACCCGGGCGTGAGCAGAACTTGGTTGTCCGTGTCAGCGACCCCGGACAGGAACATGGCTTTTGAGGACGTCCTTTCGACCTCAGACTGGAACTTGGAGTGGGTCACCTAATCAACCTATAGCTGGAACTTGGCGTGGGAGATCATCTTGTCGCCCTCTAGCTGAAACTTGCCGTGGGAGGTCGCCTCTTCGACCTCGGTCAGGAACGTGGCATGGGAGGCCGTCTCTTCGACCTCGGTCAGGAAAGTGGCTTGGGAGGTCGTCTCTTCGACCTCGGTCAGAAAATGGCTGGGGAGGCTGTTTCTTCAACCACAGTCAGGAATGTGACTTGGGAGGCCGTCTCTTCGACCTCGGACAGGAACTTGACTTTATGCTGGAGCTCTGGAAATGAGACCACCTCATGAGTCTCGTGCTGGAGCTCTGAGGAGGAGGTCGCCATGTTGACCTCCAACTGGGACTCTGGAGCTGAGGTTGCCACATTAACCTCAGACGAGTATTCAGCTGGTGAGACCACCTCCTATGTCTCATGCTGGAACTCTGGGGAAGAGGTCGCATTGTTGACTTCCGACTGAAGCTCGGCATATGAGACCACCTTGTGGGTCTCAAGTTGGAGCTCTGGTGATGAGGTCGCCACGTTAACCTCCGGCTGGAGCTCTGCAGTTGAAACCACCTTGTGGGTTTCAGGTTGGAGCTCTGGAGATGAGGTCACCACGTTGACCTCTGGCTAGAGCTCTGCAGGTGAGACCACCTCGTGGGTCTCAGGTTGGAGCTCTGGTTTGGGGGCCACCCTCTTTGCCTGCATATAATAGGTTGTGAACAGCAGGGCAGGTTTATCTGCCAGGCTGACACCGAAAAAAGATGTTCCCGGTCGGCCTTAGATTCTGGACTCCCAACGCCATCACAAGTATTCCCACAAACTGTGTTACATTCGCAAGTTCCCTGGCTCCCTTGGCCCCTAGGAGCCGCACCCACTGGTGGGCGGGTCCAAAGAACCGGGACCACATGAACATGAGCCATTGCTTCTCCTCTGGCTTGGGGTCTGCTAGGCTAGCAAAATAAAACTGGCAGTCCACAAGAACATATTCAGGATAGCCAAAAAATTCAGGATCTGGGAGCTCCATGACAGTCCTTGAGATAACTGGATTGATTCCAAGGCTGGCACAGTTTCTTTGATTTCTCTGGCATGGTGTCTCCTCCGTCTTCCTGCTGCATCCATGGTAAGTTGAAGTATTCTGTCATGTAATTAAACGTAATGGAGGTTAGGATGGATGTAATTGCAGATAAGAGCTTTATTAAAGAGAGGCAGGCAGACAAATCCAAATCGTGAAACAAAAGCGTGGTCAGAAACAGGCAATGGGTCAGGCCATCTTTAAACGGGCATTAAACAGGCAAGGCAAAAGCATATAACAAGAAACAAGATCAAAAACTATGTAACAAAATGAGGAACAGGGTACAAACACTTGGTACGGTGATAACACTCAATACTTCGCAAAGTACATAGACACATGAGGGGTTTAAATAAACGTAATCAGGGGTGAAACACAAGACAGCAGAGAACAATGAAGTCACATAAAGGAAACAACCAATGAAAATAAAGGGGCAGAGACAGGACAGAAATCATCACAGACGCACGTGTCAAATGTAAACAAAGTCTAGGTCACTGAAAACCCAGAAGTGTGCACTCGCACATCGGGCTTGTGCATCGAGCTCGCGCTTGTGTGTTACAGCGCGCTACAGCGTTTAGCTCGACGGGAAATCGTGACACAGTTATTGTTGCTAAAGGTCGCACAACCTGATTTTAAGTTTAAGAGGGCAGTTAGTTTTTCACATTGATGATAGGTGTTGGACAACTTTTTTTTGCTTCAGTAAAAAAATTTATAAATAAAAACTGTATTGTGTGTTTACTCAGGTTGCCTTTGTTTTATGTTGTATTTCATTTGAAGATTTATATATATAAAAAAAAAATTTATATGAGATATACACAAAAACAGAAGATATCAGGATGGGGGCAAATACTTGTTTACAGCACTCTAGGGAAGTCTCCAGTGTCAGCTGACTTTTTAAAAATTGTATTAACATCAAGAGAGACAAAAACAGAGGCTGGTGATGGGAACAACTGCTTGTAGCTGCTAAAGTATAATGTATGTGAAAACAGGAAGTAGCCTGTTTTGCAGAAATTACATATTAAGTACATATTATTTGTTTAAAAATGTATATGTTCATTAATGCATTTGAAAAAAGTAAAACAATTGGTATAAGAAAAATAAAACACTTCAACACATACTATTCACGTTGGGCCACATCACACCACCCTGTTGTTGATTATTTTCCTGTAACAGCATGGCCTGTCATGTTTTATTCCTTACTTAATGCTGAAATACATGGTTTGTTAATGTTAATTAATTAATTAAATAATGTAAGAAAATGGAATTTTCATGTAAAACATTACTGCATAAACTGGAAAGTATGTTCAACCAGAAGTCATACTTAAGAACTAAACATGTTTTCATACTTTATGTATTTCTTTACGCTTAAGAAATTTGCTTGCTGCAATCTGTGCCCAAAATATACGGAATGTGGCAACTTTTTGCAACTTAACAATAAACATCAGTAGTCCGTGGCATACCACCTGCAAAAATAGATGCCATGTGATGCCATTGCATGTCTTTACACAAAGATTGCACAAAGTTTGACGTTCCTGTTCTGGGCTAGCACCAAACCCCACCAAACCTCACATGAGTAGCAGTGGAAACAGTGTGTCTTATTCTGGTGCACTTCTGGCTCCATTCCATTGTTCAGAGTTCTGCACTTCATCAGTTGATGAGAGAATGAGACGTGCTTAGCAGTGCTTAAAATGTCCTGCTAAGGACTAGACTTATGGCTCAGCATGATCATTGCCTTATTTTCCCTTTCCTCCTTTTTGTTTTTCCCTTTGTTCTGACTCATCCTCCCGTATTCACTTCAGTAAAGAATCATATCCTCTTTAAACATAACTCACCTGCTGAACATAAAGCTAAGAAAGGGAATCTCTGTCTAGAAACCCACAGTCTAGCTCCAGGGGAGAAGCTGGGGGATGTCGGCCCTTGACATGTTTGACTAATTGGTACATAAAGATTTTGAGTGCACGGGTAGCAAAGAGAAAGAAAAAAAGGGAGCTTTGGATGGAAATGGGAGCTATAGAAAATAGCGAAGTGCAACAGCAGATTCTTGTTCCAAACCCTGTCATAAGCCTAGGGTTTCTGTCTCTGGATTTATTAATATTCTATTCATTTTTGTCTCAAAAATCTTGTCACGCTTCTATAGATTCTGCATTCATTTCTTCACTTATACTCCTCTCCCCTCTCTCTCTCACGTCCTCTCTCTACTTGTCTGTCTCTTTCTTATTCCCTCCCTTTCTGTCTCTCTCACTCTTTAGCATTCCTCAGTGGTCCCTGTTTCAGTCTTGCTCATCATCCTAATACCCAACTTTGCATCTAATTCCCCATTTATCTGTTTCTCTCTCACACTCTCCCTTTCTGCGTTCCTCCCTTTCTCCCATGAAGGTGACCTTGCGTTCTGCTTGCATTTTACCAATTGATCACATTGCTGGAAGAACCTGGGGGCTTCCCTCCCACACGACCAGGCGAGGGAGGGGCGGCACATAGGTGCATATGGTGTGGGGGTGTAGTGCAGCACACTGCGCGTGTGTGTGTGTGTGTGTGTGTGTGTAGCCAAACTAGCAAACAGGAATGCATAAAACCTGCATCCATCCACCTCTCAGTGATCCCAGCTGCCCTAAGCTATCGAATAACTGAGTCAATCCTCCTCCTGAGCAACACACATCCTGACCTTGTACACCCACACACAATGACAAATTACATCCTCAAGCATGCAAACTTGCATCTTAGCAACGCTTTATGCATTTTAACTGAACTGGTTAGTGTTAACTCTAGACCAAAAACATGACACCCTGCTGGTATGCGCCTTCTTCATCCATTTTTCCACTGTGACCTATATTTGCTATATAAACATCACAATGCAATTTGTCATACTGCTATTTGTTAATTTTTTTCTGTCATTTTTTATATACTGTATGAGGAATTTATATATATATATATATATATATATATATATACACACACACACACA
>JANDJT010000114.1:8112010-8126803 GCA_024331685.1 Stegophilus panzeri | reverse complement strand
CTGTGTTAATGCAAAAAGCATAAATTTAGCAAAAGGTGCGCATTTTTAATGGAATTTTAATATTTCACTCTCATTTGCTTTCATAAATCTATTTTAAACTAGGTACACAAAATACTTACACAAAGGACCTTAAGGATGAAAATGTCCCCATTGAAACCCATTGAAACTATAATGTTTAATATTTAACATTTAAGCATAAAATCATGCATTCTGTGTTAATAGGCTTTTATTTTGTTGGTTTGAAGATTTCAAAACATTGAATTTTTAAAATAATTTCTGAAATGTGTACTATTTACTCAGGTTTAGCCTATGGGGAAAATACATGCTTTTCCTTTTTTCTGATTCTGGTTTATAGAGCACTGCAGACTAACTGAATAAATGATGCTGCTATAATTGTGTGGGTGTTTGTATGGATATCAGAGTTGTGGTTTGTATGTGTGTACTGAAAATTTTGTGATTGTATGAACAGTTTGAAAGAAAGAAATTACATTGTACTGGAAATTACAAGTTGAACCCCATGTATATGAGTCAAAGAAATTTACTGAGCTTTGATGATCTTTGAATTTTGTAAAGAAACTGGCATTTAAAGGGTTACAATTCTGAAAATGAATGAATGTTTGGTAGTTATGATCAGACCTGATGCTGGTAAAAAATAAATAAAATAAAAATAAAGGACATTTCTGTCCTTTATGGACCTGGGTGGTAGGGTTTTTTGTTTTTGTTTTTGTTTTTCATCTGACGCTGCATAAAAAATATGAATGCATCAGAATTTATGTTGTTAATCATTGACATATAAAAGATTGTAATAATCAAATAAATAAATTCTGCTTAGTATTTAGTATATGGAAAATAATTACTATTTTTCTTTTTTCTTTTTTCATAACCTTTAAACCAGCATTTAAAGGGTTACAATTCTGAAAATGAATGAATGTTTGGTAGTTATGATTAGAATTGATGCTGGTAAAACAAAATTGACATCTGTGAAAGTGGAAAAAAATATTAATATATAATATTTTTATGACACTTTTTGGACATGGACATTTTTGTCCTCTATGGACCTATGTGTAACTTTTTTTAATTGACGTAGAAGGGCTGATGAACATGGAGGAAAATCATTTCAAAAATCATGTTTATGTATTAAAACTGAAACTATATAGAGGTCTGAGAGTAAGCTGAAATAAACTGGTCTTGGTAAATATAAAACAAAATAGTGTTCTTAGTTCCTATCACATTTCATCTATTGTTTGCACTTCCACCTATACACACACACACACACACACACACACACACACACACAGGCCATCAGAAAGATCCCAAAACATTTTTGTTCGTTTCTCTAAATATTGTTATTGCTAGTAATTGAGATTGCTCTGAAATAAAAAGGGATGGCCTGGATCAGTGGACAGTGCAATTAGCATGACAGATGCCTTGCTATCCGCCCCTCGCTCAGTTGTTGGTGTTTGTGTTATCTGACAAAAATAATTAGCTGTTTATCGTGCTATTAGCTCTCATGTTTTCATTCATAAGTCTAATTACAAATTCAGCAAAGAGTTTATGCATATGAGCAAAAGTCACTTATAGATAATGAATTAGGAAGGTGCTACGGCTCAGTCAAAATTTCCTTTCTTGCTAGAGTCAACAGGCGTATTATACACTATTCAGGACGATTCGTGAAACACACACACAAACACACACACACATTGGCATTCTTTTCCTAATTCTTCAATTTCATATGTTCAATCTTTCAATCTCTTATATATTCCAGTTATTACCCCTCTCTCTCTCTCTCTCTCTCTCTCTCTCTCTCTCTCTCTCTCTCACACACACACACACACACACACACACACACACACACACAATTACACGGTCATCCTCACTCCTTCTCCCTGGCCATGGTAAAGCCTAGAAGTGATTAAGAGCCTAATGGAGAGCACTCTTTAAAGAACAAAGCATTATCAGTCAGAAGTACCATATCTTTCAGTCCTGCAAGCACATCATTCAAACGCAGCTGCCTCCCTGTAGTGTATTGCTGATATCAGCCACTGTGTGTGTGTGTGTGTGTGTGTGTGTGTGTGTGTGTGTGTGTGTGCAGTTTTCCCCCATATCCCAGCATGTTGATTAAACCGACTACTCACCTTCTCCTCCTCCATTCACATCAGTTCTTTATTTTATGCGTGTCACGCACATCTCCCTCCTTGAACCTTTTCCCTGGCACTTTGCGTTCTGCTTGATCTCATTATCCCACCAATGCGTAGCCATTGATCTGCTAAGTGTGCTGGCTGCACAAAGGTCAGACAGTGGATGAAGGCTGTGACAGGTGGAACTTCTACTGACAGGCTCTTCTGATTGACAGAGTGTGTGTGTGTGTTCTGGTTAGAAATGGCACCTTTAACATTTTAAATGGTCTAAACAGCTTCCATATCCAGACTTCTATCCTTAGGGCAACAATTACAAGAATGAAAAACAGCCAGCTGGACATCATGAAATTTGCAGTGGAGTCTAGAAATTGTGCAGTTTCACTGTGAAACTAACCTTCTGCTCAAAATATGAGCCATTTGTTTTTTTGGTTTTTTATTTGACTGCAGTGTTCTTAGGGCTGCCTTTTACAGAAACTGGTAACACTTGACTTAAAGTCACTGTTCATAGGGCTTCATGGCAGTTTTACAAGTCCTTAATGACAACTAACAAACCTATATAAACATTTATAAAAGCTTTTCTAAATGCTCCCACTGCCATACAGCTTTTTTTTTGTTAGCTTTGATGTCAAGATGTCATAACCTTCACATGAAGTAACACAGATTTTGTGTCAGGTTGTGTCATGTACATAAAAAGCTTGTAACCCTTCACTCAAGGATTAGAGAAAATATAGTTAAAATATAGTTACATAGTCAGAGGTAATATAGTTTCAGTGTAATGGCTGTCAATGTTAAAAGCTTCAGTACATAACAGTGTTATGTGTCATGTTTATGTTAACACCTGAGCACTGAGTTCAGGAGATATTGTTCAGCTTTTGGAAGTACCAGAAGTACCTGAGCTACAACTCTCTCATGACATTTTACAAAAGTCAAGATGGAAATTGTTAGTACACAACCTTATGTCAACGAAAGTCTATGTCAGGTCTATGAGTCCGGTGCTATGTCAACTTGACATAAAAATGATCGATACTATGCTTACATAAAGTGTTACTAATTTTCCAACATAGATGTGCATAGATCCACTTCTTTACCAAGTATAAACTGCCCAGTTTTGGTGAGTCTCAGGTGCCCATTGTAGCATCAGGTTCCTGTTATTGGCTAGATCTGCTCATCTCTTGGTATAGGCTCAAGTTTTTAGGTTTTGTGCTTTCTAAGATGCTTTTCTGCTCATCATGATTGTAAAGAGTGGCCATCTGAGCTACTGTAGCCTTCCTGTCAGCATGTGTTTTTGTTTAACTGAAGCTCTTGGCCTATATCTCCTTGCATTATGCACTGACTGCATTAAGCACATGACTGGCTGATTGGATAATTACATGAATGAGCAGGGGTACAGGGATTCCTATTAAAGTGACCAGCGAGTATATGTTGGATATTGTATTGCTATAAAACTATGATGGATTTAATCAGTGACATCAGTGGGGCAGCAGTAACCTAGTAGAAAACAGAACTTGGGGGTCATGTGGACTCTTTCTGATTTGTTCCATGCTTCATGCAGAAACACACTTTCCTCACAGCTGTAAAATGTACTGCATTGTGTTCCTGTGCTCAGTTGATTTCCTAGAATAAAGATTGCTTATTTGAACCAGGCTTCCCTTTCTCGTAAATGGCAACGCTAATTTTATTTTTGTTGTGCTAGATGTCCTGGTGATGATTCCTGGAAATAGAGTCAGTAGACTATGGGTTTTGAATGAAGTTAAGGAGATAAGTTACTGTAATGTACATTAATGAATCTCTCTTTTGAACTGTGCCTCAGAAAGTGCTTATAGATGAATGTTTTGTTGCAGTTGTCAGCTGTGAAGAGGCATGATTAATTATGAGAAGAAAAAGATAAACTATTTGAGATGCAGCCCTAATGTTTTCAATGTTCCTCTGTCCTTAGAATAAAGAAATGGTGTGTACATTGGCTGTCCAGGATACTTATGCTGTGGGCCTCTGCTCCTTCCATGAAGATACTGAGTATTTTTTTACATAGACTTTTCAGATGTCAGGACTTAAGAGATTCCATTATACATTTAATAAGTAATTGACCACATTTCATGCAGAGGTTGAAAACTGACAAAGTCTAGATTTAAATGGAAATTATGCGGGTATTCAGGGTTTTTTTTAATGCAGTCAAATAGGGAACCTCTTACAGTGGTCCTATTCTGCAAGGATAATCAACGCATTATTAGCATTAAAGATGTTATTTTCCACCCGTTCAGGACATCACTGCTGGCACTCCATGTGCCTATACCCTTTTCTTTTGTCAAAATGTCAAGACTGACCATTTAATGTTGCCATTTGCCATATCCAATTTAAACCATCTAACTTAAATTTGTAATCGATTATCTGACCTGACCTATCACCATGGAGTCCGTGTTCCCTTGTAGCTCCACCCTGAAATGGGCTTAGAGGCATCCATGTACCTCTGAACCACTGGTCACCAACCCTCTTCCTTGTGATCTACAGATCTGCAGGCTTCATTTCCAACCAAAATCTAATACACCTGTTTTAGTTGATCAAGAACTTCTTAAGGCAATGATTAGATAGTCAGATGGGTCCAATTATGGTTGGCACTAAAGTCTTCAAGAAGGTAGATCTCCAGGAAGAGGGTTGGTAACGACTGCTCTAAACTGTTGCAAATATTAATGGACTCTCTCATCTTAACTGGTTTTCTCTAGGGCCCTGCGGTTGTTCTGTAAATCATTTAAAAACATAACCATACTTTGTTTTATAAATTTATGTCCACATCAGTAAAAGAAGCTGACTTGTTTTGATATTGTTCATCTCTCAGTATAAACATAGTGTTTGTACATGAATGTATGATTTAGGATGCATTTCCAGCATATGTCAAGGGTAAATGCTAACCATACATCTTAAGTGCATCAGTACCTTCAACCATGTTGATCTTATTCCATTTGATTGACCTACCATGGGGTATATTTACATAGAAATCATATCATTTTTTATGGCTCTCCTTTTCAGCATTGTCCCTGGAGTCTAGAAGTTTCAATTTCTCAGTAGTTGTGGATTGTAATAACTGGAATGGGGTAACTATTAGCACTTTCACAGACATTTCATATACAGAATAAAAATGGCACAGTTACTTCAAAGTGACATAATTCCAGCAATATAATCAAAGCCTGTTATTATATATAGCACAATAAATATAACCATAATATAGAACCCAATATACTGTATAAATATATTATTATACACAAGTATATTATAACAATAATATTATCTACGCGATACACACAGTGGTACAGTGCTCCCAGCTTCAGGGTTCCCAGGTTCATGACCTCAGGTTTGTGTCTGTGTAGAGTTTCTCTCCCTGTGTTCTCCCTGTGGGTTTCCTCCAGGTTCTCCAGTTTCGTCCCACCTCCTAAAAACATGCCAGTAGGTGGACTGGCTAAGATAAATTGGCCCTAGATCTGAAGGAGTCTGTGAATGGGTATGTGTGTGTGGTTCCCTGTAATGGACAGGGCGTATTCCAGCCTCATGCCCAGTGTTCCTGGGATACAATCCATGACCCTGACCAAGATTAATGAAAGTGAGTGAGTAATATTACTTACTTAACACAGAAGCTTCTATTGATATATACAGCATGAATGATTGAGACATGCACGTTTTGTAGCGGTTTACCATTAAAGAATTTTAATTATTTCAACTTTTAAACAAGAATTTACCGTCATTATTGTAATTATTACCAGTATGCTGTGACCTAACCAGGAATTAATTTCAGAGGAGAATGAGGAAATGTTCTGTACAGTTAAATTGGTAACAGCATGCTTGTGAGCACCAGATAGTATAAGTGGTGATAGTATTAAGAATTTGTCATTTAATAATTTAATTAAAGTACTGTCTACCGTCTAACCAATCTTGCCATATTAATAACATTAATAAACTATGTTTATGATAGTTTCACTGAAACTGATTAAAATTGCATAATAATAAGGTTGGGGTATCAGGGAGAATTACATCTTAGCTCATAAAATCAGATCCACCTTTCTTTTTCTCTTCCTGCAGTAAACCGACAGTACTTCACCGACTGTTACCTTCATGTCCCTGAACTCAGACAGCAATGTTGGTCTGTTTTCTGCCTGGGTGCTGTGCAATTCTCCCTAGTCTTGTAAAACTTCTTTCCACTTCAGCAGTGGATATGGGGGTGTACTATTAAGGCAGAGATGTTTAAAAAACAACCCCTGCAAGGACCTGTCTTCCTTTTTGTGTTGGAAAAAGCAATGTAATATACAGGCTTGGCTTGAAGGTCAGTCCTCCCACCAGCCATGACAGAGGACTCATCCACAGCGTATGAGTTTGTTTAATGTCAGTCACATGTTTCTGACACACTCCCCTATATGTCAAGGACTCATGGATAATCAGCTATACTTTGCAGGCAGAACTCTTGCTAACTCTCGGAAATAATTGATTCATCTGGTTTAATGGGTTTTTGCCCCCAGTATAATATTGAGATAATTGTTAAATTACAACTTTTATATAAATCACAGTTTTATAATGCAACTAAGAAACCACAATGAGAGAGCAATAAACCTTAAACCCCACTATTTACCACTGATAAAACAATAAACTTTATAGAGCTTGGCAAATTAGATTCATTATTTTATTGAGTATTGTTCAGAGCTCTGCCTGTTAAATAAGGTTTTTCAACTCAAATGTGTAACAGTCATAAATGGGGCCGTTTGAATAGAGCATTCGGATAGATTGCATAAGCATCATGCACTGCATTACAGCATTAGCAAATCACCTAGAGTTTTTCTAGTGAACTAATTTGTTTTCTACATGCTGCACACAGTGACAGTTTCATGAAGTCATATTAACTATTATAGAGTTTGTATTCATATATAAACTGATTCATATATGTTTTGTTTTGTACATGTTTTGCATTAATATATTCACTGATCAGCCTTATATTTCTAATCAAAAGGAAAGCCTGTGACATGACAGTGTTTGCAATATGTGGGGATCGTGACTGTCCTTGCAGAACTTCTTCTTCTGTTGTCTCACTGATTTCCTGCTTTACCATGCTCACCTGTTTGTTGTAGCCTTTCAAAGAGAACTCAACATTGCGTGAGCTTCATGCTGTGGGAAGCACCTTTGCGCGTGACCGGTATCTGAAGCTTGTGTAACATGATGCCTATTTATAGTGATAAAAAAAGGCACCTGTGAACCGTGTCGTCAGCCTTATTATCTTCAGCAAGACTGCATGTCGGTCGTTTGTGTAACGCTTGCAAAAAGACTCTTCATTTCCTCTCTATCTTTAAAAAAAAATAAGTGAAGTGTCTAGGGGTGAAGCACGCCAGGGCAGCCCTTGAGAGGTCTGACTATGCTCATTGTGAATGCTTACAATTAGGCAGCTCCGCTCGCAGCTCACTCTCTTCTCGGCCGAAGGGAGTTGGATTTCAGAGCCTCACGGATCTGGGCTGACCGCTGCCGAGGCAACCAGCCAACTCAGGTCCTGGGGATCTCGTATGGATCTGGAAGAGGAGCCAGAGACGAGCGCCGCTCTATGTCTTGCTCTGTCTTCTGGGTCCTGCTCTCCAATGGATTTTGGAGCACACGTTGCGACTCCTCATTACGCTATGGAAAGCCCAAAAAATAATAAATACCCTGACATATCTCTGACACTGAGGAGCCAGAATGGGGTGCCATTGCACCAAAAACGGTGAGCATCTCTCAAGAGCTGCTTGAAGTGATTACTAAGGCAGTTGAAAAACTAAATCTAGACTGGCCTGGGGAAGAGGAAGTAACCCATAGCATGTTGGATGAGCGCTTTCTCCCCAGTGAAAATAAATCTCCCTTACACTGCAGAAAACTCCCCTTTTTCCAGAAGTGCATGATGAACTATCACACTTCTGGGGAAAACTATACACTAGCCGTATTTATAACCCCGCAATGTCGGGTTACTCGGCCATCATGGGGAATGAACGGCATGGCTATTTACTTTAGCTATGCCAAAGGTGGTGGAGGTCCTTTAAAGCTACCGTTCTCCATCAACGGCAGGTAATTTAGGGGGGTCAACTTTGCTGTCCAAGCCATGTAAGGCCACCTCCTCGTTGGTGGGCAAGGCCTATGTGGCAGCGGGTCTCGCTTGTGGGTCTCTGCATACAGTGGCAGTGTTGCAGGCCTACCAAACAAACCTGCTGAGTGAGCTTGACATACGTTCAGCCAGTTCCTTCCTCATCGTGTCAAGTTCGCCGCGGCATTCACAAGTGGAGCCCGGGCCAGTGCTAGTGCGAGGGAGGTACAGAAGGCGAGTGTGGCAGCCCACGTCCCCCTGCAGGCAGCCAGGGGGACCAGGCAGCCACAGTTGCAGCCTGCTAATAGGCCTGATCTGAGACTGATCATAAAGGCTAAGCAGACAAAGAAGGAGTGGTCCTGAGGGGCCGCGGAGGGACGTATCAGGTGACGTAAGGTTGTTAGGGCAGTTAGCCCCCAGTACTACTGTAAGGCCTTCCTTAGCCAAGGCTGTCCCAAGTTTTCAGTGTTCTCTGGTCAGCAAGCTGTCACAGGGCAATGAAAATCTGATGCTTTAACTCCAAAAGAATGTGGAAGATTTAATGTCACTGAAAGACCATCTGGCAGTGTGGAAACTACTGCGAAATGTCTCTCCATGGTATCTGTCCACCTTAGAAAAGAGTCACCGGGTCCACTTCAAAGCTCGACCCCCCCCCGGTTCGGAGGTGTGCTCACCGCAGTAGTCGGCACAGTGCAGAGCCTGAAATTACCACAGGAATTAAGATCTCTCTTGGAAAAAGGGGCCATAGGGGCCACTGTTATTTCCTGGTCGGCAAAAATGATGGGAGTATGCGGCCAATTTTAGATCTGCGTCATCTGAACTCTTCGGACATACAGGTTCAAGATGCTGACGCTCAAACTTATCGTTCCACAGATTCAGTTCGAGGACTGATTTGTAATGATAGATCTAAAAGACACATATTTCCACATAGAAATATTGCCGTAACAGGAAGTTCCTGAGGTTCGTGTTTGGAGGCAATGCATACCAATATCTGGTTCTTCCCTTTGAGCTAGCTTTATCCCCTTGCACCTTCACAAAGTGCATGGATGCTGTTCTGGCTCCTTGCGCCTCCAGGGCATCCATGTACTAAACTACCTGGACGACTGGCTAATTTTAGTGCGATCCAGGGAACAGGCGATTCAACACTGAGATGTTGTTATCACCCACATGAGGGGCTTGGGGCTCAGGTTGAACCTCAAGAAAAATATGCTTTCTCCAGTGCAGAGGACAACTTTTCTAGGGGTGTTATATGGGATTCTATTCATTTAGATGGGATTCTACTAAGATCCATAGGGTTAATCCTGTCAACAATGAGCAAATTAAAGCTGGATCTCGGCATCCCCTCTTCTGCTTATGGCAGCAGCAGCCAACATCATACCGTTGGGCCTATTGCACATGAGACCATTGTGACCATCAGTGGTGGCTGAAAAGTCAGGAGTTTTGTCCGAGGATGAAACCTCTGAGAGTAATCTGTGTCCCGTGGCAATGCCTGATAATTTGAGAATATGTAACAGATGCCTCCCTCATGGGCATGGGACACGGTCTTAGATGGCTGTCCAGCTCATGGTCTCTGGAGCGGCCCTCATCTGGAGTGGCATATAAATCACCTAGAAATGCAGACTGTAGTTCTAGCACTGAAATTCTGTCTTCCTCAATTGAGAGCAGTGGTCTCATATATCAACCACCAGGGAGGGTTACGTTCACGCCACCTGTTCAGGATGGTGTAACTAATTATTCTCTGGGCAGAGGGAAATTTATTGTCAGGAAGTGCAATGTACATTCCAGGCAACCATAATGTGCGGGCAGACATCCTGTTGAGGATTTGAGGCTCCATCCACAAGTGGTGGAGTCCATATGGCAGAGGTTCGGCCAAGCGGAAGTGAATATGTTCGCCTCCGAGGAGACAACACACTGTCTGCTGTGGTTTGCCCTCACTCCTCCCACACCATTGGGGCTGGCCACCATGGTGCACACGTGGCCGAGGTCACATCTGTATGCTTTTCCCCAATGGCTCTGCTCCCACAAGTTCTAGCAAGAGTTCACCAAGACTGTCTATGTCTGCTGCTAGTAGCACCTTATTGGTCAGCTCGAATATGGTTCTCAGAGATAATATCCCTGCTAGACGGCACTCCTTGGGAGATTCCCGTCCGCAGGGATCTACTGTCTCAAGCCGGAGGGCTGATTTATCAACCTCAGCCAGAACTATGGAAACTGTGGGTCTGGCCCCTGAGGGGCACCAGCTCATAGATTCTGGTCTCACAACTGAGGTTGTAGAGGCCATGTTGAATGCTAGAGCACCATCCACAAGGAACTTGTATGCGCTGAAGTGGCGACTTTTTGTCTCGTGTTGTGAGAAACGTCAGCTAGACCAAGTAAACTGCGCAATAGCTACAGTCCTGGAGTTCTTACAAGGACATTTCTCAGTGGAGTTGGCTCCTTCTACAATCAGGGTCTATGTGGCCACCATTTCAACCAGCCACACCCCTATTGATGGAGCCTCTGTGGGGAAACATCCTGATGTCAATGTGGTGCTCCATTTTCTCCACTTGTTGAAGATGGCCTTCATGGTGTTCCATGATACATTTAATGTTTTGGAAAAAAATTTTATACCCCTCTCTTGATCGATACCTTTCAATAGTGAGACCCTGTACAAGCTTTGTAAGCTGTTTGTGGACAGTGGCTTCAGCAGTCAGATGAAACCAAGAAAATGTGAAGAAATCCTACAGAAACAGCTGATTTTTATTTGGCGTTAATCAGAATAATTTTATTTATGACAGCTGTATGATAACTACTATTAAACATGAGATTTAATGTGATTGGTTCATTCGGAACATATATCTGCCACATTCCCAATTATAAAAAGGTGTGCACACATATGCAACCAGGTTATTGTCAGTTTTTTATTTTTCATATTTTTTCCTAAAATGTTTCTGATTGTTTTTCACTTAATTGTTATACGTTGTACGTTATACGTTATTGTTAAAAGTTCTGATATGATTTACAGTCAGGTGGCTGTGGCTCAGGTGGTAGCGCGGGTTGTCTATTGTGCTCATAAATTCACATATCCCTTGCAGAATCTGCAAAATGTTAATAATTATTTTTTAAAATAAGAGTTATCATTAAAATTTTATTTTGTTTTTTATTTAGTACTTCCCTAAATAAGCTATTTTACATAACAGATTTTTACATATAGTCCACAAGACACAATAATAACTGAATTTACACAAATTAACTAGTTAAAAAGTTTAGATACATTTGATTCTTAATACTGTGTGCTGTTACCTGGATGATCAACTACTGCTTTTATGTTTTGTGATTGTTGTTCATGAGCCCCTTGTTTGTCCTGAGCAGTTAAAGTGCTCACTTGTTCTTCAGAAAAATCCTCCAGGTCATGTACATATCTGACCCCTTTCCAACAGTGGCTATATGATGTTGCAGTCCATCTTTTCACAGTTTTGAGTGACAGTTGAGACAATTGAGGGTTTCATACACAACTACTGCATTACAAAAGGTGCAAACATTCACTGATGCTCAAGGAGGCAACATGATACATTAAGAGCCGGGGGTGTAAACTTTTGAACAGGATGATTGGTATAATTTGTTATTATTTTGTTTAAAGAGCTTATTTTTTCATATAGTACTGCCCCTCAGAAGCTACATATGATATTTACATGTTTCCAGAAGACGAAATAATAACAGTTTTACAATAACAAATAAAATAATGAAAGAGGCAGAGACAAAGAAGCTGACACAGAATTATTTTAGCAGCCATTATCTCTCAAATGCCATGGTTACTTACCAGTGTTTAAAGTACAGAGGCTTTGTGTATGTTTTACTTCCTCATAACTGAATACCAACTCACACACACACACACACACACACACACACATGCACATTAATAGGTACCATTATACAAATATTGTTATGGTTATGTCATAATTGCGTTATCTCATTCCATTTTTGTTGCTCTTAATTAAAAAATTTCCTTGAATAGCAGCATTTAAATGTTTTCTTTCTGTTTAAATCAATGTCATTCATTTTTCCTGTTTTAAGCACAGTGGAGTGTGAATGTAGACCTAATTTAAACCATTATTTCTGCTTGTTGTCATGGCTTCAACATGATTCAAGATGGTTACATAGCACCATGAGCATTGATTTAGAACTGTGATGAATTTAGACTGAATCTACATTAGAGGCATTTCATATAAGAAAATAACAGACATCTGCCGACCAAAGGGAAGCGAGTATTTTCTATGGCCATTGTTTAGTACAGTTTATGATTGTTTGGAATGAGTATATCATTACATGTACCATAAAAATTTGCATGTGACATATAGCTGCCATTATAGCTGCTATCTTAAAAAATTACGGTAATGCTAACATAGCACTCTTATATCACTTTCCATAAATTTTAAATAGTGACTCACTTATGATCATATGTGACTTCTTCCATGACACATTTTTGACTTGGGTATGTCAGACTTGTGATGTAGGGTTAAGTGGTACTAAACAAACATTTGGATTCATTTATTATGACATGGTTATGGCACAGGATTCAAGTAAAATGCTCACACAATAAAACAAGTATGAGAATCAGTCTTCAAAATCAAAAAGAATCAGTCTTCAAAAAGAATCAGTCTTCAAAAATCATTGATGTTGTGTTTGATTCCAGATGAGCTGGTTTTAAAAATGTTTCTGGTTTTGAAAATGTTTGATTGTCATTTGAAACTCTTTTTGTTTTTGTCTCAGTCTCATCAGTACCCTGGTTAGTACATGCAGTACTTCGTCCATGACCAGCTTGTTCTCACCCCTCCCTTGCGGTTTTTTATGAAATTTTCTATTAATATGACATGTGCAAGAGCATGTGTCTGAGTGAGGATAAGCAAAAACAAAATTCCATATTAATTTATACTGTACTTCCTCAACTATGAAAGGAAAATGGGTAAAACAAAAATCTTTTTACATAATACTGTGGCAGGGAAAAATGGCATTATTTACTTTGGGTCTGTAAAATAATACATGGGGAAAAGATGTGGGAAACTCAGAACCCTCATAGTGAATGTTTGGGGTGTGTATGAACAAAGAGTAATGGGCAAGAAAATGTGTTGGATATGGATGTTAGCAGTTTTCAATTTCTTCTGCCCTGTTTTTTTTTTTTTTTTCCACCTGATTGGGTTTTTCTGATGTTAGAAGCACAGTATTTGTGGCACTTTATTATTGTGTCTATTGGCAGTATATAAATTTGCTGACAGAGACATGACACATGAAGCAGTTGGTTTGGACACACATTACATTTTGCCTGATGGACTTCATTGTCATGCTGGCTTGAATGTTTTTGGTTCTCATGTTTGGAAACAACAGTATCAGACTTGACATCCCAAGATGTCTTTTTGCTTCCCCTTGGCTTGAGGTAATGATGCAATAAAACACCACTAACCAGGATGTAATTATCTTTTCTTCTTTCTTTCTTTTGTTCTCTAGCTAGCATTTGGACGAGGGTGACATTGGAGGCAGTATGTTGCTGTGGGTGCCATTGTAGGTGGATTTCAAGAAATTTGCTATATTCCTGAGGATCCATCTCCAGTCCCTCAGGTCATTTTCAGCTTGCTGATCACTGCCCCAAAACAAATACATGGAAGTCACTGTGAAATGGGAGGACAATGTTTAAAGAGGACTGAGTATAGAGCCAAACAAAAATTGTGTCACTATTTCATTAGTTACAGACAGAACAGGCTGAACATTTCTAACTTGGCAGATATTATTCATGATCAAAGTGTATGTTTCCAGTGTCCAGTCTCATATGACATATCAATAAGTGTTAATAAATGTGTCATTTCACAATAACATATTAAACATGTGATTGAATCCAAAGTATGAAGGAATGCTTAAAGAGTACTACTTGGCTTCTATAAAGCTTCAGAGACTATGACGTATAAACAAATGAATGTTGGCATTAGTCTTCTAGGTAGGTATGGATTTGTGGCTGTTTGAAGTCAATTCTTGGATGAGAAAATGAGGTACAGTGAGTTCTAACTCCACTGCCAGAAGGTGATTTCCAGGAGATCCACAAGTCATAGCAGGGCTTCATCAGTAAGATCAGCCTGGGAGCTTTCCATCACACCCCTCCCCCTAAAACACACAAACAGAGTCAGTCCTAAGCAACGGGCCTGATGTGGAATTTACAGGCAACACACAGCTGTAGGAGATCACAGGCTCTTGGGAGACCAGGCAAAAATCGTTCCGCATCATCCTTCTGCACTGTGTCAATCAATACAAGATTGAGCCAATCGATGAAGGCGAGGAAGGGCTGCAGGGCTGAAAACACTTAGCTAGGATTTTCCATTTTGTGCTGCATAATGTTCTATTCTTTCGGCAGGTCAGATAAGACCTGACTTGTCACTCATATGTATGTGTGTGTATGTATGTATGTATGTATGTATATATACATATACATATACACACACCATCTCAAAAAACTTGAATATTGTGGAAAAGTGTGTTGTTTTCCCGTAATTTAATTCAAAAAGTGGAACTTTCATATATTCTAGATTCATTACACATAAAGTGAAATATTGCAAG
>JANDJT010000114.1:8073432-8096349 GCA_024331685.1 Stegophilus panzeri | reverse complement strand
ACGTCCAATTCCAGGTTGATTCATAACATTTCCAGTTGACTGGAACTTCTTAATTATTGCCCTGATGGTGGAAATGGCAATTTTCTTGTAGCCACTTCCCATTTTGTGAAGATCAACAACCTTTTGCCGCACATCACAGCTATATTCCTTGGTTTTACCCATTGTTATGAATGACTAAGAGAATTTGGCCTATGTGTTATCCCTGTGAAATTGTTGAACAATTTCCTGTTCCTAGTCGCCCAGGTGTACTAAAAAAATTTAAACATCAATGGGACTTTACTTTAAATATATTTTTCTCATTCACAGGGGTGCCAATAATTGTTGCACATCTATATTTAACAAAGAATGTATATATATATATATATATAAACCTGTGTTTTGTTTGTAACTGTTTGATATCCATGAGAGCAGACTGTTTTTGTGAATTTTTTTTTTTTTTTAACAAAAGGTTAAACAATAAAGACAATTTTTCACAGCCTTCTTTGCTCATATTTACCAAGGGTGCCAATTTTAGTGGAGGACACTGTAAGTGATAACATGAGCTAACTTGTATTGCGGATGTTCCATAACACCAAATGTAACTATAAAGTGATTAAAAAACAAAAAATTATTTCATATAATTCTTTAATTAATGAACACTTGTAATTATTGGCAGCCTGATGGTAAAAGACAAATAAAACAAATCTGGAAGAGTTGTTAAATAATCAAAATCATCTTTGGGCCACATCACGTCATGCTGTTATTGATTATTGTATCACAAAACTTCCAGTCATATTTTATTCATTACATAATGATTAACTGTAGTTTGTAACATATACAGTATTGTCTTCATAAAGAGCTAATAAAGGTGTTTTTATAGAACTTGAACTTATAGAGATGTTCATTTTTGGATGCGACTAAAGTCAATGTGTATCACATTCCCTATATTTACATGAGTAATTGTGTTCATGGGTTTTGGGGTTTTTTGCATTATTTGTACTCATATTTACGTATGTGTCTCTCTGTGTGAGTGAGTTGTAGAGAGTCTGCGAGAGGCAGAGTCACCAGTGATAAAACAAATATCCAGTCAAGTGATCAATAATGCCAGATGGCTATAGACATATTGTGTATGGATTTTTTCATTGACCCTATTGTCCCTATTGTCTGATGCACCCTGATACCCACTACAGGGATATTTCCAGTAAACATTTTCTATCTATCTGCTATCTGAAAAGCCAATTTGAATTCCTCTTTCATATTTATATAACCAAGGCGAATCAATGTGAAGAAAAAAAAAAGCAAAACATTTTCAAAACATGTCCCTGCTTTTGTTCCAAAGAACCGATCCACACCCTGTCCTCCATTCTCGCAGGGAATCCCAGCAGCTCTTCACTTTTTCCTAACGTCACAACCCGGGAAGTGCTGGTCTCCCTCCAGATTCCAGGGTCGAAGGCTTCTCTGCTGTCCAACTTTTCCTCCCTGTGCTGACTCAGTCTGCCTCCTGGCAGTTCTGTTCTCTGTGGCACCGCACGTCAACAGTTGGCCATTTGGAAGAGGAACAGCTTTAGAGCAGCAGTGGGAGGCTGAGGACGATGCGACAAACACTCAGTTGTGCTGATTCTCAAGCTGCGGCAAAACACAACACAATGAAAAAAGAAAGCAGACTTTACAAGCGATTAGGAGAGATATTCACTGGATCGGTTTAGACCCAAGGGAAGCATCGAGCCATCAGTAGGTAGATACATGATATGACTCCAAAATAAAACCACCTAAAACAAAGTGTATCGTAGTGTTGATCCCCGTGAAGCATTAACAAAAATGTGTTTGCGAATCAGAAGCCATATGTGACTTCCATGACATCTACACACCTTAATGTTCTGCAGTAATCCAGCTCATCCCCTTCTGCATATATTTCCTTAATGCTGTATTCACTAAAGCTGTATGTTATGAGACTTTCATCTAATTCCAGATTTTAGCAGGAAACACATTTGCTGTTTTTGTGCCTCCATATTGCTATATTCAGGCACTGACTGCCAGTGTTTGTTTGCCCCTGGTGCATCAATTTGAATGTAAGTAGCTTTTATGCAGAGCAAGCAACCAGCTCAGAAATGCTCAATCAAATGTAATGACAAGTCCTTGCTAGGAAGACCTTTTATGGAACCAGGTGATTACATTGGTGCACGAGGTCAGAGGTGATGATCAGTAAATCGGGGAAGATAAATGTGAGTAGGCAACACTCACATTGAAAAAAAAACAACAACTTTTAAACAATTTTTGTAATGAAATGATTGCACTGATGCCTAATTGCCATTTAAGGTTGCTTTATGAAATCTGACATTGTAAGCAGTAAGGATGTAACAAAACAAGAATATATTATTCATATAGAACAGATGTTCTAAACAGATACACAAATTTATATGAATAGAAGGTGCACTACTGTATTTTATTTTTAAAGAAAGCTTGCCAGAAAGGTTCACAGGGTATCTGTTTGAGACTAGAGAGTGCACTCAGACTAGAATCCTGCAGGACGCAGCAAAAAAGTAATGCGAGTAGGAAGTTTTTCTTTTTCAGCAGTCAGATATGAAGCTTGCAGGAAAAGAAAGGCCAAGAACATACACCATTCAATCAGTCACCCTTAGTAACTGCCTGGTCAGGGTTGCAATGGTTTAAATTAAGCTATTAGATTGTTTATGTTTTGGGAAATAGTTGTTGTTCTTTCAGCTGCTCCTGTTAGGAGTCGTCACAGCGGATCATTATTCCACATATTTGACAGTTTTTATGCCTTCCAGTTTTTACACAACCCTCCCATTTTATCCGGGCTTGGGAATGGCACTGAGTGCCACCCATAGTGGCTGGAGTTCCCTGCCCAGGAATCAAACCCAAACCACAGCAGTGACAGCACAGTATCCTTAGCCACTAGACCAGCAGGGTACATGTTTTGTGAAATAGGACCAACTAAATTCATTAGAATATATTGTGGGAAGTTACAAACAAAAACAATAGTTGACGCCAGTTTTGAACTTGAGTGATGTAGCTGAGGTTGAAGAAATGTCAGAGCCAGATTTCACACCGTGCTGATTTTCTAGTGTTTTCCAGTGTTTCTGGGGGTATAGTGGTGGAATAATAATAATAATAAGTTGGGTTAAATAATAATAATTTTTTAAAAAAACAATCAAACAAACAAACAAATAAAAAAACCTTAAAAACCCTAAATTTCAGTTTAGGCTGCACCCACTTCAGGTTTAAATTAGAATACAGATACAGATATGGATATTCGTAGCTATAAACAGATATGGATACAGATGTAGACACCCTAGATAGCAGATACTGTGATATACTCAAAAATGTGACATACTTGCAAGTGTACATGATACACTTCGATGCTTTATTGACTTTATTTCCTCTAGATTATCCGAGCGACATCGTAGAAGCTTTATATATTGTTGTCAAATGCTAATGCTGGTTCATTGACAGGTCATTCAATTACAGCCACTGGAAAAGATGAATTCCTAAGTACAGTATTCTGTAATGGAGATTTTATCACCCACCAGTCTCTCTCAGGCAGCTCAAGCACATAATCATCATACTGCAGTTGGATCAACATGCAAGAAGAGAGAATGCTTGTGAGATGGCTCTGTATGTCCCAATTCTCTCTTCTACCCCACACATGGAGGAGAGATCCCTCTTCAAGACATGTTTTGCTTGCTTTTTTCACTTCTCATTTTAGCCATCTCCCTACACTGAGGACAGGCATCTTCTTTTGGGAATGACACCTCTTTTCTAAACTTCCATACAGAAATAATTGTGTCAGATGCAGATGCATATGAACATGTATGAGAGTCAATATTCTTTGCCACCTGTATTATTCACGTCTAGCTCCTCCAGAGATCATTTGTGAAAGCATTGATGGAATACACTGGAGGAAATATCTGGAGGAAAGACTGCAACTAATGGCCAGCGGATTCCTGGGGCAGTTCCCTATTTTGATATACATGACTATGGATGTTTTATGAGGCATGTCATAATGTTCACATAGCTGAGAAATGGCTAAGTGACTGCAGCATGCAAACACAGCAATGCCACTGACAGGCTTATTAACATATAAAAGAGTTTGTGTGGGCCATCTAGTCCCCCAGTGGAAGATGCTGAGGAGGATTGTTTTTGATCAACTTACCCCAGCAATATGCATCTAATACATTGAGGAAAAAATATCAAATGCTAATTCATCATCCATATAAACCTGATTAATATTTGGTTTTGTACAATATTTGGTTTTGTACTTATGTCAATATTCATATGGATTCATGATCTTTACAAGGTCATCACAAGGACAGTAAGACAAATCTGTGTGTGTGTGTGTGTGTGTGTGTGTGTGTGTGTGTGTGTGTGTGAGGTTTGTGTGTGCATATGTTGGTACGTATTGAATGGAGCTTGTTCTCCTTCAGCTGCAGTATCTTAAGCTTTGATACTGGCAGCTGTATGAAGAGCTTGAGCTCTACTAGTGTTTGATGCAAGCGCCCAGGCGCAGGAGTGTGTGCGTATGTGCATGTGTGTGTAGCCTGCATATTAATGACGAGTCAGCGGTGCTGAGCGTGGGAGAGAGGGGGAAAGGTCTAACACAGCCTACGTTAGTGATGTTACTCAAGAGACGCGCCACAGCAACAGCAACACAATTTCACACTTTACTTGTTGAGGCAGAGGGACGGAGGTTGAAACATATCACAATTCCAGCCAAATGTTAATTCATACTCAGGGTATGGTCGTGTTTGCTTGGTTCTAGTCTACTTATGTGGAAAGAAGGTTATTTGAGATTAAAATGGATCTAAAGTCTGAGTTTCAGTGTAGAGGTTTTGGGAATCCAGTAGATTCCAGTATATCCAATGGCATTTCACATTTCATAGAAATTCACAAAATGCATAGGAATTCTAACAATAATCAGATTTTGTTTTGGATATTTTACACCTATAACAATTGTGTGGTGGGTTTTCACCACAATTGGGTTTATCTGTCTATAAAATACAGTATATTGAAACCTCTATGTTATGAAAAAGATCAATATAGTTATACTGAATGACAAGAAATGTTTTAAATAACTTTCTAAACTTGCCTAAGCTTTCTGAAGAAATCATGTTAGGTAGATAGCGAGCCATTTTAACAAACACAAAATGAAAAATTATTTTCAGTCTGTCAAAAAAGACATTTTAAGTGCTAGTGTCACAAAATGCAGGCTTTTAATGAAACAAAAGACAACCAAAAACAAACAAAGACAAAACAAGTATCACATGTAGAGAGAAACTAGGAAGCGCTAGGAAACCATGACACCAAACATACAACAGCTTAGCAACAAAACAGGGGGTGCGTCCCAATCTGCTCTCTAGTAGTCAGGGCACTGATCAGGGAGTCAGCCATTTTAAGGGCTGTGTCAATCGCAATATCCTTCCAGTGCACTGGAACATTCATTCCCTAAACAAATCCCACAATGCACTGCAAAAACCAAAGTGCATCGATGCTCCTTATGTTCCCTTACTGGAAATGATGTCATGTTTTCTAAGCCTCTCAACTCCAAAAGATTGGCGGCTCTCAGCTAACTTCGTCTAAAAAAAAGTAGCTTGATATCATTGTTGTAGCTCTCAAATGATTACTTACGTTCGAGATTTTAACTTTATTTGACGTTCAGTATATGGTTTGTTTGAGTCTAATAGCTTTTAAGTGTTTAATGATTTTTTTAAAAATCCATTAGCTAGCCTACAAATCTGCTTCAAGTTCCATGACTGAAACATGTGTGATTCAGCTAAGAAATTTATATTACATATAATGTCAAAGATAAAGTTTTACAACGCGAGTATGTAGTCATGTCACAGGAAATCGAGTCATCAGTGTCCCAATGTGTAGTGAGCCAGCGTCCTTACCAGTGCTCGAACTAGTGTACACGATATGCTGCTTCACGCCCTATGGAGCTAGGGAGCCAATTGAGACGCACCCAGGAACCACTAAGAACTTATATAAGGAAATTAATAAAGAGGGAACACCAAACAGGTGAGTACAATCATTAGGCATGTGATGTGGTTATGTTATTTGTAGTAGTCTGATGGGTCTAATGCAGGGGTCGGGAACCTTTGTTCACCAAAGAGCCATTTGTTCATTTTAGGTTAAAGCATTTTTTTTTCGAAAGAGCCATTGCAAAAATGTATATTTTACTATTATACAAAAAAACTATTTTTTTCAATAACAATAACTTTCTTTAGGTCCATAGACAGCTCAAAAACAAATATGCAACAAACATTTATTCATTTAGCAGACGCTTTTATCCAAAGCGACTTACAAATGAGGAAAGACAAGCAAATGGATATATCAAGTGAAGAACAATACAAGTAGCGCTACTATACAAGATTTTTAATTGAGTTCTAGAGAAGCAAGGTGCGCAGGGAAGAGGTGAAAGCGCCAGAGTAAGTGCATATTTATTTATTTATTTATTAAATATATAAGGGGGAGAGGGTCAAGTTAGGGGTTAATTAAGTGTTCACAGAAGAGGTGGGTCTTTAGCTGTTTTTTGAAGATAGTGACAGATTCTACTGTCCGGATTGAGGTTGGAAGTTTATTCCACCATTGCGGGACAGTCAGTTTGAAGATTCTGGAAAGGGCTCTCGTGCCTTGCTGCGTAGGCACTACCAGGCATCGGTCGTTAACTGATCGCAGGTTGCGTGAGGGAACATAAACCTCAAGGAGAGTGTTGAGGTAGGGGGGTGCTGTTCCAGACAAGGTCTTGTATGTGAGCATCAAGGCCTTGAATTTGATGCGGGCAGCCAGAGGGGTACAATAGGTAACATGTTGCAGTATGGATTAATTGTGCAGACCTTTCACTTTGAGTTTCCACCTGAGCGGCATAAAACCTCTTCTATGTGTGTGTGTGTGTGTGTGTGTGTGTGTATGTGTGTGTATGTGTGTGTATAGACAGCTATCAATGATCTGCAATGCACTCTTGCTTACACTGCAGAGATAGCAAGTTGTAATGTCTGAATGCCAATAGAAATTGGGGAAATTTAGCCAATAGAACCAAACTCACTGATTTAATCAGCAATTATTTCAGCACCAATGTCCTGTAAGTGCGAATAGTGATCAGATGAGTAAAGAGCGATAATGAGGCTCCTGTTCACCAAATCCTGTGACTGACATTTACCTCAGGAAATGAGACTCGACAGACTGATGTGCATGATCAAAGTGATTACTTATTTTCCATCCAAGATTTTATAATCTTATATGTGCCACTAATGTTGTTTTCACAAATAAATTACATTACAAATGTAGTAAGCAGTGTGTTTGCTGGATACAGCCTGTTTTCTCAGGATATTAAATCAGGTTAAGATCATTCCAAGATAACAACCGAATAATGGAGATATCTAGTTTATAAGTAAATATCATTAATTTTAATACTCTATAGAAGTTGCTCATTTTAATTAAAAAGTAAAGTGAAGACTGAATTTATATACAGTATGCATGGACGGGATGTCTGAATAGTATGTTAGTCTGTAGGCTATAAATAAAAGTCTTCAAAAAAGAGACACAGTAGTTATGGTCATATATATTATTTTTATATTTTATTTATTACACATTAAATATTTAAATAACAGTTGCTTTTAGACAATCGATGTGTTTGTGCCTTTTTTGTCTGTTTGCATTTCTACGTGTAGCTGAGGTACATGCAAAAGAGAAACTTCTGTTGTTTTCAGAAGCTGACATAATAGACAATATTATTTGACCATGTGAAGAATATCTCAAAGAAATAGCTAATTCTATTCCATTGCAAATTAGGTTTATTTTCAAGATGTACAGACTTTCAGCTGTTTGCAATGAACAAATGAAACTATTGAAATAGTTCAACACAATGAATGCTTCAAGTGGTTTCCCCAAATTCAAATGAAAATGCAACTTATAGTGACTTCTCCAGTATCAAAATTATTCAACCCCTTCATGGCAAGCATCTTTAGTACTTAGTAGAGCACCCTTTTGCTGTTATGACCTGCTGCAAATGAGATGCATAGCCAGACACCAGCTTCTGGCAGCGTTCCTGAGGAATTTTAGCCCATTCCTCAAGAGCAATGGCCTCCTGTTCAGTAATATTCTTGGGTTTGTGTGCTACAACCACCATCTTCAAATCCCACCAGAGATTTTCTGTGTCAGGTGACTGCGATGGCAACATGGTGATAGTTAGTTATTAGAGATTAACAAGCTGCACCAGCCTGTGTTTTTGAGAGCTCGCCAAGCTTGTGCCTATCAAATAATATCTGCTGCCAAAATATGTGTACATTTGACTAACTGAAACAGTGAGGAATATTCAGTGTTCAGAACAGCATGGGCTGCATTCCACTGTAGCTATAGTAACACTGCTTTCCAAACCCTTTCATTTCTTGTTATGTTGTTGTATGGCTTGATTACAAATCATGAAAACATTCATTTGTTCAGTGGAATTTTACCAGAGTGACATTGTCTTTCCTTTTTACATTTGTTGTAGTTATAGATACCCTAAAACCACATTTACTTCCTAAGCCCTGACCTCAATCACACTGAACACTTTTGGGATGAAGTAGAATGCAGATTTTGCACCAGGCCTTCATGCCAGACATCAGTGCCTGACATCTTGTGCTCTTGTGGTCGAATGATCACAAATCCCCACAGCCACACTCCAAAAACTAGTGTGAAGAATGGAAGTATTGCAGCTATGGGGGAACAACTCGATATTAAATGCCATTGTTTTGGAAAGGATTACTCAATGTTCCAGTATCCACATACTTTTGGCTATATAGTATATTTAAAACTCTCACGTATAGTGTCCAAATATATGGATAGTCAAGTTAAGGCTGTTCTTAAATGAAAATATGACATGTAAATCACCTCCAAATCACTTTATGCAATTTAACATAAATCATTATTCTGTTGCTCTATAGACTATTTGCTATTCTCAAACGTCATGTCTAATTTATACATAAAAAAAAGACTATAATGAACACCTTAGCTTTTCTAAAACCATATTTTTAACATCCAAAATCAGCTGTATCAAAATTTGGACATCAAGAATATTCCTACATTTTGTTCAAAAACAATATTTTCTTCTCATGGTTGCTATGACTCCCATCAGCCACTGCACCTCACCTGATCATGACACTCATGTCGCATGACTGTTTGCACCTGATCCACATTTATGTTTAATGATCACTAGTATTTACAGTTGAGGTCATAAGTTTACATACGCATTACAGAATCTGCAAATTGTTAATAATTTAAAGAAAATAAAAGGGATCATAAAAAAAAAGCATTTTGTTTTTTATTTAATACTGCCCTGAATAAGCTATTTCATATATCAGATGTTTACATATAGTCCACAGGACACAATAATAAATTATTTTATTCTTTTATTATTATTATTTACCTAATTTATTATTATTTACTGAATTTATACAAATGAACCAGTTCAAAACTTTACATACCCTTAATTATTAATACTGTGTGTTGTCACCTGGATGACGAACTACTGCTTTTATGTTTTGTGATAGATGAGTCCCTTGTTTGTCCTCAGCAGTTAAACTGCCCACTGTTCTTCAGAAATCCTCCAGGTCCTGCACATTATTTGGTTTTCCAGCATCTTCTGCATATTTGACGCCTTTCTAACAGTGGTTATATGATTTTAAGATCCATCTTTTCACACTGAGGACAACTGAAGGACTCGTACACAATTATTACAAAAGGTGCAAACATTCACTAATGCTCAAGAAGGCAACACGATACATTAAATACTAAAGTAAACTTTTGAACAGGATGGTCGATGTAAATTGTTATTAATTTGTTTAAAGATGTTTGATTGTTTAATGTATCGTGTTACTGTATCTAAACTTTTGAATTGGTTCATTTCTATAAATTCAGTTATTATTGTGTCTTGTGGACTATGTAAACATCTGTTATGTGAAATAGCTTATTCAGGACAGAACTAAATAAAAAACAAAATGCAATTTTTATGGTCCCTCTTTAAAAAATAAATAAATAAATAAATAAATAACATTTTGCAGACTCTGCAAGGTGTATGTAAACTTATAACCTTAACTGTAAATCATGTCTTGTACAGCACTCTGTGTCTAGTGTTTTCTTTTGTTGGTGCCATTATACTTACTCATGTCATGTTCAGTTCATATTGGTGCGTTGCCTCACAAATCCTCATTTTGTTTCTTGATCTTTGTTTTGTAGTTTGTCACTGTCGTCTGTCTCCTCTACAACTCTATTTCTATAGTTTTGGTCATTAGCATTAAATATTTTAGACCTGAATGTTAAGTGTTTGTTTATAACTACATTGGAAGAATTTTTTTATATATAGAAAGAGCTAAAAGATTGAGTTTCGCTCTGAGACCATTAAGACATTACTGAATGTGTATAGTGTATGCAACATCGTAACACAATTCACCTTCTAGTCATTTTTCATACTAAACATTTTTGCCTTATCGCACCACCAAGACATCACGTTCAACCACAGAATTCGATTTACGTCACCGAGAGAATGAACATGCATTTACAAGTTATTTTGTTGCTCTTGGCCTACTGTTGAGATTATATTTTGTAGACTGTGGGTAAATTTATAGTTTTGGGTGCTGTAAAGCCAAGCATCTCATTCTCAGTCTCATACAGTCTCATACAGCATTTGTCAATAGACCTGTCTGGAGGAATCTGTCAGAGCTGTACTGCAAGGCCTGTGACTGATAAAGCTGGATAAGTCTGGCACCAAATATACAGCAATTCTATCTGCTGTGAACCAGACAGACAAGTCTGGAAGAACTGCTAGATGACATTTTGACATTCTACAGGATCAGTTCTCGTCCATTTACATCAAGAGATGTGTGTTGATGAATTTCCACTAGGAAATTCTGTTTTACTGAATAGATTACTGCATGTAAACATTTAACAATTCATGAAATAAATCAATTCCTATGTTCTACAATTTACTCTAACCAAAATAAATGTAAAATATATATATATATATATATTTTAAACTGACCACATTTTTTTCTATTTTCATACATAATGTACTATACAGTACATACAGTTTGTACAAAGGAAAAACAAATCAAAGTCTTGAAAGTTTGACTTTTTGGCAAAAGTAAATTAATTTTATTTACATTCCATTCAATATATGTGGGAACTCCAAAATATATTACACAAATATATTACTTAAATATTCATTCATTCATTCATCTTCTTCACTTAATCCTGGTCAGGGTCAGGTTCACTGGTGTTAGCTGGACTGTTAATCATTCGGGGGTGAGCCCAGATTTTTTTTTCATAAAAATACTTTTAAAAATGTACTTCTAAATATACTGTTTTCATGCTTTTTTTGCTTGCATGTTAGGGCTAATTGCTTAAAAAAATTGAAAATTGGACAAAAAGTCTGATTAAATTTTATCTGTCTAAAACCAGACGGATAAAATATAAAACTTTTTGGCTATCTAACATGAGACTAGGCTAGTTTGGTGTCACTAGCCAAGGGGGGGCACAACTAAGCTATCACTGTTTCAGTTTAGCTGCTACAGTGCCATGCAACGTACCTTATTTGTCCTTATGCTCTCCTCATATCATGTTCACATAACTAGGAACTCATATAGACATTTACACATCTTGTTTTCCTGCTCAGCCTTAGAGGATGTTAGTGTTTCAATTTCAACCCCTTTAATGGTAAAAAAAAAATTGTGTATACCCATTTTTTCCCTCACACTAACTTACTGTGTGAGCTAGCATTCGGCAGAATTGTCAGTCAGTAAGACACAAGTATTTCCATGTATTTTGGTCTTGCCTCCATCCACTGAAACTAAAATGCAACACTCTGTTCATGAAGATACACAATTACAACAATGTGGTCTTCTTTTAATGATGTTCAGTTACATAGTGACAATCCGCTCCAAGTGGAGAATTATTCACTGCTAAAAAAAAAAATCTTCAGGGCTACAGCCCCGAATGCCCAAGCCAGGTTATGCCCCTGGTCATGGTGCATCTCGGTGACATGGGTTCACACATGACACCATGCACACACTCGTTCACACACTTATTCACACATAGAGGGAATGTGGATCTACTGATCCATCTACCAGCATGTTTTGGGAGGTGGGAGGAAACCTGAGAACATAGAAGAAACCCATGTGAACATGTGAAGAGCTTGAAAACTTCCCCACAGTCAGTGACCTGATATCAAGATGGAACTGGAGGCCTTTTAGCTGTTAGGCAGCAACACTACCTTCTACATCACTGTGCCTCACATAACAGAATATAAAGTTTAAAACTTTCATCTACTTTGACGTTATTGAATAAAAAAAATAAAAAAAATACATATACTGTACAGTAAGCCATAACTAACTATGAGCATATTAAGCTCTGGAACTTGGTAGTTTCAGAAGGTTTTGTTTTTAAGCTATCATATATCTCCAGCAGTTAAGTTCAATATGGAAACAGCAATGTCATCGCAAAATTGTGGTTAAAATGTAGTCTATTATGCAGAAAAACCTGCTTTCCATAAGAACTCAATCTGCAGCTATGATGTTTCTCAACTGCCGCTCCCATACACTCCCACCACTCCCAGTTTTTCCATAGACTTACTGTGTTTTCACACCTATTACCTAGCACAGGGAAAAAAACACCAGTATTCAATTCAAATGTACAAAATGTTGCACATGTGAAAGCACCCTTAATCGCCCATTATGTTTAGCTCTCAAGAGATGCTGGTATATGAGAGAACATATAAATGTGAGTGTTCATGTGGGCTCCTGGCATCTTCAGACAGCTTCTAAAAATGCACAATATTTGTCTCTTTGTTATAAATGAGCTCATAGCACATTGTGGGGCTGAAATCAGAGATGATTTAATAAAAAAAATACAGGAAGCAAAGTATTTTACTGTGTTGGCAGATGAAACCATGGATATCAGTGGCATAGAAGAAATGTCTTTGTGACAGCAGGATTAAACCATAGAGATATGTGGTCTTCCATGGTTGGATATCACTAACATTTTGATCCTGGTTACGGTTCTGATAGTGAATAATCTATTGACATTTGCAAATTTTATAAACACTCATGCATAACTGTTCCATCGGGAATAAAAATGGAAATAAATAATAAAATTTAACATATTCATATTCATACTATACAACCTGTGTATAAATCTTCTAAAAAAAAAAAAAAATCTGTAGGCTATATGTATGTATATACAGTTGCAATCAAAATTATTCAATCCCCATTGCAAATCAGGTTTAGTGTCAAAATGTACGGTCTTTCAGCTGTTTGCAATGAACAAATCAAACAAACACAATTTAAATAGTTCAACACAATGAATGCTTCAAGTGAATCTTGCCAGTTCAGGTATTTCATGTGTTCCAACTCAAGGACACCTGGTGCACCTAATGAAGCCCTTGATTAGTTGCATCAGGTGTGCTTGAGACAACACCTGTTTTGCATATTTGTGCTATTGTGAGGGATTCTATTCATAGGGTTGAGTAATTTTGAAACTGGAGAAATTATTATAAATTGCATTTTCAGTTGAATTTGAGGAAACCACTTCAAGCATTCATTGTGTAGAACTATTTCAATTGCTTTTGTTTGTTCTGTTCATCTCAAACAGCTGAAAGTCTGTACATTTTAACAATAAACCTGATTTGCAATGGGGGTTGAATAATTTTGATTGCAACTGTATAATCCAGTATTTGTACAAAAACATCCATTGCAAAAATGTCAAATGCCAATGATTAAGGGACAAAACCTGAATCATAATTCTGAGTAAAAAGGCATTGTAGAAACGAGTAGCCATGGATACTGCTGGCCACAAGCGTTCTTGGGTGCGCACACTCACGCCCACACACACCACCTACATGCACAAAACCATTTATAGGCACCATGCACAAGGTATGTTCATGAGTTACAGCTGAAACTATTCTGAAGTGGTTGCTTGGTTTCAAATGACGTACCTGATCTCATATCTCAAATCTTTGGAAAACAACTTTGAGTGATTCTCAAACTCTGAAACAAGGGAATTTATAAAGTAATAGATATCTCTCATGACTGATCATATTCATATTTTCCTTCGTGTGCATTTATTAATCATATACTACATGTATGAATCATTGACTAAATCACAGTATAATGCAACAGCCTGGATCTACAATATATAGTGTGGCAGAAAACCCATCACATCTGGAAATTTTGGCATTTTCTACTATATATTGTTTTGAAAACTACTGAACCAAAATATGATTCCATTTGCCTTCCTTCCAGGGTTTTGCAATTTGAATGCAAAATCAAGTAAACAATGCAATTTTCGGAGGAGCTCACAATTTTTCAAAATTACCGCATATTTTCTGAAGATTTGGGCCAAGTGATGTCATCGCAATGCACATTCAGCCGAAGCTCTCCTTGATTCATGTGTGTCAAACATGAGTAAAGCTAAAAGGTCTCATTTACCAACAAACATCACTGCAAAAGACTGTGCAAAACAATTTGGTGCAATTGCAATTTCGCCAATTCAAGTAGTTTTCTGCAAAAAAAAAAAAACCCACAAAAAACTCTAAGTTGCACAGCAAATTTAGAAATGCTACAGCAAAATCAAACTGGTATTTGACTGCTGGTATCCAATTACAAAATAAATTAATTACTCTTCTGTCCATTTCTCTTCAGCATGTAGCTATCCAACAACTTGATCAATGCTTGATTAAATTAAAAACATATTTCGATGTCTTCCGTCATTCATTCTTCTTCAGTAACCACTTTATCCTGGATCCAGAGACTATCCTGGGAACACAGGGCACAAGGTAGGAGAATTCATCCCAAGGATGCCAGCTGATCACAGCAAACACATTCACACCGTGCACACACATTCACACCTAGGGGCAAATTATAGTAGCCAATCCTGCTACTGGCATATAATTTTCTTAAATTTGGTGTATCAAAGCATAAAGGCAAAGGTTTTGTTTTGTTTTTGGCTGTTTGCTAGAATTCAGGGACAGCAATGCTAACAAGTTTTCCCAGACCACCACTCATACAGAATATCACATTTTATGATTTTTCAAAAAATTTAAGAGTTACTCTTTAAGTTGATAGTCTGGATAGGCTAATATCCCATTATGTGTGCATACTGAGGTGTTAATTGTGAGAATTTGGACGTATGGAGTATTGTAAGGTGGCAATATTACTGTACGGTGGCACCTTGGCATGCTGTTAGTCGAGGTGTTAATTTGGTCGAGGGCTAAAAATGTGCACACTTAGACCTGTGAAGATGCTGAGTGGCAAGGTTTGTAAGACAAATGGAGAGTCTCTTGGGCTCGAGGTGCAAGGTACGTAGCATGCGGAAGCTCACTGCACATGCAAGCCATATGGATGCCTCTGTCAAAACTGTGAACTCATTTACATTCCAAAGTACTGGTCTGGCTTATAAAGCATCACACATGAAAGCAAAAAGATTTTTCTAAAGAATAGGGTGTGAATTGGAGGGCGGGGGGTTGGTCCCTTTGAGGAGAATTACACAAGAATATCTTCTGATGCATACCACATATTTTTCCGTAACTCAAAAAAAACAAACTATAATAAATGTTCTCTCTTAATGTGGGCACTACAATGCCTGTTTATATTATGTAAACCCATTTGCTGTGTCCTAAGTGCTATCACATTTGCAAGTGCTGGTGTTTATAGCAGGACTGGTTGTCACATATGTCTCTCTTATTAACTCACAACAGCAGGGAAAGGTCCAGTACTTCTTTTTTTTTTTTGGCTTAGAAGTATTAAAAGTAATTTTATATTAGATGGAAGGGTTTTGAAAAAGCATATTTTGAATGCTCGGTCTTCACTTGCCTTTCCAGGTAAGACTGAAGAGCCAGGCAATAAACCCAAAGTTTTTAAATGATTTATTATGCTTTTCAGACTCCTCATGGTTTGCTTTACAGGCACATCTTTGTCCCTCATGTGAAATACCAAATGCTACCTAAAAGATTAAACCTAGTTATCTCTTTTGTCCTTAAAAGACAGTTACCCAAGAGACTTTCTAATTCCTTGGGGTCTCCTGAAATGGGGTAAGGCAGATATTCATTTCCTTGATTTTTTTTTTGTCTTGGAGAATTCACCAAAAAATTAAGACAAATTGGGTCTCAGGGGACAATCCTGACACTTGACAACAGTGACCTTTGGTAAAGAGTGTTATACAATATAGCACAGAGCCTCTGTGGGCCAATACCTTGAAAACTGAAACTTTTTTTTTTTTTTTTTAGCCTTTTGGCTTTGTCACCTTGGATTTCAAATAAAAAAAAGACTATAAGATTTAAAGGGCAGAAAGTATGCTTTAAATGAAGAGTGGATGTACTGTACTCTGGATCAAACAGAGTTATTTTTTTTCCTCTGTACTTTTAAAGACCTTATTTACAAAATAGAACCTGGCCTCTCTGTTCTTGAGGCTTGCCAGACGTTTATATCTTATATTAAATCCTCTGAGATCATTCTGTCCCCTAATGTGTGTTTGTTTCTTAACAAAGCACCAAACCAGAAGTTTTCAACCTTATCTTTCATTCCAGTCATATACATAGCAGATATTCCTAGAAGTCAATTGAAGACCAAGAACAGCTGATCAAATAGGGGGAATCAGATGTGGCTCCTGTTGGTCTGGAATGAAAGCTTGCAGCAACACCAGTCCGATATGTTTGAAATGTTATTCTGATTTTTCAATATGATTAAATTTGATATATTTCTATAGCGCTTTTGAAAACAGACAATATGGATAAACAGTAGGCAGCTTTGCAGAAATATGGATGTAGATTTAGATCTCAATGAACAAGTTAAAGGAACCCATTTTCTTCTGGGTGAGAACAGATAGTGGGATTATAAATCATTACAGTATACAGGTTTACAGGTACAGACTAGTAAAGGCACACAGTACAGTGTCTTGAACAGATGTTCAGTATAAGTATATTGGAATGAGCACAGGGCAGTCTTTATGATTACAGCAGCAGTTCTTGGGTACAAATCTACACGATCCAGATGAGATTATCCACTGACACAAAGTAGAGTCTTTGTCATAAATTGTTTATGGGATGTGCACATTTTTAGGGTATACATGTGTGACCATCCACAGCTGCAGAAAATTAGTCAGAAAACTCCAAGCAGAAAAACAGCATCAAGATGAATTAGGGAGATACAGCAGTAGAAATGTGTCTGTCACAAGCATCACATCAGGCCTCAGGCATACATGTATGCATTTTCAGTTTCTTAAAATCTGCTTTACTGACAATTCTATGACCCTGATATGAAATACCAAATGCTACCATAGAGACAACATTCCTGTTAGGATTTCCCCTCATGCAAAGTGCTGGAGCATGCAGTGCACCCTGAAGCCCAAAGCACAATGGCACACTTCCGGGTTTGCATTTGACATTTACTTTGTTTACCTGGCACACGTGTATTTGTTATGGTATATGTCCTGTCTCCTCCACTGTGATATTATTGGATGTCTCCCTCACATGTTATCACTGTCCTCAGCTGTTCTGAGTTTTCCCGTTGATTATATTTGGTCTTTAAACCCCTCGTGTGTCTGTGTTCAAACGCGAAGTATTGAGTGTTTTCACCGTACAAAGCCTTATCCTGTGTTCTCATTTGAATTTTTTTAAAATCTTGTTTCTAATTTCTCATTTTGTGCTTTGCCTTGCCTGCTTTATGCCCGTTTGCCGATCGCCTGACCTTTGTCTTTAATTAAACGTGGCAATTTAATTAAACATGACAATTTCATACTTATATACACATATAAAACATACTGGAAAAGATTCAAAAGACACTGTAATTTGTTCATTCATCTTCAGTAACTGCTTTCAAGAATAAACCCTGGACTGGACACCAGTCTAACACAATTCTGCAGTGTTATAACCAATTTTTCAAATAATTTTTTTAAAATTCCATATTGGAAAAAGTATTATTAACACTAAAAATACTGTAGATTTCATTGCTGAACCCCTATTGAAAGTGTATATCAATCCAACAGTGAGCTTAATGAATGTCTGGAAAAAAAACCCTCAAAAGACTATGTCTTGAAGGCATCATATCTTGGGTGCTTGAGGTGCCAGCCAGATTGCTGTTTGCTGACTCTTCAAAATTCACTGTATTAAAATTTCAAAAGGAACCTCATCTTAATGTTTCCGTCTGCACTTGCCTGGTGTGTTTGGACCCACAAAGTTGCTGGGAAAGCAAAAACATGAAACACACACTCCTACATCCACACAACCTCCAAATGTTCAGGAGCTCTTTTATATTTCGTGATTTAGTTGAAATGGGGTTGGAATATGAAAATGAAGGTGATAAGTATCATGAAGCATGAAGCATGAAGTGCTTGTTTTAACGTTGATCGAATTGTCCCATGAGGTGCTGGTTAAAGAAAGACAGCAGGTGCCTTCAACAGGGCACTTTTTTCACACTAGCGAAATACTGCATATTAAAATCGCCCGTGTTAAATAAACCCTGACCGAATAGATGTGAACCAAGCGAGTTAAAATGTTATTAGTTCAACTTTCCAAGAATTTGTTTAACAACAGTGCTAGGTTGAGAATGAAGCCACATATTTAGCAGTGGCTAAACTGGAAAAAAATGTTTTATGACACATCTATGCTAATAAATGTCAGTTAGTGTAACACAATTTGTCTTCTGCAATAATATGAGAATTTGAGGGAAGGAAAAGACCTGAGTATCTTCTTGGCTGCTTGCAATGTTCTCTGAGTTGTCACCTGTTAGTGCTGCCACAACACAACTTGTATCATATGTAAAAATTCTTATTCCTTTTTCCAGTGCTTGAGCAATAGTGTACCTGTAGGAGACTAAGAATACATTGTACCCTGTCCTGTGACACATGTCTCACCAGGCTTTATCTTCTCTAGTGAGACTGCATAAGGTCAATTTTAAACTCTGTCAGTATAGAATGAATGTAATAAAAATAACTGGTGAAAAGAAAAAAGAAACTATTTTCAGTCAGCAATCCTTAGACATGCCAGCTATCCTCATACTGAGTCTCAAACTTTCAGATGACACCTTCATAACTCTTCACTGAGACATTGCCCTTGGAATGCAGTTTTTCAATAGCCAAATAGTTATGAACACATGTTAATTTTGTACTAGAACACCAAATAAACTAAAATGTAGGGGAAATAAAAAATCTTGTTACCTTAAAAGCTTTGTTTAGGGACTGGAGTGGATGTCATTTGAATTTTGGTATTCTGGGCTGTTTTTTTTTTTTTTTTTAATCGGCTGCTTTTATCACACTGACCTAGCAAACCTGACCAACGTGCTTGACTGATTTCCAGAAATTAATGCCCATATACCACAAAGCATACATTCAGAAAATCAACCAAATTTTTTCAAGAAAATCTTCCATGGTAACTATAATCTCACCTGGGCCGTCCGTCCGTCAAACTGTGCATCCATCTAAAATTCTCGTTTGCACGATACCTCAAGAACGAGTGGCTGAATATTTGTTAAATTTATATGGAATTATCATTGTAACCAGAAGATGAACTGATTAGATATTGAATTGATCCAAACAGTGTGAAGGACACAGCAAGGTCAAATGTCTGAAATAGTTTTTCTTCAACAGCTTCCATCCTGTTGGAAGTTAAATTTAAGGGAATTTCAGGCATACAAATTAGAAACAAGGTCGGGCTGGGCGATATGACAAAAATATCATATCACGATACTTGAGGAAATTTCTACGATACATATCATGATTATATAATTTAGCTAACAAACTGTCTGCAAAACAGTAGTAACAAACAAAAAAAGTTAAACTGCGTTTTGAAGATACTTTTCTTTAATGCCTACAAAGACAAAGAAGATTACGTTTTTAAAAAAAAAAAATACATCAAATCAATGGCATCCACTCAGTACCATTTAATTTCTAATTATTAAAAAACATAAAAAAAAAAAAAATACATACTGTTTATAACATTATATGTTCATTCTGAATTTGATTTATTTTTATTCCATTATATCCCTAATATACAAACATATTCATATACCTATTCACACCTAGGGCCAGTTTAGGTAGCCAGTCCACCTACTGCCATGTTATTGCCATGTTAGTGGGAGTTAGTGGGAGTTAGTGGGGGAGACCAGAGAACCCAGAAGAGAACTGAAGCAGACACTAGGAGAGCATGCAAAAGTCAACACAGAATGTAACCTGAGCTCAGGATCAAACCAGGGACCTTGAAGCTGTGAGGTAGCAACAACTACCCACTTCACCACTTTATAATTGTTAGTGTTTGCTACAAATAGTTACCATACTGTACAACACTAGAGTTACAGTGTATCTTAGTAAAACCATACTTACTTGAATTTTTTTTTTTTATAAAGGTTTATTAAAGATTAAGATTACCTTAAAACAAAGAAGTTTGGTTAGCTTTATTTCCACCAAATTAATTGTGGCATGAAACAGTCAGTCCACTTTTTCTAATGTGCTGGGAGTACATCAGAACCTAGAGCCGCCTCTGTAATTCTGCTTTGTTTAATGCTGCGTGAACATAAAGTAAACACGAATGTGTTTATTTGTGTCGCTTTTTTCAGTTCCTTTTTTGGTTCGACTTGCCTGTTGCTCTCCTAACTCAAATCTCCGCCACCTTAAAATACAGGGCCATCTTAAAACTGACTCCAGATCGTTTTTTTTGGGGTCGGTGAACAGACATTTAATGGTCAAGACTCTGATCCTGGATCAGTTGTGTTTAATAAGCAGGGCCCGATTCCCAAAACTAGTCCCTCCTTCTAACTCGCGCTTCCTCCCCCTATCTCTCTCGGATCCCAGCACTGTCATTCACTGAGCTTTCAGTTTAACACAAAAAAGAAAAACAGCGCGAGCTTGTCTTTCTTCCTCATACTTCTTGCACCCTTTTGGTCGAGGGAGGTCCAAAGCGAAGCGCCCACACAAGGCAAAGCGAATTATTTGCCAGGAAAGAAGTCGAAACTGTTGCGTTCAGTGCTGAGCGTTAGCCTGCGCTGCACTGCTTACATTTCCTCTTTTTTCCTTCAGCTGCTGGATTGACGAAGAAGCGGCGTCCATAGCTTTCGACTTTATCGCTCTCGTGTGGGTGTGTGAGAGCGTCAAGGAAGGACGTTTCCGTTGTTTTTTGTTTTTATGCTCGAGCTTTATGTGTGTAAACGCCTAGCTTGTTGACCGGTGGACTGAAGTTTAGTTTCCAGCACACGCGGCGAGTAGCTGCCACGGTGCTGCATTGAGAGCGCGTGCTGCGCGTTGTAACATTACACGAAGACTCGTTTTTAATTATTATCATCATTATTTTATTTACACGCTTACTTATTGCATGAGGTGCTTTTAGAGCAAAGCGGACTGCTTGTGTGTTCCTCGCGCCACCACCGTGCGGACAGAAGAAGCACATTACGCCTCTCGTGCACACTCGAGGAGGAGGAAAAGACTGCGAATTTTGACGGGATTTTATAAAAGTCCGAGCCACTTTCATGCACTGAAAACACCCAGAGGAAGAGGTGGAGGAAGGTCATTCCCAGGAGTGCCGCTTTAATTCTGCGTTTTCCCCAACGAAACAAACACCTAGGCTATAAAAAGGTTGGTACATCTCGTTTTTTCCGTGTCTTTGTTGGTCCACAGGTGTGAGTGTTTACTGTGCGCGTGTGTGTTCATGCTGCATCTTCATGCACTATTCGTGTTATTTATTTATTTCTAAATTATGATCTTCTAATGAAAACTGATTTAAAACATACTGGGCACGTTGTTTTCCTGTCAATCATATCCATCTTGTTTGAGTGTTGAACTCGTAGGAACTATTGGTTGGTGATTTTTATTTTTTTGCACTGTATGTTCTTGTCTTCTTCAGAAGACAGATTGGATGCGGAAGTAGCCAAGTCATGGAGCTTCCATAACATCTCGGACCTTCCCTAATTTATCACACACAGACACACGCGGTGTTGTTTTCGTAATGCGTAAAAAGCAATTCGGTGTATTATTTCACGCGCACGTCGCATCGTGTCATGAAAACAGCACGCGAGCTAAAGTGTTTTTGCGGAGAATATAATGCTCGCGAGTGCGCGTGCACGCAAAATCACTGTAATTAGCCACCGGTGGCTTTAATTAACCAGGCGACTCAGAAGGCCGGGTTTAAAACGCAGGGACGAACGAGAGATTTGTATTTTTTTTTTTTTTTCGCTCCTTCAGGACTAAAAGGCTCAGCTAATTAATCAGGGCACGCAGTCGGCGGCGCTCGAGCCGTGTGACGTCATGGCGCTAGTGCGCTAAAGGGGGAAACCCTGCGGTTTGTTCTTCAGCAAGGAAGAGACCTAGACTGAACCCCAGGCGTCTCCTTACTGGACACATGGTGCATTACCTAGCGTGCTAAAGCTATTACTTGACACCCGACGCAGTGCACTTGTGTATGCAGTGTGGAGTATGTGAATGCACTGGGAATCGCGCCAGGACGAGGGTCATCACTCATCTTCGGCAAAACCTATCCCATTTTATATTGTAAACTCTGTTGTAGTATAAACGCTACACATATTGTGATCGTTGATCATTTGTGCCGTTTTGAAGTGCGTCAAAATTGCAGTTTCACATCCTTTTGTCCCTTTATGGACACCAGTATGATCTATAAAAAGAGCCTAAAATATGCCTGAGCATCACACCCAATATGTGGTTCTTCCAAAAAAATTGGAAGCAAACAAATGTCTAGAAAGTCTTTCTATAATCTAGCATTAAGATTTCCCATCACTGGAACTAAGATGCAGGGCTCCAGGCAAAAAAATAATCTAGGAGCCATTGGCTCCTAAACCCAAAATATTTAGGAGCCAAATCAAATTTTCAGGAGCCCAAATATAGTGATGTCATATGACATATGATGATATCATTGTTAAACGGCTACCTCACACTGCCTTTTCTTTCCCCTCT
>JANDJT010000114.1:8052552-8072368 GCA_024331685.1 Stegophilus panzeri | reverse complement strand
AAATTTTGTTTGTGGGTAACGGTGGCCACTGGCGACTGGCAGAAAAAACATGGTCGCAAAATTAAAAAGTTAGTCGCGTTGGCGACCATTTTAGTCGCCATCTGGAGCCCTGAGATGCCTAAACATGTTACAGTATGACAGTTGCACAAAGTGAGATCCATGAAGACACGGCTTGCCAAGGTTTGTGTGAAAATCTCGAGTGGTCTGCACAGAACCATGACCTCAACCCCACTGAAAACCTCTGGGATGAATTGAGATGTTGGCTGTGGACCAGGCATCAGTGCCCAACCTCTTGTGTTCTTGTGGCTGAATGAGCGCACATCCCCACAGCCATGGTCCAAGATGTAATGGAAAGCTTTCCCAGAAGAGTGGAGGCTGTTACAGCAGTAAAGGGGGAACAACTCAACATTACTTGTTTTAGAATGGGATGGTAAATACTCAGTAGTGCACATACTTTTGTCTAGACAGTGTATATGTTCTGCCCCTGCTTTAATATAGCAGCAAACATGGTTTGATGGCGCATTTTTGATTTTTATTTGGCTCTGTGTCTTCCCGCACACTACCCATTTCCAACTATTCATTGGTGGAGAGTAAATGGTTAGATACTATTCATTTTGAAGAGGGTGGAATATGTGAAATTTGGCAGTTATATTGCTGGCACTTTTCTAGCAATCTGGGGCTGTCCAGTGCTGGGTCAGACTGATTGAGAACATGATTCTGTCTTTATAGACCACCTGGGCTTCTCCATCAGTAGGAGTTATTAATATCATTTTTTTATCAAATACTGTAATATTTAGAATTATAAGTCTACTGTTGCTTCCTGGTGATGACCCTGTGACTCTTCAGCACTATCGGCACTGATGGTCGACCTTGGCAGGGTCGTTAGGTATGCCATAACTCCACAACCCACAGCATCTCATCATCTAGGATATCGTCCTTGTTAAAGTTGACAGGCTTGGGTGAGGGCAGTGGTATGAAATCCTCCACAGTTGAAAAAGGCTTTTGTTAAACATTTTGCTATTCTCTATGTTTAGCTAATTCATTAAATGACTGTCAAGTTTGTCAGCAGGCGGTGTGGCGTATCCCAAACGCTGTTGGCTTGAGTGAAAATCGGTCAAGCACTTCAACAAGATATTAATCAGGTTTACACTTGCAAAAAGGAATATGTGAACATACAGGATCATATCATGGTTCTCATGCCCTTTCATAGGGACTTTAAGGCACCACAATACCATGGACGGTTATAAATTCATTTAATGCCATTTTCAGTATAAAGTCGATCATAAAACCGAAAATGATCAATATTTTGATAAATGTCTCTGTAATATTCTTCTAAATGGAGGATATGAATGCACATTCCATGAAAACGGGTCATAGAGAAACAGATTTTTGTTCTAAACAATGACAGAACACATTTTTTTTTGAAAAACAGGTTTAAACATAAATGGAATAATCCTATTTTTGTGCTAGCAAGTGTGGTTTATAAAAGAAACTGACATCTTAATGAAATATAACTTGATATTTAGAGCACGTAACAAATTTTTCAGGGATATTTGATATGATGTGATTGTAAGTCGGCAGAGGTGTGATTTTCTTAATATAGTTTAAGGTTAGACATGTTCTACATGCAATATATCCTTCTGATCAAAGAATGACAGATCGACTGATTAGATACTTATGTTTCATATGACATGGCAACAGAAGCTTGCAGAGAGTCGGCTTGCTTACTAAGAGGATGTCAGTATCGGGTATATTATACTGTAACTTATTTCATAATATAATTTTGTTTAAATTATGGAAAAGAGGTTTTTGGGATTTCATTTTTAAACTGCAAACATTTCTCACAATATCATAAGCTTCCAGTGGGGTCGACTATATTAAATTAATGCATGTCCAGGTTTCCATGAGTAAGCCTGTCTGGTTTGTGAGCAGCTGGCTCAGAGCAGTCAGGCCGTGGGTCACATTACATTCCCTTACACCGTGAAACAAATCTCCTCAGTAAATGGCGTGAGTTGTGTGGTCTGTACTAAAATGAATCGCAGGATCCCTTTTCCTGGCTGGTTGTTTATCATTACACACTCACAGATTCCTCTTGTGCAAGATCCTGCTTTTTTAGCATGTTTACTCTTTATTGCAGCCAGGTTTGTCGACAGAGTGTACATAATTTTAGTAGTTGCATTAATGGTTGTATGAGAGGACATTACAAGATATTTATAGGTACTTTTTTGTGTTTGCTTTTGCCAGGTATTAATTGTAATGATTGGGACCATACAAATCTTTTCCTTTGAGCTAATCAAAAGGAGTGAATTAACTGAATTCTGTCCAATGCGTCATCTAGCCAGTGATTTTTTAAAATATAGAAGTGTTATTATATTAGCTAGTTTCAGTTCCTTTTTGCTTTTAATGGTTATTCATTATAAATATTCCAGTTTCAGCAATTGATTAAAGTAAATACTGATATAAAAGACACAGAGATGCAAAAATGTGTGTGTGTGTGTGTGTGTGTGTGTGTGTGTGTGTGTGTGTATAATATATACACACACACACACACACACACACACAAAGTAATTTTTTTGGTTAAGGAAATTCTGTAGTCCAGGGAAGTGACAACCCACTCAGACCTTCCATTACAGAATGGAATTTTACATCACAAGACACTCATGCACAATCATAGGACACGTGTTGTTAAACTCGGACCTTTTCTGTTTTGTAAGCAGAATAATTGGGAACTTTCATGCTAGTTTTTGCATGCGCAGACATGCTCATCTGACATCTTCTGTTAGGGAAAAAGATTGTGCTGCAACAGCAATCATTCAGTGCATGCCCAGTCATCTGAGTGATTAATAGGAGTCTAAGAGTAAACCTACTGTTTAGGGGTGCAATTATTGTGAATTTACTGAATCAGCTACCACTTTGACTAATCAGTTAATTTAGTCATGAAACTAAGATGACAAAACCAACAAACAAAAAAACATGTATGAACAACATTGTGTTTTATTATATTGAGCAAAGTTCTTGTAATTAGAACCTTCATGCTGAATGAAGCATGATGAATGCACTTCAAAATGAATAGTACCTAACCTTCAATTGTATGTATGTAAAAGGTTTAACTTTTATTTTTATATAAACCCTCAAAATAATCTAGCATAAAATAATCTAGTTCCAAAATGTCTCCAGATGACCTCTCTCCCTGTCTTTGTTAGACATGAAACCGTAGAAAAGTTGGGATAATTTTCTAAAATACAATAATAAAAAAAAAAAAAAATCAAATAAAGGTTCAAGAGAATTACTATTTCCAGTTTGGGAACTGGAAATGAGTTTGTAAATTATATTGCTTATTAAACTAAACAAAATAATGCAGGTCTAGTTTTTATTCTCAGTCATTATTCATTCATTTATCTTGAGTAAGCGCTTTATCCTGGTCATGGTGGGACCAAAGACTGTCCCGGGAACGCTGGGCGTTGGACCTCAGCTGGGACGCCAGTAAATCACAGAGCATAGTCATAGTTGGCTTTGATATTAAGTATGAATTCAAAAAAGCAAACAGCATATCAAAAAAGTTATTTGTGAATAATTTCCGTGTCTGTTCTATCAGTGTCCACATTGGTTTCCTCTGTGTTCTCAGGTCTTCTTCTGCCTCCCAAAAACATGCCAGTAGGTGGATTGGTTAAGATAAATTGCCCGTAGGTGTGAACGAACATGTAAACGTGTGTGCAAGGTGCCCTGCAGTGTACTGGCGTCCCATTTAGGGTGTATTCCTGCCAAAAGTGCACATGGGATAAGCTCCAGATCTACCACAACCCTGACCAGCATAAAGCGGTTGCTGAAACAAGTTAGAGTGGTTCAGTTTTCTTTACTTTCATTCCCATAACACACCCATGGGAAAACAGTTGCACATTGTACGGCATTGCCTTCCTGCACAATTCAAATAATCTGCCAATTAAACAAAGTCAAATAATTTGAATAAGCAATACATTTGTAATACGGGAATACCTTGTTGGCAGGTAGTGTGTTCTACTATCTTAATTCCTGATCAGTGCTTGACGTGTCAAAATGACGTAATCATGATTGTGTCTGTGTGCTATATTTCCTTGTGGTTGTCTTACAGTGTTGGGCACATAAAGATTTGTAACCACACATAAACGAGGACCTGAATATTTCGATGACGATCTGAATATTTTAGAGTTGGTGGCATGTGCAGAGAAGAATGTGTGGCAACATGTTATCAAAATGGTGTGCCAACATGCAAAAATATTTCAAATCATGTGCATCATTGAAGGCTTCTCCTTTGCTCCCATCCATTTTGTAGCAATGTCTTGTGTCAATGACTGTTTTCCCCTTAGAGCTAGTAACATGCACAACAAGTTCTGCTAGTGCAGGATTGTCACCGTATGCAAACATTTTCTGATTTAAAAAAAAAAAAGTAATTAAAAAGTAGGGAATTATCACTGAGCTACTTAAATGAATATAAAATGCTTTCTTTAAATATTGCAGGCACTCTATCCCCCCCGCCCCAAGGTATATACTGAAATGATTAACTGACTTAGTATTAGTAGTAAGCCCTGTTTCTGTTTTCCCCTGTTTAAATAGTGCACATGAAAGGCCATAGCTAGATTATGAACATTACTGTGTACAGTTTTTCAAAAACGAATGTACAAATTTCATGAGTGTCATGATTTTGTTCCTTGTTCTGAATAGGCTGTTGCCAGCTAGCATGTTAGGGAGCTTGGGGCTTGAATTTGTGGTGAGCATTATTGATCATTCTCAGCACATCAGCTACGGGCACATGGTAGCGATTAGTGAGTGTTGGTGGTGGTACGGCTGTAACAGGGTTTTTTTTTTATTTAAACACCTCAATGTCACCTAAATAAATAACGTTGTCAAGTTGATGGTAAGTAATTGTGTTCATATAATGTGAAATATATGGCAGGTTTACCTAATAAATCATTTAGGATAAAAATTTACTGTGAAGTTGTACTGTGAACAACCATTAATATTAGATTTCAGTATTCAGATGGCTCACATAGTCTTCTAAAGGGTTATTTTTCATGTAGCGATATGGAAATATAAAACTTTGACTTATATCAATGTCTGTTTGATTTTAATTAAAATTTTGGATTCCATTTGTTTATAAAATAAACAAATTATGTAGGTTGAATCCATGATTCCTTCAAAATGATTTCTTGATATGTAACTAATAGACCACGTAATGTGATGTATAATGCAATCATGGTACATTAGTGTGTACGTTGCATACTCGGAAATGGAACATGGCTTGACTAATACATCATCAACGTAGCCATAAATATCAGCCAAGCCGAATGTACTACCAAAAAGTGGTGATTTTTTAGCAATTTGCTGAGATGGCTCCCATTATTTCATATCATTAGTTTTTAGGAGTGGGATGTGATTAATGAAGCGCATCATTAAAAGGTGTGGGGGGGGGGGGGGGGGGGGGGAATCACCATGAACTACTACCATGTCAGTATTTTTCATCAATGTGTGATCTTCAATTATGCAAAAATTATATATAAAAAAATAAATAAATTGAGTTGACCTTTTTTAAATGCCTTTCATTGACATTTTGGTCTATTTTCACTTTGCCAAATGGTTTCCTACATTACCCACAAAACCACCCAAAATAAGGTTCCAAAGCTTCACTGTTCATGCTAATAACACCATCAGTTCCATTGTGCCTGTCATTTCATCACTCACTACCTAACTGTGCGTCGTATAGCTGCATTGCATTCTGGAACCTCAGTCCATCGGTTTGCTGTCTATACCACGTCTGCACAGGGTTTCTCATTAATATGACACTGGATGTCTCTGGAAAATGTTGCGTGAGAAATGAAGGACTTGCTCTTGGTGTTAGGAGCCAACAGTAAAACCTGACTGTGATCGTAATATGAATAATAAGAATAGCTGTATTGGCACCCTGTCCAGGGTGTACCCCGCCTTGTGCCCAATGCTTCCTGGGATAGGCTCCAGGTTCCCCGTGACCCTGAAAGGGATAAGCGGTAGAGGATGGATGGATGGATGGATGGATGGAAGAATAGCTGTAATAAGAAATATTTGCTCTTGTTTTTAGGAAACCTGACTGTAAATACATCAACCAAGAAATTGGCACCTGAATCACGAAATGCATCACACAATATTATTGTGTATTTTGTGTATTTCAGAGTGGAGTTTTCCTACAAATTGCACTCAGTAGGTGCATTCTCATTAAAAGTAATGTTTGTATGAAAAACAATCTATTGGTCATGCTTTCAATATTTAATAGCTCTGCAGTAAAAAAAAAAATATGTTTGCAGTAAGAATTTTTTTGGTTCCACTAAGATATTAAGCTTATGGTGTAAACTAGGTCTGCAGCTTCTGTTAAAGCCTCTTCCAGCATGTGTGTGCATGAGTGTTGTACACTTTACATAATCCTGTGGGTGCGGATGTGTGTGTACAAAGCATAACCAAGAAATTTTCTTTCCTAGTGCGAGCTCAAGCCGAGCACTACGGTTTATTGTCGAACATATTAAACTTCGTTCACTCGGCTAGCAACTGTTCCCTCTAATTAAGGGAGAGTGTTGTCTTCTGCTCCCTCCTCACCAAAAGTAGATGGAGTCCAGGAATTAGGAGGCTTGAGCCGTGTGAGCACGACTCTGTGCTGTGCCCGCAATCCATAAACGGTTCTGTCACACACACAGAATGCGACCAGATGCACTTACGAGACTGCGCCGAATTGAATATTTTGTGGACCTTGAGGTGGCTAGAATACACATGGAGTGAAGTGGTTGAGAGATGCATTTCAGCAGACAACATAAGAAGAAATGCAAATTTTAGTTGTAATAGCTACATGCTAATTTTTGGTGTTCCTGTTGTTGGGACCTTTGGGTTCTCACCCCCCCACCGAAGCATTTTCTTGGCGAAAACCCTGGAAAATGTGATCTCTTACACATTATTAACTTAAACTTAATGTCCTGTAATCTTCCACAAAGCAGTTCAGAGAAGCGCATTCCCCACACGCTTATATTGGCACGTCAGCAGGTGTGTTGCATGCGTTTCGTCACCTCTGCCCTTTTGTGCATTCCAGTTTGCTGTTAGTGCGAATATTAGCACCTTTTGAAGAGGCCAACAGTTGTTTCCAAGTCAAGGATGACTGTGTAATGATTAATGAGTTCAGCTGATTCTCGGCACACTCTCCTGCCTATTCTCTAATAATGCAACATGTTCGCTTATGCTAATTGAGCTCTGCAAAGAGTCCGGAGAGTGTAACGAGCTGAGCATGACTACACCTGGAGATTATCTCAAGGTACAGAAATGCATTTGTAAGAAATTGTGTACTTTTTGTTCACTTTTGTGCTTTGTAACACATGGTGCATTTTCATTCGGGAGGAAAGGATCATTTGGAGGATTTTTGAGAGCGTGGTGTCCACTGAGATGATGACAGTGACGTGCCTGTGACAGATGCTTCCACTCGTTGGTCTGAATTTATTTGTGTTCCTTACACAGCAAGCTTTGACACTCATGCTGTTATCAGGTGTGTACGGGACAAATGGACTACGTTCTCCTCCTTTTCCATTACCTGTATTAGGGATGGAACCAGTATTCAGAATGAACACAGGTTTTATTTTGTCTATTGTCAGTAGTGTGCTCTAGTAGCTTGACTTAAACACTGCCTTACTGAGCTCCAAAATAAAACCAAATTTCTGTATACTGCAAAAGGAATATGCGTTTATTTATAGATCCGGCACTCCATATAGCTCACACAGACCATGCGCTGTGCACAGGGCAGCATATCTCTGCCTTTTGTTTTTATTCATCAGTATTAAATAAGAATCTTTCCAGGAAGTCAGACAGGCATTATAGTGGAATGCTTTGACTAGCAGCAGCACTGCGTCCCAGCACCGTGGTAGATTCTGCTAGCATGTTGGCGAATTTTTCTGATCTTTCTGGAATGTAACAAATGCAAAAACTAAAGCAGGTCTGATTGAATATTTTTAGGTTGTCAACTGGAAAGATGTTTTGAATTAAAAATTATTTATTTTTATGGCAGGGCTTTATTTATTTATTTATTTATTTATTATTATTATTTTTTTAATGATAAGATGCCCATTTAATTGTCATGTGCTCTGAAATGGATCTTTAAAAAAAATCTTATCCACACTTAAATTTTTTTGCATGAATTTAAAATCTCAGAATGACGTGTATTTGTAAGGATTGTGTGTTTTTATGTATGCAAGTACATAAGTGTGTGTGTGTGTGTGTGTGTGTGTGTGTGTGTGTGGGTGTATATGTGGGATCCCCTTGAGCCTTTAGGACAAGCTTCCAAGTCTTGCTTTGAATGTAATCAGAGCATAGCACATTGAGGTCTACTGAGAGGGTGGATAGGGGCGGGGTGAAAGTCACCCACTCACTGAGCTGAAATGTACTAAACACCGCAGTCTGCAGCGGCACAGGACTGATGCTGTTTATAGACGCATGTCTTTAGAAAAATAATAACAGTAAAGATATTTTTGTAAAACACTTTCTGGTACATGGAATGCATCTCGCAATAATTAATGTAGCATTAAAGAAAGCACATCTGTAAAATAGAAGGATTTCAATATTTTTAAAAAGTGACTGTGCTAACTGAAATAAGTGAGTAAAAGCAAATTTAAAATTAAGGAAAGGTTGTTAAAATAGTGATCAATAGAAAATTAGTTGTAACAAAACAGTGACACCTAAAATTTAAAGAAATGCCACACTTGGGTGGTTGGAAGCATGACAGAAATTTACATCATGATACTTTTAAGGCATTTCTATGATTCACAGTGTATTTCATGACATTTAGACTTGCTTACAGGTTCCCATACATAGTGAGTTATTTAAAACAGAAAAGCTGGGACACTGGGAAACGTTAATGTTCTACAATTTTTAAGTCTTAAACTCTAATCAGCTGCTTCCAATTGGAGTATTTATTCTAAAATATACTGACTACACTTGGAATATCTCAGAAAACTATATTTGTGACCTAAAACACTTAGGGATATGCTGTTTATAGGAAAATAGACTAGGTGGGGTGCTGTAGCTCGAGGTTGATTTTATTTTCCTGTAACAGCGCATCCTGATGTATTTTATTCCTCTTACACTACAGCAGTTTGCAAAGTTTTTTTTTTTGGTAATTAAAGAATGACACGTTATACTTTTTATCTCTTTATAGTTACATTTGATGTTCCTTTTATCACTTACATCAGAGTAGCTACAAACATTTGTTTCCTCACTTCTTTATTTCCTTTCTACTGAAGTTAAGAAAATGAAGCAACTCTTCTTTATTGAGAAACTGCCTGTGTTGGAAAGGTTAGTTACAGTTTTATCTGTTTAACTGTTGTGTCCCAAATGACGTACTATACACTATGCACTTAGACTATTCACTATGTACTCTACCATCTAGTGTATGAATTTTAGAAGGGTGTGTATCGTCTCAAATAGAACACTAAAGTTTTTTTACTAAACGGAAATATGAGCTGTTTCCCAGGCGATGGCACATGACGTCAAACGCATGTAATGCGACTCCTCTAATCTTGGCAGAATACCCTGAGTCAATGAAAATTAATTTCGCCGTGTCACACTTTAAAAAAAAATGTTTTATTTATTATTTTATTTTGAGCAAATTTGAGCCAGTGTCAGCTCCTGGTAGCCCCTTCCCTCTTTCGCTATGTAAGCAAAGCTGCGACCGGGTCCTAAAATTCCACACTTTGTTTTATCAGTTGAATAAATGCATCATATGGGTACTTGAAGTGCACATCTTTTGTTGGAATTTTCAGTGTGAGCACATTACTCACACTATTTATTCTTGCAAAATGGCATAGAATACACATTTTGAACGCACTTTCTGAATGGTAGTGCTGATACTGGAAATAAATACTACCAAATACCCGGGGTGGTGTAATGCAGCCCGATGCGAGTTACTGTTACTTAAGTCTTTGTGTAAGTCGTTGCTATAGAAACGATAATGTATTAGAATGAGTGCATTAATATAAACCGCATGATTTGCCCACTGTCAGAGTCCTGCTGTTATAGAAAAGAAATCATAATTTTCTGACACTTCATATTTGAGAATTTAACATCGCTATGGTCATTTGCCTGATGTTATAATCTGCTCTTTTCCGACGTATCCGAGCCTTCTATTGGTTAAGGTTAGGATCTGAGGAAGACAACCTTCATAAAAGGACATGTTCTAGCCAGAGCTGCATGGGAACTTGATTCGAGTCATCATGCTGCTTGTCAGGCCCACGCAGCAATTACGCTTACATAATAATCACTGCTGCTCTCCAGCTGTTGGATGTTTGAGTCAATCGGCAGGTCCAATTTTTGATCTACAGAAGTGGAATTTTTCATCTACAGGAATGAAAATGTACAGTGAAGGTGATCCTGAATGGGAGTGGCTGCACAGAGCGGATTTGCTCATCACGTCAAGTTGAGCCAGTTCACGTTGCAAGGGTAGTTTGGAGAATGAGAGATGAGCGAGAGGGGAGGAATGTTTGAGGCAAAAAATCTTTCACCGAGAGCTTTTCAATCCTCTGTGGAGAGCACTTGCTTGGAGAGGACTTAGAGCTCATCATTCCCACACATGTGATGGGAAGGCTGAAGACTGCACTACTCAGCAATGGATGTCCCATTTAACCAAGGAGTTCTTTTCAGATTTTCCTGCAATAACATTGCAGCATTTGTTTTAAAGTACTACAAATAATAGTTGTTTTTTTTTTTTAAATTCAGTTCACAAATGCTATTTTTTAAATGAAGAATTACTCAATACACTGTGAATGAACAGTGAGTTCATTCAACAACAACAAAAAAACGCTTCTCAAAGAATTATTCTAATGGATTAAAATCATTTCACCTAATAATTCTCATGTATATTTGTGCTACAAATGTCAATCTCTGTTCTGTTGTGCATGTTGTCTGAGCCATTCATATACTCTATAGGCACTGAAATATTGAAAAGCTTTTGTTTATAAATGTTTTATTTTGTAGAATTTAAAATTGATTTTAGCATCAGCAGAAATTCCAAACCTTGCATCAAGAAAATGAATACATCACCATACCTACTTCATTTAATTTATTAGCAATGTAAACATTATTTATGGAACAATACAATTTTTAAAATAATAAATAAAATTTGTCATATTACTTCAGCCTGTATCTCAATGACATTTAAAGGCAATCTTTGATTATTGTTTTTCATTAAAAAGGATTGATACTTGGGGAGATTAAACTAAGTAGAAAAATTAGGTTTTTTTTTTTTTTTTTAAAAGGCATTTCTTTCTGCATTTTTAGCTTTGTTCATTAGAACATAAGCACTAACTGGAGGTTTCATGACTTCCAGAGGATAACTAGTCATTGTGAAGTTAATGCGCAAACTAAAAGTAAAGGAAAGACCTCTGACTGTGGAAAAACATAGAAAACACACCCTCAACATGGAATTCCTTCTCGGAAAGTCGGGTTCAGTCCCCTCAGCCCAAAGTTAAGCATGTGATGTCAAATCAAAATGGCTGCTCATGGCAACACCAGTAAACAAAATGGCACTTCTTAAATGTAAAATTTATTTAGAGTTATATTGTATATACGATTATCTATAAAATACATAATACTACTTTTTTCCCCCCTCTAGATCAACCAGAATACATATCAGCTTGTTAAATCTATTGACTATACAGTTTGCTGAGGAGGTGAATATTTTGATGAGGTAAATATACATAACTCTTCATTTAGCTTGCTAGAGTTCAAAAATGATTTAATTCCAACATCTCTCTTTCGCGTTAAATCTAACTTAGTACTGAGTTTAATGTAGTATTCAAAACCCAAGTCCAATTCTACTCCGAACATTCTTTCGTGAAAATTAGGCATCTCCATTCATGTAGTGGAGTAAGAGTGGAGGAAGACTACTCTCAGTGCTCAGATAACTGACCACCTTCTTCTTCCTTTTTTTTTTTTTTTTAAGGTTTATATTAATTCTACAGGTGCATTTTTGGGATTATTTTGCTAGAGCTACAATTTGCAAGACGCATTTAATGTCTAAGACTCAAACATAATATTTACATTGTGTCTTTGTCCCCCATGTGAGCTTAACAGTCTTTCCTCATATGGCATGCTTTCACATTAAATTTCTCACTCATTCTCCAGCTCTGGCTGGTAAAGACAACCAGAGCAAACAAAAAAAACCCTCTTTTTGAAGCTTCACTGCTGTGACATTGTTTTCCATGTGTCTTATAATGCTTTACATACTCCCTTGGTGATTAAAAAGACAACAGTGTTCTGTTTGTCTTACACGCCCTTTCCATATACAACCACTATGATGAATATGCTTGCACACCTACACAGCCCCAAAAAGAATAAACTGAACTCAATGAATAAGAGTTTCTCTACTGGACAGATCTTCTCATGCAGCAGCAATTACAAATGCTGTAGGAGTAGATCGCTACAGGTATTTAGCCATTTTTGGTAGCATATGTGGACATGGCAACTAGCATAGTCAAACAAAACAAAAAAAACAACAACCAAGATACCAAGTAGATCTCCGTTTCAGAGGATGTGCTACTTTGCAACATTTTGGCTTAAAATATGTACATATGAGCAACAAATTAAAGAGAAAATGTGTCCTCAAAGAGGGAAGAGTCACTGCAAATCAATACAGAGTTCTTCTGTCTGATCACCTCTATCCTGTTATGAAACATTTAAAGCCTGATGGGAGTGGTCTCTTCCAGGATGACCCCTCCCCCATCCACAGGGCACAAGGGCTCACTGAATTTTCTGATGAGTATTTAAATGATGTAAATCGTATGTTGTGACCTTCAGTCACCAGATCTCAAATCAGTTCAGTGCCTACAGGAGATTTTGTAGTGTCATGTTTGACAGCTCTCTCCACCACCATCATCATAATACCTTCTGAGGCATTATTGTTTGAAAGAATGTTATTCATTTCCCCAGTATAGTTCCAGAGAATTGTAGAATCAATGCCATGGTCCAATGAAGCTGTTCATGGTTGCTCATGGTGGCCCAACACCTTACTAATGCTCTGTGTGTTGGTACATACTTTAATTTGTCTACAATCTTTATCTTACTGGCTAGAACGATTTGGAATATATACACGTTCTTAACAGAATGAAAGTGAACCAGTCTTTATTTGGCCAAGAGCACAGATAAATCCTGTTTGCCTTTCTGTGTGGTATTCTTTTGCAAAAGCAAAGTGGGGTGTTTTTTTTTTTTTTATTTTTTTTTTATTTTTTTTTTTATTCTGTGACAGCATTTGTTTGTGAGAAGATAAGAAATTCCAAAGCCATGGCAGGTGGCTGTGTTAGTTTATGGCGATGGCCATCTGAGAGCATGAGTCATGTGAATATCGATTTGCTCTGTGCATCCAGAGAGTCATTTCAAACAGGATGATGGAAAGGCATCTCGGAAATAAATGGGATGAGCACAAAGTATATCTGTGCCATCGTCTATGGTCCTAATACATAAGAATCTGGTGAATTATCTTTTTCCTGCTTGGCTGAATAATAATTTTAACATTCATTATAATATTGAAAATATTAGTAAAATGTAAATTTTTTTTGTATACAGTTTCCTTCGACGGTATTTAAATGACGAGGCCAAAGGGCGGCTGTGGCTCAGGTGGTAGAGTGGGTTGTCCACTAATCGTAGTGTTGGAGGTTCAGTTCCCGGCTCACATGACTCCACATGCCAATGTGTCCTTGGGCATGACACTGAACCCCAAGTTGCTCTCAGTGGAAAACTAACACCTTGCATGGAGCTATATGCTACCATTGGTGTGTGAGAATGGGTGAATGAGAAACAGTGTAAAACGCTTTGTAGAACCACTAAGGTTTTAAAAAAAAAAAAAAAAAAAAAAAAAAAAAAAAAAGAGATATACAATCCAAATTGTTGTATTGGCTATACCCAGTGCTTGTACTCTGATCGATTTTCCCTCTTTTCTCATCTTCAGAATGGCTTGATTTACTCCCATAAACAGCTCTCTGGTCTTCATGTTGGTTTATCGTTTTTAACAACAAATGCACACTCTACAGGCAAAACCATGGCTTAAACCAAGAGTAGACATTCAGAGCTATTAACGGTTTAAAAAAAGTCTAATGGGACACACCTGGACAACCAGAAACTGCAGTCATTTCCAATATTTTTGATCACTTGAAAAATGGGTTGAAGACGAAAAGTGGAAGTATGTAAATATCAGGAATGAAAAAATTTAATTCTGATCAACTCATTCATCTTTCAATCTCAAACCCAAATGTCTTCAATGGAAAGCAAAAACCAAAAGATGTTACAATATCCACAATATCTCAAAGTGTGTCATGACATCATTTATCAAAATAATAATATATTTAGACATGCATTCTTTACAGACAAGGGGAAAAATAAACATACCAAACAATTATTGTGATGGTACATAGTAGACAGTAAAATGTAAATGATACTGTGGCACATAAAGGATTAAGATGAAAGAACAGATTAAGTTTAATTTGAAATGGTTCAGCTGCCGATCAATTGTTATAGTTTGAAGTCTTAATAAATAGATATCCACTTAGAGTTTGACTATAAAAGGCCCTCGGAGATGGTCAGAGAGTCATGTGGGACCTGCACATATTGATCAGCTATATTGCAATCAACATACAAACTAATGGGTTGAACCAATTTCCCTACCAAGGTTCCCTGACCACCCTAACCCCCTCCCCACCCCCAGTGATAAATTTTATTTATATATATTATATTATATATAATTATTAGGGCTGCAACAGCTAATCGATATAACCGATAATTAAAATAATCGACAAGGAATTTCATTATGGATTAGTTGGGTCTGTGACGTCACTGTGGATAACCCCGTCAGTGACACCACTTTACAATGATGAAAAATGCACTTCGATAAATAAAACACATCTGAGAAACGGCAGACGTCACAGAGTGAACTGCTGTGGGAAAAGTGCACGATCCAGGTCATCCAAAACATGAGTGTTTTATATTAAGCTCTTCAAACAAACTCGTAAGTGTATTAACGTGGCTTGTCGTGTCAGATGCTGCGACAGATGCGTGTGCTGTTTAATGTGTTCCAGACATGTTTTCTTCAGCACAGAAATGACATTTATATGCTTATCTGTAAATGTTAGAAGTTCACACCAGTATTTACATTTTACATAAAGGCTCATCCTGACAGCGAGTGAGTCTCCGTTAAACTTCACTGAATCAGCGCGAGTCCACGCATGTGCGTCAATCAAACATCGCGCAGTAGAAAGGAAGCGCAATAACTCTGACTAAAATATTCATTTTGATCAAATATGTTGTTTGATGCTATATTTAGCGATATTTAGAAACAAAAGTAATTGTTTTTATGACCGCAGTAACTGTAATGGGGTTATAACATGTAATTGTATATACATGTAAGAAGTGTCATACTTTTACAGACTAAAGTAACATGTTCAGGTGTTCAGATGAGTGAATGTGTGTTACTGCAGAACATTCAACCTCTTACCAGTTAACACTTCGTCTGTGCTTTTGTTTTTATTTATTTATTTATTTATTTATTTATTATTTTTTATTTTTTTAGCATTTTTAATATAGTGATTTAAATTCTGCTTTAAAGCTTGTGGACAATCAGTTGTTTTTTTGTTTTCAAAATATAATGTTAATATTTAAGAAAATCCTTTGCACAATGTATAGTATAGCCCACATAGGTACATTTTAATACATTTTTCAAAGCCTTCAATTTGTACCATGTTTGAAGGACAATACTGGGCAGAATGTGAAATAAGGTTTTTTGTTTGTTTGTTTTTTGTTTTCAAGAGAAAATAAAACTGGCCTTTTAATCCAATTAACCGAAGAAATAGTCAACAGATTAATCGGATATCAAAATAATAGCTAGTTGCAGCCCTGTGTGTGTGTGTGTGTGTGTGTGTGTGTGTGTGTGTGTGTGTGTGTGTGTGTTTTACATATACACACACATCTGATTGCCCGATTCAGATTAAGACAGTATTCTGATTCCCATTCCTGGAATATGCCTGTTTTAATCGGAAATTCATTGCATTATTCAGAAAATCCACTGAGAGGAGATATATGCGCAGGTTCAGTGTACAAGGAATTATGGGTAGCAATGGCAGCATCTTGAATCTCCTGGGAAATAACGTCAGGAAAGGAAACGCACATGTGTAGATTGGCATACTTACAACAACCATGTATACAGGAATTTTCCGATGCCTGTGCGCTAGGCTTGCTGCAATAGTTGGTGTTCCCTGTGTTACACGGTGTTCAGTCGCATACCGATTACATCACTTGCCCACTGTGACACCGCCCCCACTGTCGTTTTTTTTTTTTTTAATAGTAATAAAAATCATTTAGTTCAGTTAGAGAGTGGACGCTACAATTAAGAACTAAACACGTCTGCTCAGTTCAGTATGAGCCAAATGATTCGCAGCACAGATCAGTTTTCATTTATCACGTAACGAGAGTGAGGTGAGTTGACTGACAAGACAATGGCAAACGATTTGGTTTAATATAAGCAAGTTTGTCATTGTACTGTTGTTGTTATTGTTGTTTTTCATTAAGAATAATAATGAACCCACCATTCAAGTAATTGCTGCCCCTGAATTGCCGCTAATTTGAAAGTGAAAATAAAATGCGCACAGCCACACCGACATTCATAAGCGATTTAAAAGCGAGGAGGAAAAGAAGGAAACGCTCCCCACCCTGGTGATACCGGTATTACCGGTGTTGATTAACCGGTCGGAAAACTTCCCCACAGTCACATCCCTACTCTGTGCATATAAATATCGTATTCGGAATATGGATCCAACTGTAATATACACCTTAAACAGAATTTGATGTGCATGTAAATATGGTCATTGTCTCGAAATGATATCTTCACAGAAAATTTCACCATATTTTTTTTAAATCTACCATACAATTCCCTGTGAAAGTTGTTCTAATTAATTCACACCTTCTGACCAATCAGAATCGAGAATTCAACAGCGCTGTGGGTTAAGGCGCATTTAAGATGCTACAGGTATCTCTGCTTACTTTAAAACAGAATGGTGGGTCATTTATGGCCCTGATTTCATCCAAGCAGTTCATGGAGGGAATACAGTGTTCAGTGACAGCCATGAGGTGATCAAAGGGACCTGAAAATTGATGACCGTAAATGATCCTTGTTCTTTCAGGAAGAATCCACCTTCTCCATCCTGCACTGGTGCGGTATGATTAGGTGGTGCCAAACACCGATGTGTTGAGCGATGCCTTGAATTAGCTCAACTTAATCAACCTCTTGTGCTGAGCAGAGATGTAATCTGCTTCCTCGAGCTAAGGGATGAAAGCCAGCAGGTGGCTTTGTGCGGAACTGATCGAGATGAGATTGAAAAGGTAGAGTTTAAGGGATTAGTCTTTGTTTCTGATACTGTCATATTGCTATTTAAGAATACTGCAAAATAGAGTTTGCTTTTAATTACAGCCAATTTGGTCCTGTTTTTTGATCCTGAGCTTTGCTTATATCGCTTGTCGATGACTGCTTTTCCGTTGAACTGTACAGAAAATGGGTTTCGGCTCTTTTTTTTTTTTTGGTATTTAAAAACCTCAGGATGGAAATTTTAGTGGCTTCCTCATAATTAATGCTTTAAGTGCACTTTAAAAATGCTGTGTAGCTTTCTGTTCTTCAAATCATCAGACCAATCTGACTAACTTTTTCCCTTTCACATTTATTTCTCTTGTTCTCTGCCCACCAATCTTGGCCAGTTGTGATTGTCTGTAACTTGAATGTGCCAGGCAGAAGCACGGTGCTAAGTTAGCTGCTGGGAATGCCAATGCCAATTGGGAAACTCTTGGGTGCTATGCCTCCTGTTGGGGTGCAGTCAATTCCTGGGCCTCATTTCCTGGGCTGCATTGTGGGTGAGGGTTGTGCGTACTCATCCAATGTATTCTGCCTCAGTGGGCAGAGGTGTTTGTCTGCATTCCAATCACCTTTCAGGGATCGATCTCTGATTTGACTCAGGCTTCTCTGTGGATCCCATAAACCCCCCTAATGCCTCTAATATAAAACTTTGCACTCGGATACCTCGCACTCGCCTTTGCCTTGTCATCTGTTAGAAGATCTGAGCGAAAAACAAATGCATCAGACTTTAAAACACATTCCCTTCATATTACTCACAAAAAGCACAAAGACAGTAGGCCCGGCCTTTTAGCTGATGCATTTTCCCTTTGGCAGGGTGTGGTGCTTACACATTGTTTGAGTGGTCGTGCTCATAGACATTTTCACCACAGGCCTCACCCTTAGAAACGCTTAGGATGTTATTTTTCTGCCTTCCAAAAACTGAATTGGATTCAGCAGCTCCCCAAGCTGATATTTATTTTGACACAGCCAATAAGGTATGGATTTTACACTTATAGGACCACATGGAAGTGCATCTTTTTCAGTTCTATTCACAGAACATGGTTAGAGTGCTGCAACAATCTTTCTAAACGTAACCTACTGTTATCAAACTGTCTTCGCACTGTTTTGAGGAAGTTACACCCAAAACTGTTCCTTTGTCACGTGGAAATAACCATATCCTTTTTTTTCCATTTCATACTCCTTGTACATTCTTGAGAGTAAGTCAAGTAGGTTGAATATGTGTATATCACACCCAGACTCATTTTGTAAGCCTGCACTTTCACCACGAGTTGCTATAGATAAGAGCTTGGAGTCAGGGAGAGAGGCCATAAGCAAGACAGCAGCATGTGACTGCAGCTCAGTGCCAGAAAACAGTGCAAGAAGGGCTCTTTGTTGGAGACTCCCTCTCGCTGCTTTTTCCACTTCTGAATTAAGGCCAGCTGCTAATGTGGTTCTGCATGTGACATAACCACCGAGGGTAAATTGAGCTACAATATGCACAACACCAGAGAAGAATCGCCGCATTGAATACCACGATTTGACTGAGAACCGTTTTAGAGAAATTCTGTTAGCCTGGTTAAAAGAGCACTGTTATGGTTCCCAAATGCTTTACGTTCCATAAGCTTAAGTGGTTAAGTTTGTTTTCGCCACATCTGCAAGTGTCTTGTGACTCTTGAGGAAAGAAGAAACATTTCAGCAACAGTCACCTGAATCTTAGTCAAACGTTTCCTTTTAGGCCGGCTGCACCGTAGCAAAGTTTCCACCGAGTTTGTGGAATTGTATCATGCTGTAATTCCACCACATATTAACATTTTTCTATTCCTTACCCTACATTTATTTCCAGTGCAATAAAATGCCTCAATGCTAAGCTGTATTTATATTAGTAGTTGGGTGAAATGCTGAGGAAGAGCAGTCACTATTCCCTGGCAGGATCCCTTGTATGACTGAAGAAACAGTTGCTTGACCGCTTCCTGTGACTTACTTGAAGTATTAATGACAACAGAAGGGCCTGGTCATGATCATAAGGGTTCTACTCTTGATGCTGTCACACATGCCACAGACTTTTTTTTTTTTTTCCTCTCTCCAGGCGTCCAGACTGCAGTCCCTGTCCATCAGATCTTTTCTTTTTTTTTTCGTCACACATTGAAATGAGATGTTCACCATTTCCTTTCAAGCCAGCTTTTAAATATAACGTTTGCAGAAGAACATTTTAATGCTTGGAACCAAATCTGTCCTCATTTGACTTAATGCTGTAGGTTAGTGCTGCACGATTATGGCCAAAATGATAATCCCGATTATTTTTGATCAATATTGAGATCTTGATTATTTATCACGGTTATTCATAGATTTTAGGGACAACATATTTTTATTGCACTTTCACATTTAAATAAACAGACCGCTGCTTTCACCTCCATGTCGTGC
>JANDJT010000114.1:8023185-8050592 GCA_024331685.1 Stegophilus panzeri | reverse complement strand
AGGTCACATGAAAAGATATAATCAAATATTTACAAAAATGTGAGGGGTGTACTCACTTTTGTGAGATACTTCGTGTATATATATATATATATATATATTTTTTTTTTTTTTTTTTCCATTGGTGTTCTGTCTCTTTCTTGAGTGTACTCTGTCATTTAGCAGCCTACAGCATAGAGTAGTTTCTAAATGGAGTGACAACCCACACGGGCTTTTGGGTGTGTCTGGGCACAAGGGAGGAGGGACAGAAACAGGAAAAAAAAGGAATGAAAGAGCTAACTGGTGAGTGGAAAGTTTTCTAGTGTCCCCCCCCCGACATGTTTCCTATATGCAGGCAGTCGGAGTGAGTTGTGTTACAGCAGTGTAACAGAAAACAGGAAAATATGAATATAAATAAGCCTGTTAGTTAAAAATGAATGGTTCGTAATGGTATTTCTCACTGTGCTTCACTTCGGTTAGGTCAGAATGCAATCTGGTACAAAAAAAACAGTGGATGGCTTGGAATTGGGCTCTTTCATGCCTATTAGGTGAGGCTTTACTAGGTGAGAATACACACACATGCATATACTCATTCATTCAAAGTTTTGTAGAACAGAATATGCCAAAACAATGTACCATCGTCCTTGACTACCTCAAAAACTGGTTTTTGAAGATTGCAACATTCCTGACTGAAACCTGGAAGCATTCCGGACCTTTGTGTTTTGAAGGGAAAAAATGTTTTTGCCCCAGAACATGGCCACTTTTGTAACCGACTGTCAGGGTGGAAAGATTTAATGGTCTGTGAAGATTAAAAGACATGCTGTGCTGATGGATCTAAAAACTTTTTAATCTGAAAATTCTCTTTTTAATGCCACTCTAATCTTAGGCAGTGAAGCCATTAGAGCTAGAGAGAAGTGAGCATTAATGCAGGGATTCCCCCATAATATACCCATCAGTGCTTTATTAATAGCCCATGGCTTGCCTCGGGATATCCCCCACTTCCTGCTAACTGCACAACAGCAGAAGAGCTCGGCTTCCCCCATCTAGCCTCTCAAGCAAGTTCGAAGTTGGCTTTTAAGACATTTCACTGACTGCATTGATTATTTAGTAGGTTTCAGCTCCAGGTCTTTGTTAGAACTGTAGACCTTTTTTTTTTTTTTTTTTTTTTTAATTAAAAAATTTTATGGCCAGGTATTGTATTAGGATTTACAGAATAACTGGTTTGGAGTTAAATTGAATAAACTAGCAGCTACTATGAAAGCTGAAATTTTATAGCTTTGTACTTTTAGTAGTAACAATTTCTGATGCAAGAACATAGATTATAAAAGTATTAACCATCCTTAATTTCATAAACTCAAGTTCCTGCTTACACAATTGTTCTTTGAGTATCTAGTTATAGAAGTGAAATGATTTATAATTACACGATCTGCTGTCTTCCTCATGTTGTCTGAATTTTTCCTTGCCACAGTCACCTCTGGCTTGCTCATTAGGGAACAGTGTTCATTTTTAATAAGTGCTATACAATTAAAATTGAATTAACTTTTGACTGATGTATTTTGTCACATTTTTGGAACAGAATAGATGCATAAAAACGTCCCATCTTATTCCTACTGATGTTTCATATCTGTATCTTTTAGAAATATAGCCACCCTTCAAAATAAAACACGTGCTTTTTTTTCAAGACACGTGTAGCCAGCCAAGCATGAATTGCTGCCCATTCTGCATCACTTGGCAGCACAACAAATTCGAAAGAAATTGCTGTCTGCCCTTTTCCGCATACCTGAGCTCAAAGATTCCCATAATTGGCTAGTGTCGCTGTTATTGACAGTGGAGAGACAGTGTATGCCATCTTGCCCACTCAGAAACTGCAACCACGTTTGCTCTCTTGACCCCTGGCCACAGATGGGTGTCCAGGAGTCCATCCTACTTCTGCAGTTAGTATTTTTGTGTACACTTACCAGAGCAGCTCCTATGTCCCAAAATATGAACAAATTAGTAATGATGTCCCTGACCAGCAGAAAAAACAGTTGCTGAAGATGAACAAATGAGCACTGTAAACAACTCACAAGTCGACTCGCAGCTCCCAACATGCCCCCTTGTTAATGAACGTGGCCTTTATTTCTCCCACAAGCTTCATATCTGACTGACGTCCACATAAGAGTAATAGCGGTTGTTTATTACAAAAGCGAAATTGGATGGTTGGATTTTGATAATTACAATGAATATACAGTCATACAGGGAAAAAAAATACAAAATGTGTTGGAGGTTGTGCATAGCAATGTGGTAAATGGGAGTCTTATGATAAGCAGAAGATCGGTTGCAATCACAAGCAGTTATTAGAAACCTCAGGTTTTTGTAGGTAGACTGTTACTACAGCACATCTAGATCATGTAGGGTGTCTTGAGAGTTACAGAAACTATAGCAGGAGATGTGCATCAGGATATTGCAGTGAAATCATTTTGGGCAGCAGGCGTGCATGGACAACAATTATTTGTTATTGTATTAATGCAGGAACATTTTAGTGTTGGCCTTTTAGATTGTACTGTTTTTGTGCAGTAATGTTATAAGATGTGTGTTTGCATCATTGGTTTCATTTGTGTTCTTGGACTGATTTTTCCATTACGGTCTACTGATCCCTTCCTTACCATACCACCCGAGTCTAAAATTGACATTGGTTGAGCTTGAGATGGCTCTTTTCAACTATGGTTGAAATCTAAACCAGTGGTGTGATGGTGCGGAAAAAGACCTCGATTGCTATTGACGAGGTGCCTGATAGCCTGCTATCAGAGTCTGCAGTAAGGCTTGGAGGTGAGAAATTTTTCAGGCTTGCATGCCCTGTATTGTGAGAGCATTCACGGAGTGATTTGTAAGAGTGCATTTAGTTATGGGCAGTGCTCTCAGAAGGATAATAGGAAAATTATAATAACATTTTTTAGCAATCAAATCTCAAAATGAATCTCTAATTTACTGTAGACACAAACCTACACCTGACTGTGACATTCCTGCAGTGGAAAATATTCCATTAAGGAGTCATTGAAAATGGCAGAGTGCAGACGCACTCAGACAGTACTCAGGAAGAGCTGAGAAATGGCTGTCTCTTCTTTTTGCCTTTCAGAGATTAGTCTGCCTTCACACCTACTTTGCTTGTCATTACACGTCAAGGCAACAAATTGAACCAGTGGCACGTTGTGCTGAGATTCTCTCATCTTTGGTGTCTGAAATATTTATCGCATTGCACTAGGACTGAAACAAATTATTGCTGACCTAACATTGATAAGAATAGAAAGAAATGTTTGTTTTGGATGTCTTGGCTATGTCACTTGATCAAGAGCGAGAAAACATTCAAAATATGCCTGAGGCAGTGATAGTCTGAGAAATGTTTTAAACTCTGGAAGTCTTCTGAAGTTGATTTGCTTGTGAGAATGGCTGTTAGCTTATAACTTTATAATAAGTATTTAATCTGAACTGTAGTAAGAGCCAAAAGGTATTTTGGACTAGTCTGACGACTATTAATGAGTTTTCTTGAACGTTATGCATGTGCTTGTGTGAAAATGATCCCAGTTCTTTCGTTTATTTTATTTTTCTTACTTTTTTATTTTTTTTATTTTATACTGTTATGGGTAGGTCATATCTTTGAACTTTACATAAGACAAAGGCAGAAGTTTTTTTTTTTTTTTTTTTTTTTTTTTTTAAATAAAGTTTATCAAGAAATAATAAAGCTGCTGTTCTAGAAAATAAAACAATTTCTGACCAATCAGATTTGAGAATTCCACAGCACTGTGCTTTAATGAATATTAACATAGCTTTGTCGTTTTGAGGGTTTTCAGCAGCTGAATGTCATATTATAGCGTAACAGACCTTCAGTTCTCTGAAGCTCTTCGGCAGAGGATATTCCTTGTAGTCACTTATTTAATTGTGATTTTAAGCTGGGACAGTGAATGACGGCCTTAATGTTTTCTTTGACCTATATTATATGTTAGTGTATCAATCTGTTGTGAAGGATGTCTCACTTTGGTTCATCACTCAGTGGGTTAAAACAATGCTGTCAAGTCTGGTCTTGCATTTATTGGTGCTGAAAAAAGTAGTCCTGGCAATATTTTCATACAATGTTTCTTCCCTGACTGCCTATGATGCACCATAAATACCTGGTTACTGATTTCAGTATTTGAACTGGCTTTCTGTCTGGAACAAGAGGTTTTGTTCAAAAAGTCCTGTACTGTAATTTCATTTTGACTGATCCATGGCAGCCTGAATAATGACAAATTACACCTTCCGATTCTATCAATTGCTAGTTTCGTGATGCTCTGTATAAGAGTTCTGTCTTGTTTCCATGATCAAACCACGATTTGACTATCATTATCATCTTCCCCACGGACCATTGCATTGATTAATTAGCAGGGAGATAAAAATAATTCAGAGAGACTTAAGTTGCTGGTTGATGAGCCGAACTCAGCTCGAGAGCAAGTACGAAATAATCTCATGTGGTCTTGTCCTACAAAGAACCTGATGTATATGTTTATTACAACCCTTTTTAATTGAGACTGCCTGAAGGGACAGTTGATAGGGCTCTGTAAATAGGGGATAAGGATGATATATTCTTGGTGTGAATCAGAAGTGGAGTGGACTGGAGGGAAGGATATTGAATAGATTAATTTTATTTTATTAATTGATAAGGTCTGAAGCTTGGAGAATGGCTCTATCATGATAATGGCCAGCCCTTGCAATTCAGATCTAATTCGTCATGTCCCTCAGTGCTTGATTTTTCACCTTTTTAAATTGCAATTAGCTTTGAGTTTGGTCTTGTGTCCTACATTCTTGCTTCTTTATTACTATAAGACTGCACTTGGATAATGACAACATTTATATCAGCGAGATACATTAATGTTTCTATAGTTGCAATGCAATGCTTAATTACACAATTTTAGCTGAATGGCAAACATCAAATGAAATGGGCACTGGTCTAGTGTCTGGTCTGATGCCCAAATTGAATCATAAACTCGATGAACATAACCATAACAATGCTCTTACCTGTCCTAGTTAGTATGAGCTAGGGATGAAACGGTTACCGGTTTCATGATAAAATTCCCCAATCGTTAGTACTACTGTGTCACATTTAATCATCACTAAACTCGTGCACGATTAGCATGATTTGTAAAATGCGTGGTAAATGCTGTCCACACACACCCAACATGAGTCTGATGCAGGCGCAGCATGCAACATTGTTTTTTGAGTGTGAAAATGGACGTTACAATTAAAAACTGAACGCGTCTGCTCAATTCAGCAAGAGCCAAATGAGTCAGTCACATCACAGATCAGCAGGAGATTTCATTTATCAGGTGATGAAAGTGAGGCGAGCTGACTGACAAGATGATGGCGGAAGATTTGGTTTAATATAAGCGAGTTTGTCATTGTACTGTTTTGTTGTTTTTGTTGTGTTTTTCATTAAGAATAATAATGAACCCACCATTAAAACAATTGCCACCTCCATATTGCCACTAAAGCGAAAGTGAATTGCGCATGGGCATTCATAAGCTATTTAAAAGCGGGGGGGGGCGACTGGCATAAAGTTGGCCGATTGGCATAAAGTTGGCTTGATGTTGGATGGGGCTGCTTGATTATGGCAAAAATCATAATCACGATTATTTTGGTCAATATTGAGATCACGATTATGGGTGACAGCGGATAGTGGAAATTGTAAAGAATTTCCCTGCTATAACTATAAAAGAGCAATTTTGTAAACAGAAACTTATGGCAATCAATGAGTATGAGCATCAGAGTTATTTCTAAATTAATTACAGTTTTAACTTGGTCTATTGTATCGCGCTGAAGTGATAAACCGTTCAATGATGGAGATTTGAGAGCAAATTGTTTGTAGAAATTGTAGTCCTAAGGCTGTCCAAAGAAGGATGTATGGGATATGAGATTAGAAATGAGATTCCACAGTGACAAACTGGACAGTAGATGTAAAAAATGGACTATGAAGTAGCCTTCTAAGGGAAAGTAGGCAACATACAAACTGTGAAATTTTAAGGTATTGTGTTCACCAATTTATAAAGTAGCACTTTCTTCTCTTAAAAAAAACAACAACCCAGTGACAGTTTGAAACTTGAGGTGACCATCACGGAGTGCTGACCTTGGAGTTCCTTCTGTCAAATACTTAAACATTTGTCCTGCTTTCTCCCCAGAGGCCCTGTCCCGTCATTAAGCCCTGTTTGTCCCCTCTTCAACCTAGAACTCCTGAGGGAGCTAGCTGTTCAGCTTCTATTATAACAACGGCACTTGAGGAAAAATAGGCACAGCAGCGCCTTGTTTGCTGTTGCCTCAGAGTGGATAAGCCAAGCCCTAATGCCCTCGTGTAATAGTCAAGAGTAATGCATTAGCTCTGGAGAGGTTCTTCTCAACCGCATTGTTTTCTCATAATGATTGCTCATTCCTCTGGCTGTACAGTAGCTTGATAAGGCAGAGGAGTGGAGCAATAGCATAGAGAACACCATGGTGCATGTTGAGTAATGTCAGCTGTCTATAATTATTCCCTCTCTAATGTTCTTCCACCAGCTGGACTCCCTGCACTGAAGAATGCATTAGCTTTGAGAACCACCGCTAGCTTGTAGATCTGCAGCTGCTGTTCAGTTCCTTAGTCAGTAAAAGTTAAGAATTCCCCAAAACCCTGCACTGATACAGTCATTGGGCGTTGTGTGTAAATGTTTTCATAAAGCTCCTGCCAAAAATTTCAGTAATGCAGATTTTCTCTAAACCTGCATGCATGTGTTGAATTGCCAGTCAGTTGGAAATTACCAAGCGTGTTCATGGCACAGCTGATTTACATTTAGTGACACACATAAAGACTGAAAACTGAGCACCTCGTAAGTGTGACACATGCTAAATTCTCCAGAAATGCAGCTCAGCCATTGCAGCGAATCAGCTAACATAGACCCATTTGTCAGTAATGTGAAGTGACAAGAGTTTAACAAAAAGTTCACTAAATGTTTGTGTGCATTTGAAATAAGTAAGCTGTTTAAACCTGACAACATACTTGTGTATAAAACTGCAAACTCATGCTGCACAAGGTTCAGATTATCCTGGTACTTAAATTTTACCCAACCCAGAAGATTTTGTAAGATGCAAATGTTTTTCCAAACTAGCTGTTTTTTAATAGCATGTCCTAAAGCTCTATTTACAAATAAAATAATATAATGTATCCAGCTTGTTAAATTAGGCTTATTGTGAATTTAGGGTCACTATAGCACTGCAGCCCTCCTGCAGGACAGATGACGTTAAGGCTCTTGGCACTCTTGGTTGATTCTGAAAAACAAGTGTGCTTTATGGCTTCTGGGACGAGCGTCTTGGGGCCTTTTTTCATTGTGATGGTTTACTCTAGAGTGGTAGCTATAATTGCATTCTGCTGTACTACTTTTTTTTTAATTTTTTTTTATTTTTTTTTAGAGAGAGTAATTTGAGACCTTCCTTTTGTAATTTCCTATGTTCAGGTACTGAATGAGCTCAACATGTTATTTATAGGGAGGAAAATAAAATGGAAATCAAGGTCAGCTCTGGTACTGCTGCTTTTGCTTTTCAGCATCACTTCTTATTCACACTTTTTTTTTTTTTTTTTTTTTCCTCAGTGCCTTTCTCAATCATTTTTTTCTAACTCTCAACACTACACTTCCCTTTTTTACTATACCAAGGCCATAAAACTTATGCTGTCTTTTTCCTCAGCCCCCTCCCTTCATTTTTCCTCTCATTCCTTTCCTTTTAACCTCCCCATTCTGTTTCCTAGATTTTTTTTTTCCCCCTGCCAGTCACATGACTGGAGGGTGTGGGCTTTGCGTTCTAGGCCACTATGAATGATTCAGTAATCCAGCATGAGCCAGGGATCGCGCACACACATCAACTGTAAATACTTAGTCATAGAGACTTTCCAACCTTCACTTATTTTGTGTAATATCTTCACATTTTAACATCAGAGTACACTGGTACGTGTTCTCGCTCAAAAATATGCCAAATAAGTTTAAAAGTGGTACTGAATGAAAATATAACGTTCATAGTAAAATATTGATGAACATTATTACAAAAATAAACAGTACTGTCTGTACCATGAAAATGTACTGTACTCTTTTATTAAAAAAAAAAAAAAAAAAAATGAAATTAATATATTGACTATTAATAAATATGAAAATAAATAAAAGATATACATCCAAACTGAACCAAATAGTAACATTCCAAATAACAAATAAAAATAGAGACATCCAAAATGAATAAAAAAAAAAAAAGCCAAAAACACTTCAAATAATACAACAAAATTTGTACATTTAAATTCTGCCTCAAGAGGTCGCTCTCATACTGTATAATGACAGCGGACCCTTCTCAGCCGCTCCCGCAATGGACGCAACTGGGAACGATCAGTTTGGATAACCAAAAGTTCCAGCAATCAGTTATCGGTGCCAATTAATCGGCAAAACCCCTCAATCAGTCGACCTCTAAATTTGACTCATGCTCTTGGCTTGATTTTCCTGTTAGAAAACTGCATGGACATGCATTAGGCTTACAAAACAATATTAATGATAATAAGAAAATTATGAGTTTGAGCAACAGTGAAAATATCAGCCGTGTGGAAGCATTTTGCACTTTCCATGAGGGAAATTAAATAAGAGATATGTAAAAGGACTGTATTGAAAATGTATTGTGTTGAGCTATGGTGGGACTACACATTATCCCTCTTCAAACTAGGTAGGTCTGCAGTTATTTTTTATTTATTTATTTATTTTTTTAAGTTTAGCTGTACAGTGGTCTGACAAAGGACAGAGTATTCTATGAAAACCAGGATCAACAACATATTCGTTATACACAAATCCTCTGTGTAAACGGTCATGTCTGCTCAGGGTGCAGCTGTTTTTCGAAATCAAATTAATTTTAGTTTCACAGGAGTTGTGCTTTGGTCTGAACCATCACTGTGAGGTTAGACTAATCTAATAATGGAAGCATGGGAAGGTTCCAGTTCTGTAATTGTTGTGCAGACTAGTGCAAACTAGAAGTGAGCCCTACGTACAAACATCTGGCTCAGTGCGCTGTGACTCATTATGGAGGTATTACACAATCACTCAATGTCTCAGGGAGTTTCTCCTTTTCATGGCAAGCATGGGCGTTTGTGTAGGTGGGGTTGGTGCAGGGAGAGCAGCCGGGCTGCGGGCTCTGCATTCTGCCGCTTTAGTATGCAAGGCAGGTGTGGCTGCAGTCAGAGGGAGGCAGGACGCCGCCCACACAAACATGCTCGCGCGCACACACACACACTGCGTATTGCACTATGGGCCAAGATGCCTGACTCCTACTTACAAATCTGTCTGTTTCTCATCTTTCTTCTTTCTTTCATCTTTTATTCCCTTGTTTGCTCCCTCCATTGTTCTCTCCTGTCTTTTTTCTCCTCTTTCTGTTACACACTTACACACTGCGTCTTCTCATTGTAGCTGCCACCCTGCTGCAAAAACATAGAGCATCCAGTCCCCTGCTTTGATCTAAACCCTCCTTTCTCTCTGCCATCCCTTTTTTGTTTTGTGCATGTTTGCCATCCTATTTGCTCGCTCTCTTGGTTTTCTGTTCCCTTGTCCGAGGCTCAGATGACTAGTAAATGCTAGACAACAGGTATGGGCTGCGATTCACTGATTCCAAAACCTCAGAACCTTAGAAAAAATAAACAACAATAAAAAAATTAAAAAAAAAAAAAAAAAAAAAACCCTGTCTAATACGTTACAGAACCTTGTGGCTTTCCCATGTGTTAAAAAAAAAAAACAAAAAAAAACGGTACTAATCACTAGTTGTTAGCAAGACGGCAGGGTTTGTTTTTCCTCTGTTTGCCACAGGGAATTCTTGATGGTCTGTTGCGCATCTGTGTTGCCTAAGCACTGGGTTGATACTCAAGCACTCCATCTCTATGGATTTTACCACACACATTAGGGCTGCATGATTATGGTCAAAATGATCATCCCGATTATTTTGATCAATATTGAGATCTCGATTACTTATCACAATTATTCATTGATTTTAGGGACAAAATATTTTTATTGCACTTTCACATTTAAATAAACAGACCGCTGCTTTCACCTCCATGTCGTGCTACATTCCTGCTAATGTACAAATCTTTGCATCAAATTAGACCGATCCTTAAAGTGCATCATCTCGTAGAAGCAAAATATAAATAAAATAGTACCCAAAATATAGGATGAGTAAAAATAAAAATGCCATCAACCAAATGAAAATATGAAATCAAATATAACAATATGCAACCAAATGAACACAATTCAGACGAATGCAGAAAAGGCAATAACAGTGTTTACAGGAGGAGAGACGCAGCCAAATCACCCAATAGAGCGGTGACGCAGGGATGACAACATTTTGTACAGAAACCCGGAAGTTATCATCACACTGGTTCCCTCGACAAAAACCCAATAGGATTTTCCCATAGGCTTTTGTATTATTGCAAAAAAATAAGCTTTGTGATCAACAAAAGTTGACAATTCTAACACGTTTTGTCCATCAAGATCATTTTCACAAATGAACATAACTTTCATGAAGTTTGAAGTCTAAATACAATTGCCAGAAATAAACAGTTAACCGTATGCTATAAATGAACTACACCACGGTCGCTCGACTTCAACGTCACCATCACCAAGCTTCCGAGAACTTTTCCAAACTTTATTTAAAACATTTTTCATAATTTGGATTTACTCTCTGGATGAATCTTCATCCATGTTGTTTTTTTTTTTTTTTGGGAATTGCGCACAGAAAACCTGAACCAGTTTATCTACAAAGACTTTTCCTGTTCGTCTTGATGTCGTTTAATGTCCCCGATTAACGTCTGTAGTCCCATTTAGAAATTTGTTAGTGTCATGATTTCACCTCACGCAAGTGCTGGAGCTCGCAGCGTGCTCTGAAACCCGAAGCGAAGCTGGCAGCGCGAGGGCTAAAATGCTAACTCGTTTTCAGGTTTTGGCATTACAAAATGACATCATCGCTGCAGCAATCTATGGTGATTGGCTGTAAGTTTAGGAAGCGCTTGATTTGATATGCAGCGGAGTTTTCTATGAGAGGAGGATGAACTTTAAACGTCAATATCACAGTTGATATTCATGTAATCGCGGGCAGCCAAAATCGTAATCGAGATCAATATTCGATTAATTGTGCAGCCCTAACACACACACACACACACACACACACACACCTGGCCTGAACCACGTTTGATAGAGGCCTTTCAGGGCCAATTCAATAGATGTTGAGCGCCGGCATCAATTATTGGAAGTGCATCAGCTTGTTTGATTCTCCGCTCATGACATAGTGCACTTTGAGTTGTAATATTTTTTTTATTTTATTTTTTTACCGGTGCATCCCTTTGTTAAAAAAAAAAAAAAAAAAAAAAAAAAAAAAAATCACGGAAACATCAGGGACTATCTTGCAGGATGGTGAGACGACCAGCTCAGGTTTGAAGTGAAATGTGATGCAGAACAACAAGCTTGATTTATGACATTTAAACACACTGGACATTTATTTATTTTTATTTTTTTTTGCACCACCTGCATAGCGTCGCTGGGTATTTAGACACTTTCCCCTTTTTAGCGGTGCTGTTAGAGCCTGAAACATTTAAAGTCTCCGATGTAGACGGATGAGTCATCTTGTAAAAGGAGAAAGAGCAAGACTGAGAGTAAAAAAGGAAGGGAGTGAGGTGGCGAGAGGGAGAGGGAGCAGTAAGGCCTTTCTTTTGTGCCGCCCCAGCGATGTGGAGGTGGATCCAGAGCCTTAAGACCCACCATGGCATTGCCAGTGCAGGGCTGCAGAGGAAACACATGGGCCGATGATTTACATCTACTGCCTACGAGCTCCAGCTCATGCTCTTTAATCTGAGAGCAGTGCCTCCCTCTCGCTCATTCTCTTATTTTTACTCCCCCGTCCCTCATTCTGCCCCCACACTTCATTCTGTCTCGTTCAGTTCACATTGCATTATTGGCATGACCGTTTCTTGTACAGTATTATATACTTGTTCTATCTGGATTGAGTCAACAAATATGTATAACATGTAAGCTACAGAAAGCCAATAACACCAATAGTATAATTTTTTATTATTTATTTTACTTCTATCTTCGTGCTTGGAACTAAGGAGTAGGGAAAAAAATTGATTATTAGATGTATCTTGAATCTGCACTGATGCACTGATCTCCATAATCAGATTTTTTTTTTCAAGCAACAAAGCAGTTCAAATACAATATGAACCAAGTCATATAGATAATAGATACTAAAAATATATTTTTAGCCATCACTCAAGACCAATTGGGTGGTGAAATTTAAAGGCACAGCCCAGCAAGTGTTCTATGTGTACATTACAAACTAGCTACGCTAGCTAGCAGATTTGAAGATGGTGAAACTCGGAGCTCCAGTTTGAAAGTGACTATGCAACATTTGCATCTTTCGTGAATTAAAAGGGCAAAAAAACTGGCCAAGCAAGCCAGTTGCAAGCTCTCACATACCAAGATGTATTATTTCAGGAATACAACACACCTCTGAAATCACAACACATGTTTCCACCCAGGGATGGAAGAAAAACAGTCTGCTGCTGTTCCTGCTCAACAGAGAACCCTCGAGCAAGTGGCAAAAACATCCACTTAATCCAGAAACAGCAAAAGAAAATAAGACTGGGCGAGTTCAGCAGTCTTTTAAGATCATTAAATGTCACTCTGTACAAGGAGATTGCAGTAAAATCTTGGCCGGATTCTCTGACAGGCTATGAGGTAGACCTGTGATTAAAGAGAGTTTCTGCTTACGTTATCAATCAGCGCAATCCGGGCTCAGGCAGAAAACAGGGTCGTGTAAACAAACATTCTTCAATGTTAACTTGAGGTATGGTGGTTTTTTTTTTGTTTGTTTGTTTGTTTGTTTTTTTTTGTTTGTGTGTTTGTTTTTTTAAAAAAAATATATTATTTATTTATTTTTCCTGTTTGTTAGCAGGTTGCAACTACCATATCTGTAGCTGTTCCATGCGTTTTGCGTTATCCTATGATGTCCTCCTCTTGGTGGATTTTAGACCAGCTTTATAGCACTGAGATTTGAATCAGAAATTTCTGACACTGCCAAAGCACGTCTGTGGTATTTAGTTGTAGTGGGATGCTCCCCCCCTCACTCTCCCCCCCCAGCACTGGTGCCCCCCACTACTCTTCTTCCTCTACACCAATGACTGCATCACCAAGGACCCCATTTGTCAAAATCCTGAAGTTTGCAGACCACACCACTGTCATCAGCCTCGTCTGAGATGATGAGTCTGCATATAGAAGGGAGGTTAAACAGCTGGCTGTCTAGTGCAGTCAAAACAACCTTGAGCTGAATATGCTCAGAACGGTGGAGATGTTTGTGGACTGACCACACTCACCATTCTAAACAGCACTGTGGCAGCAGTGGAGTCATTCAGGTTCACTACCATGTCACAGGACCTGAAGTGGGAGACCCACATTGACTCCATTGTGGAAAAAGGCCCAGCAGAGGTTGTACTTCCTCGCCAGTTGAGGAAGTTCAACCTGCAACAGACGCTGTTGATGCAATTCTACTCAGCAGTCATTGAGTCTGTCCTCTGCACTTCAGTCACTGTCTGGTTTGGTTCAACTATGAAATCAGATATCAGAAGAATACAAAGGACAGTTCAGACTGCTGAAAGGATTATTGGTTGCCCCCTGCCCTCCCTTCAAGAAGTGTACACTTCCAGAATAAGGAAGAAGGGCTGGAAAAATCACTCTGGATCCCACTCACCCTGCCCACTACCTTTTTGAACTGTTGCCTTCTGGCCGATGATTCAGAACTCTGAGCACTAAAACCATCAAGTTCAGGAACAGGTTTTTTTTTTTTTTTTTTTCCTCCCCGCCCCCCAGGCTATCCGTCTCATGAACCGTTAAATTGCCCCATTGAGCAGTAATTATGTGCAATACACAGTTTAGTCTTTTTTATAGTTATCCAACTTCCTTTGCCGTTACATTACAATCCCTTGCACTATATATAACAGATTTATATTGGATTTGCACTATGTTGCATATACACTTTATTGTCTATTCTGTTGTTCTTGTTTATTATTATTATTATTATTATTATTATTATTATTATTTTATTTTATTTTTTTTGTCTGTCTTGTTGCTGTTTTGTACTGTTGTGCACTGAAAGCTCCTGTCACCAAGGCAAATTCCTTGTATGTGTAAGCATACTTGGCAATAAAGCTGATTCTGATTTCTCTCATTCCTAGGGCTGGGCAATATATCGATATAATATTATCATGATAAATGATTATGCAATACACCTTTTTGAAATATTGTTGGTATGGTGATGTGTTGATTTAAAAAAAAAAAAAAAAAAAAAAAAAAAAAATTTTTTTACTGTTTTTAATATTACAAATTAAATGGTACTGAATGGATGCCATTGACAAAAAAAAACTAAAAACTTAGTCTTTGTTTTTGTAGGCATTAAAGAAAAGTATCGTCAAACTCAGTTTAACTGTTTTTTGTTTGTTACTACTGTTTTGTGGACAGTTTGTTTGCTATATTATATATTATGATGCGCATTGTGCATCGTAGAAAGTATTATGATATTTTTGTTATATCGCCCAGACCTACTTATTCCCACTTTCATCATTACACATCAAGCGCACAGTAATCTAAGTACTGCACACGTCCACATACCTCTGTCAATGCCGAGGGCGAAAAGGACTCTTGAGGAGGAACTTTATCATGTAACAAGACAATGATCCAAAACACACTGCCAACTCAACAAAGGACTTTTATCAGGAGTTTTTAGACGGGCCAAGTCAATCACCAGACCTTAATCCAATTCAGCATTATTTCACTCCTGAAGAGGAAACTGAAGGGAGAAACCCACTGAAACAAACATGAACTGAAAGAGGCTGCGGTAAAAGTCTGGAAAAGCACCATAAAAGAAAAAAAAACAAAACAAAACAATACAATTTGGTGATGTCCGTGAGTCGCAGTCTTGATGCAGTTATTGCAAGCAAGGGATGTGCGACTAAATATTAAATGTTATTTACTTTAATGTACTTCAAGACTTATCTGTTCCTATACTTTTGCTCACCTAAAAAATTGGTGGTCGGATACAAAAGCTTCGGTGGTTTATGTTGTTTAACACATCTAGATGTAAATACCAGGGAATAAAAGTTGAAAACCTAAACTCTTGTCTCATATGCCTCTTTTGATCTCAAAAGCAAATGTCTTTGGTGTATAGCACAGACAAATGAATTGGCCTTGCCTTTCCAACTATATATAAATAAACAAATAAATAAGACTATATATCGGAGAAGTAAATATGACATTTGTGTATTTAATATTGTATCTTATTTAGATTTTGTTCTTGTATTTATAGTTTTGTGAGTGAAAAGTGGCAGCACGTTTTTCCTCCATAACGTGGTTTATTTACGTATTTATAAGTGAAGTAAGCACAGCGTTTTCACTTGATGACCGCTAGATGTGGACGGATTCATGATATTTTTGGTATTGATGATTTGATATAATGATATTATTGGTTAATATAATTTTTTTCCTGCCTATATGTGTATGGCGATGTAGTCAAATCAACGTTTATGAGAAATCCAACATAGAAGTAGTGGAGACAGTAAAGCCACTTTTCCACGGTACGGCTCGACTCACTTGGCTCGCTTTACTTTTCCGAGCTTGCTTTTCCACTACAGTTTAGTGCCGCCTCAACATGGGTGCCATCTTCTGTTACATAGCATGTAACATTGTTTTGTGAGGGTGAAAACAGACGCTACAGTTAAAAACTGAACGCGTCTGCTCAATTCAGCATGAACCAAATGAGTCAGAGTCACAGCACAGATCAGCAGGAGTCAGATTTCATTTATCACGTAACGAAAGTGAGGCGAGCTGACTGACAAAATGATGGTGGAAGATTTGGTTTAATATAAGTGAGTTTGTCCTTGTACTGTTTTGTTGTTGTGTTTTTCATTAAGAATAATAATGAACCCACCATTAAAACAGTTGCCACCCCCAGATTGCAGCTAATTTTATAGTGAGATCCGCACGGGCATTCATAAGAGATTTAAAAGTGGGAAATGTGCCAAAGTGCCAAAGCCCCCTTTCACAGCAACTATTCTGGCAAGCTCTGCATGCAGGGTTACCATCTTCTATTAAGTTTCCCTCACCATTTTCATAAAACCCAAAATACGACCACACTTCAGATTTGGTCCTCTTGGAAGGTTGGAAATTCTCCAGAGCGCCGTCACTGCCTTCTGCCGTATTCCCTAACTGAACTAAATGATCGCAGCAAGCTTAGTGACAACCATCCATCACTTTATAGTCAAATATAAAACCTGCTTAAATGATTTCAGTGTGTGTATCAGTACTTTTTTTGTACATTTTCCGCATATTTTAACATGATAATACTGAAAACCGTGGTAGTTTTGGTCACGATAAATGTGATATTAAATGTTCATACCTTTACATCTCTAGTCAGGCCGTATTCCAAATGCCTTTCCTGTTCACTGAACATGGACCCTATTAAGTATGTAAAGTAATGGTGTTCTAGAACCTAATGTAGTGCCCTATATAACTAAGTTAGATTCAGCAATGACGGGAGTGACTTCAATAAATGCCTGTTTGGAAATCGGTAACAAGCGAGATGTAAAAATCTAAGACAGAAACCTTTGTAGTAATTTTATCTGTAAAGAGATAAATGATACACAATTTTCAATTAATAGAATATTACCGTAAGCAAAGCATAAATGACCCGCATTTATTCAGGCACAATACAGAACCACTCGTTAAGGAGAATCCATACAATACTGTACATCAGAAGGAAGTTTAGTATTGACTCAGCTTGCTTGGAACCTCGACTGAGGTGGTACTAAAAAAAAATGTACCAGGTAGCCGGTACTATCCTCAGAAAGCCCCCAAAAAGTGAGTCAAGTCGTACCATGCAGTGGAAAAGTGGCTTATATGTTGGAGTGTGCAGATGAGGAGGTGAGAGAGCTGGGCAGAGAAAGGACTAAAGTGCTGCTGCATCGCTTTCTTTAGGTAGAGCTGAAGCCCGGCTATATGTCCTACTTGAGTCGAACGGCATTGTAGGTAATGGAGGAAACCATTAACCAAAGTGAAAATAGACCAACATATTGATGAAAGAAGTTTAAACTACAAAAGTCAAGAAATAATTTCATTGCAAAATGAATCTTGGATACCATTTAAGATCATATTAATTAGCTATAAAGGTTAAAATAGTCATTCAGGGTGGATTTTTCCTTTAAGCGATTGATGCTGATGGTTCAGGTGCATTATGACAGTGCAAAAAAAGGTCAGGTTTGATTACAGAGCGCCTTTAAACTGCATTTTAGTATGATCATATTTGTATCATATTCACTTATGTCTTAGACAGTGTTTTGTTGTTGTTTTTTAAATACATTTTCCACTTTCTGAAAATGAATGATTTTATTAAGCTTATGATATAAACTTTGACAAGACATATTCAAATGAAAAGATAAAGAAATTCAGTCTAAACAAGTACAGTGAATCAAGCACATTGCTCTTGCTTTTTAATCGCTGCTCAGAGTATGATGTCAGGTTTGCGGAGGCTCAGCAGCTCAGATTGACGCATGAATATGCATGAAGAACTTTACGTGGGCAGCTCAGGCACTCCCCTCCTTCCACTCCTCATCTGCCCTCAGTGCACCAGCTCTGCCTCTCTGTGTGGGCTTTTCAGCATTGCTTTAATGCACAACTAGTGCCAAAAGTTCACAGACAAGCGCGCAAGTTGTTCCCCATGCAGCAATAATGCATAGTTAATTGAGAACATTGAAGCCGACTAAAGGCACCGAATCAAACAAATGTGTAATTAGAAAACCGACACATAAATGTTGTGTATGTTCATGGAGGCTTTTTGCACATTAACACATTGACATTTTTTAAAACTGGAAATATGCATGTTAGGCTTAACTTTGACTAAGCAAAATGCAACCTCCAACAACAAACATGTAGCATGTTGCACTTGTTTGCTTGTACTCATGGAATGAACAGTTGGCCTCACTGATTATTGATTTTTCTATATATATTTTTATTTACATGCAGAAGGGACATGCTAACCCAGGGAGACAGGGGTTTTGTTGTGTTTTTATTGCTTGGACTCTAGCTGCCTGTGGTGTTAGGTTAGGTCCTGTAGGTTAGGGACCTGTAACACCCACACATTTAGTCTTTTTAGTGACCGAGACTCCAGTTTCATAAGCTGATGCCATCCAGTTTTGAAAGTCTCCATGGTTCCTCTTCATAAGCTTTTATCACCTTTTTGTACAGCATGCTTGTTCTCATCCTGACAACTTTCTTTGTAATTTCTTACCAAATCCACCTTATCCTTGTCTCCTGTCTCCTTCCATTTTTTATTACTTACTCTAATTGCTTCTATTAAAGTGTCATATTATAACATAGATGGGGTATGGACATCAACTCCCAGCAAGATGCCACTCCAGACCTCCAGGCCAAATGACTTCTCCCACTTAATCGCACTGTATAATTTGCCACAACTTACTTAAATCAATTTTATTATATATAACACACACACACATACTTCTAAAAGGTGCCATTATTTTCCATTTATGAAATGAACATTGAAGCCTGAATCTCATCATACAGAATTCACACATGATGCTTAAAGGTGACATTCATTCATGCTGTAATTCAGCTTGGTCATTTCAGCTTGATTTACTGATAAAGATGATATAAACAAAATAGTCTGACTCAAGGAGAATATAATCATTTTCTAAACAAGATCTAGCCATATTTAGTTTCAGATGAGATGCTCATAAGAAATTGTAATGTAAACACATGATATATAAAGAAATTTTGAATATAGTGCCCTGCCAAGGAGTCTTTTTGGCTAGGGGTAAGGGTTAAAAATGCTAATTGTAAACTGTGATGTTTGGTAATTTTTGTGAAATTCATATATAAATCTGAACCTACACATTAGGGGTTGCACAGTCTAGTTGACTAGTCTAACTTTGTTAATCAGACTAGATGAAGCCAATTCTACACACAACTTTACATGACTATGTTGGGTATGTATTATTATAAATGTATTATTTTTAATTTTCTCTTGCTTTAATGACCAGTTAACACTTTCTTCATATCATTTTGCATGAAATGGAGAGGTGTGCACGAGATCTCAATCCCCAACCCTGTTCACTTCCAAAGGAATTCCTCCCACAGTTAATATTTGTTGTCCGTTAATGCTAAATAAAATCCATTGTGTCCAGTGCTCTGTGAAAGAGCACTTTGAGTTGCGGGTTGAATATCACTATCCAATCTCACGCCTCTAGATTAGAGTCAGATCAACGCTGCATACTAGCTCAAAGACACCAATCCTGATGATTTGGTATTGGCTGCTACTGAAGCCTGAGTAGAAAAACCATGGTGGAAAAACCAGTAGTCTACACTGCTATAGACATCAGTCTCTATCCATCATTAAGCTATAAGGAGCTTCTATGTCTCGATTATTTTGAACATTTATTGCAATGATTTGTTTACTTTTGTTTACAGTGTAGCCTAAAAAAGCATTGAAGCTGGGAATTTAATTTGTGCGGTATGGTGTGTTCTTTGCTGCACAGTAAAACAAACTAATAATAGCAATAATTTCCTGAACCTTTTTTTGTTGTTGTTTTGCTATGAACTATGAACAAAAGATGATTAATCTTCTACTTTTTTTTAATTACTGGTCAACTAGTAAAAATTAGTCCTGCAACTATTACTACTTTTTCCTCACCCTGGGCCATCCATTTATTCTTGCACAAAAGCACCTGGGAAGTTCTGCTAGAACCTGGTCTGTTTTTCCCTTTTCCTCTGGCGGCTTGTGACATTTTATATGGACAATGCTATTTTGTTCGCGGTATCTGACATTTCCATTACCCACGATCTACACACATCTGTTACATCAGGCTAATGTGTGGGTTAAACCCAATCTGATGTCCTCTGGCTGGCTCCATGCATCACATACACACAAACACACCCATTTGTTTTAATTTGGAGGGAGATATATTGAGCTGTAATGATAGCTTCTTCAAAAGACCTTGATGGTGGTGTATTCCTTGTGTTTTGATGTCATGGGTCATACAGAGGTCAGCGAATGCAATTTCGTTGGTAGTTCATCATCGTTTATACTGGACCGTTATGGATTCAGGTCTACCCCCTCTGCTGCACTATTTTATTGTTGGTCCTAAATTAGTTTTAAAGAAATAGCACCAAAATATAATGCATTTTAGAGGCATTCTAACATTTTACAAACAGCATCCAACATATTAGCACATGAAGGGACCAGATCTTAAGCGATGAGAATAGAAATACCCCAAGACACCCCCCTTGTCTTGTTCTAAAATTCAGTCTATGAACATTGCTGGGTTCTTAATATATATTCATAATACAGTTGTTTGGCAGCCTATGATGCCACTTTGTCCATTTTCAATACAACACTGCTCTAGGTATCTGAGATTGAGACTGAAGTGATACTAAGTAATCCGTCTCTGCAAGCTTCTTTTGCCACGTTAAAATCATTTTTGAGACTTGCTCCAGCATGTCTTAAGACAGTTTGTGTCCTGTGCAAGATGTGTGTTATGTCAGTCAACACACATTCATGGTATAAAATACACGAGTGGAAAATCTCATACCAAACAATTGTTCATCCATGTTTCATATCCAGCCCTCTCTAAAGTTTGTGTGGTGTCCTGTCTGACTACTATTGAGGTGAGTTGGTAGATATTCTTTTGCTGTATAAATAGTTTGGGGAATTGATGTCACATTGTGCTGTATTAGGGGATCGTTCAGCTATTTTGAAATAGTTAGTTCCTCATTTACAGCCTAAAAAACACATTCACACAATGAGTGCTCAGAGATTTACTGTTTTATTGTGTTTTTTAGGACCTCATGCTTAAACTTCCAGAGGGATACCAATAATAAAATGAATTAAATTAGTCTTATGGAGTAGTGATGTGTATATGCTGATGATCTACCTCCTCTTACATTTCCAGACATCTCTTCTTGTCTGGTGGATGGTAAACACATTTGTCACTCGAAGCAAGCCCATGTACAGTTTATGCATGAATTGGTTACAGGACCTGCAGGATTATTACAAGAATGTAATAACGCAGTCGTTGAAACCAGTGTACCAGGTCATGTTACAGGTACATGTCCTTTTTGTTATCCTAGCCCAAACCCATTTCCTGCTAATAAAACAGTGAAATAAAAAAATACTCTTGCTGGGAATGTACCTATATATGAGACAAAAGATGTGGTGATTTACTATAAAATCTTAGACATCAAATTATGCATGGAGAGCATTAGAGACGTTAATGGTGGGGAAAACGTATTGCTAACTAGGTGTTTATAACGGCATACATGTAGAAAGCTTAACTACACTGTAAGAAAAATTTATTAAACAGTGTTTTTTACATGGAGAACTACTGGTGCAAATTCTATCAATCAAAATGCATTTTGGTTGGTAGATACAGTATATTTCACACAACCTAACCAAACATCACAACCTGTATGAAATCGGGTATTCCTGTAATATCCACCTAAAGCTGTAAAATGTCAATATACTGTACAGAATAACATTCTTCTGAAATGCGTAATGTATAGTTTTTACAGTCTGTTTGTAGAAATTTTAAACCATAGCCGTCATGGGTATACCATAATGACCCAATGAATGAAAAGTTGTCAACTTGCTAGGCTTGCTATCTAACAAGATGATTACACCACACTCCCAAGCATGATGTGACAAGCAAAGTAACGGAGTCCTGAGTTGAGCTTTAACTCCCACAGGATTACTGTCTACTCCTCCACCATAACCCCACTGTTTAGACTAGTAATTAAGATTATTTGTACACGTATTCATCTCAGATGAGAACTGATGCTGAGCATCAGAGTTAGCTACTTTGCATTTGCAGTCCCTTGGTAGGTAAATAGCAATAAGTCTACTACCTGTCTAAAAAGTACACAGCAATCCGAATTCCAACCCTAAGAATGTCTAACCCTGACATCACTACCCCCAGCAAACCACCATAAATACATAGCGTGCGCGTGTGTGCGCGCGCACACACACACACACACACACACAGAGTCATTTACAAAGTAAGTAAAACCATAGGATATAAATGTTAATGGTAAATGGATAGGAGAGGATACATTTGATTATGATTATTATGTTAAATATATGGATATAAATACATGATTGATTATTTAAAGTCTTTTTTTTTTTAACTTATTCTAATCATAATGAGGATATGTGCAACATCAGTGTTTTTATAATCGCCACTTTGTAGTATATAACTTCATGACGGGTAACATAGGAATTGATTTTTGGATTTTGCTCATTGGTCAATATGGTCACATTCTGATTCCTCCTTCAGATTCTTCTGCATACATGAGCTCACAGATGCCCCTGATAGTCTAGTGTCACTGTTATTGACAGGAGAGACCGAGTATGCAATCCCTCCCACCCAGAGAGCATGACCAGTTTTTCTCTCTACACATAAAAGGCGAATGCTTTTCTGTTGTATTCCTCTAAAGAACTACATAGGAATTTTTAATAGCTTGATACAGGCCTGAAAGTGTTAACACCTCAGAAGAATTTATTAATTTTATTTTATTTTATATTTTTAAATGGACCCAATGGAGCTGGACCACTATCTCGCATGAACACAGAGCTCTTATCTCGACCACTGACAGAACTCATATTGCCAGCTTAATTGAAGACCAAAACCCTACTTGCCCTCTCTCTCTGTCTTTCTCTTATTCGTCTTTCTTTGCCTTATTCTCATTCTCATTTTTTTTTTGGCTCACTTCACTCACTCAAATGCTCCCAACACATGCAAAACGAACTGGGTTGAGTGGCAGTAAAACAGTGAAGCAAACGACTTCTCTTTCTACATGGCACAACTGAAGATTACAAAGAGATTCATCATTTATGTATGACCAGAACAAAATACAACTTAAAATGCCATGGAATTTGCAAGTGTTTTGTTTTTGTGTGTCGCTCCCCCCGCATGCTTTCTGAAATCTGTTTCTGTTCTATGATGGAAAGTCATTTATTCTTTATAAAAGAAACTCTGAGTGAAAGAACTTTGTGAAAGAGACTTGATGTTGAAATGCTCTAGGTTTTTATTTTATAATGGATTTTATTGTCAGTTCAAGAAAAAAAAACCTCATTCTGGGCCTCAATGGTGTCAGCGTTTCCTTTTAAATCACTTGCATACTTTTCATTACACTTTTGGCAAGGAGGGCATTGTTGAGTTGCTTCACAGTCCAATTTTGTTTCCTCAAATGTTTTTTTTTTTTTTTTAATTTATTTTTATTTATATTTTTTTTTGGCAGATACTCAATGCTGAAGCGAAGCTGCATTTAAAAGATGTGGTAACATGCTCGCCGTGGACAGACGTTCTCTTCAGAGATCCTTCCTCTAATGGTTCTCTTCCATTGTCCTGCAAGACGTCAGCAGTGTTCTTCCTTCAGAACTTGAAAACTCGTCAGAAAGCTGCCAATTTTTTAAAGCATTCCTGTTAAGTGAAGTCTTACATTTTTCAACTGGTCTACTCAAAGTGTCAGAACCCAAGCCAGAGACAGAAAACATGGCTAACAACACTGCAGACCACCCACCTGGGAACTCTGTGGCTGAAGGCAATCATGATGGGGACTTTGGCTGCACGTTGATGGATCTCCGGGAACTGATGGAGCTCAGGAGCGCAGAGGCGGTCAACAAGATCCGAGACTCTTATGGAGACGTGCAGGGGATCTGTCACAGGCTGAAAACTTCTCCTATTGAAGGTGAGACTATATACACACACACGCACACACACACGCACACAAAACTACATTTAAGCAAGTAATTGGAAGTAGATAAAGGAATTTTTCCATCCAAATATTGTGCAAATTTAAATGGAAATTCCAAAAAGGACTCTATTACTTGAATATTCCGAAGAATATGCAATGCCCATACTCTCCAAACCTTGTGGGATAAAAGGCAGATAATAAATGTTCAATAACTTTCAGTACAACTCCTTTAGAAGTCTATAACTACTAAGAACCTCGTGTTTGCAGGTTAAGCCCCAGAAGCAACAGTGCACTCATGTCACATTACAACATCTGCATGATGCATTTCATTTTACTCCAGTTGCAGCTGTCTCATGAAGCTATGTTTCAGTCAGTGGTTCAGTAAATATAACGTCCTGACATATCTGTATTGACAGTTAAATGTAAACATATGTCAAAACAGGGATTACATAAAGTTTGTTAATCCAATTAGAGTTTCACTCCTAAACTCGGGAGGCAGTTAGGACCGACGCCAGAGCATGCGCATTAGGGCTACAGGCTGAAATATTGAGCTGACATTCAGGAAAAACATTTGCTGTGCGTCTAATGTTTATTTATTTCACTATATTCCATCTCTCAAACACGTACACATACACTCTACTGCCGACAGGAGCAAAGTTTCATTGCTGTGGAAAAATGATACTAATATCCTATAATATGGATACATTTGCTTTGTTTTGGCCTTTGGGCCCAACAGAAACTGCATTTTTGACCTGTTTTTTTTTTTTTTTTTTTTAACGGGAGGGGGGGTATTTGAAAATAATATTCATTCCGATTATTTTGTAATGCAGCTGCACCACATCTAGAACAGAGAGCGAGCTAATTTACCTCCTGCACGTGCCGTTTTGGTCACTCTTTTACAACTGAACAGAGCTGTATACAACAGAAATGCCGCATTCCTACGTGAAAGAGGAAGTACTTTGCATTATGACCAACCTCTGTATGTTCAATGCCATATCTCTGTATGCTCAATCTTTGTTGCCCTACATCATACAAAAAACGGTGCATAGGTGGCATGTGTTCATACCCAGCACCCCCCAATTTGGTCACCTGCCAATTCGCACCCCCCAGCCAGCTCTGCCCTTTGATATGACCGCTACCGACCAGGGAGGGTGTAGGCTAACATGTGCTTCCTCTGAGACACATGAAGCCAGCCAACTACTGCTCATGCTACAAGTGGCATAACACACATTGAGGAAAGCTCTATTCACCCTCTTCTGCATACCCACATGGCCAATTTTGCTCCCGGCGACGATCTCCTGAGAATGCTTTTCCGTTGTGCCCTTACACACTTATGTTAACATTTTTGGAATAATTAGTTTCCATCGTTTGGCATTAGCCATTAGCTTTCTTTGTATTATTACCTTTGTTTGTTGCTGGGTGGTACCCTCTTTTTATACCTTTTTTGTACCTAGTATATACACTGTATGTGGGCCTTCCCCAAACTTTTGATGCAAAGTTGGAGGCACATGATTATCTGGAATGTATTTGTATGCTCTAGCATTACAGTTTCCCTTTACTGGGACTAAGAAGCCTAGTCCAAGCATGTTCCAGCATGACAAGGGGGGGTAACTCCATATTAATGCCCTGCTTTTGGAAGAGGATGTTCAACAAGCATACATGGGTGTCATGATCAGGTGTCCACACACTTTTGGCCATATAGTGTGTCTTCATTTCCAGGTGAAAGTTAGATTTAAGGTACAAAGGTCTACCCTTGAGGGTACCACCTGAGCAACAAGGAAAGGTATAGTTTAGTATGGTAAAGCAAACTTTAGCGATATTTAATTAGATTTTTTGACTTATAGAATTCTCATACCAGATTTCTTATGTGAAAATTCAGAATTCACATAAAAACAAGTTGATGGAATCCACATGCGCCAACACAAGAAGTAATCCCCTGCTCAAGCAAGTGGCAGCTGCGTCATCTTCCGCATCGGTCCCCAATGCTAATGGGTAGATACTTACAGAAAGGAGCAATGCTGTAGCAACTATTGGGCTGAACTAGAGAAAGTGTCTAATTATTGAGCTCAGTTACTTATTCTAGTGCAGTAAGTTGCATTTGATGGCTTGATGATTTTGCTCAGAGTATGGCTTCTTGCTATTTACTGCTCTAGCTTCAGCCCAAATGGAATATTATGGATGGGAATTAATTGTCTTGCTTAATATAGGAGGTCTTGAAGGTTCTTTGCCAGTATCTACAGTATTGTTTGAGGTGCTGGTAGAACTAGTAGCAAAGCTGTAAGTGCTAATGGTCCAATGTAATGGAGTATCAAAGGATTTATCCTGATGTTCTTAAAGAGCCAGAAGCAAGAATCTTTCAATGCAGCCACATGTGAACGTCATACTCTCCTTTTTCTGCATTGATATTTCTGACCCAATTCTCTTCGATAACCTTTGGAACAGCATCATTTGGTGGCTGTGGCTGTAACCGGTGGCACAGAGTGTTCTTCAACAAGAGGGTAATGGCATAATTTTTGAGAACAGTACAACTCCTCACTATTTCAACATATGGCCTCAATAGTGCATTCCAGCACTGAAATTTGTACCATGACATCTTCCTAATTACTTCATAGATCATTGCTTTGGTTCCATTTAGTAATCAAGGGACAGCTGTACTGACGCTTTGCACACAAGATATTACTCATTTTAATGAAGGCACCGTAATTATGTTTTTTATTCCACCCTTAGGGGAGTGGGTGGAAAATTCAATGTTTGAGCCAAATTAGATAAGTGTTTAGATTCTCAGGTCGATCTTGGAGAATCTTTGCCCTGCAGGATTTTGCGCTACTTCTTATGCTGCTGATATTCTGGCGCTGGTTGTTTGTGCACATATTGATACTAATGAGAATTTTTTTTTGATGGGTCATTAAGAGGTTCGGGTGTAGTAGGTGGGAATCATTACATCTTATAGTGGTGCTTTGTTTGCTTGACTGAACCGTAGCTGTGTTAGTTTCCATTGCATTGTTGGCTGGTGGGAAAAATCTATTTCTTCATCTTAGTATCATGATATCTGCACTGTGTTGCTATATTGCCCAACCTTATTGCAAAATATGCTTAGTGCCTGGTTCTCACTGCGAATGCGCTATATTTTGCCATTAGTGTCCAGAAGTCCAGGGTAAATCTGATTGGTCATATTTCTTAGAACATTCCAGATGATGTCATCGATGTGTCCACTTGGTCTCACACAAGACCAGTAGATGAAATGGAATTCTGAAAATCTATAAGTACATGGGGGAAGAAAACAGTTGATTAAAAGATTTGCACTTGATCCCTTGACCATGTTACACACTGCTTCATAAACTCTAGATGCAAGTTTTTGTAAGTATTAAAAAAAGGTAATTATACATAACCTTACCATTATATGGGTAAGCGATAAGGCAAAAAAACCATGACCTTTCTACAATCCACAATATTGGTTTAATGACAAAATGACAGCAAAACTGTAATGTTACATGTTTAAAAACTGGGATACCTTTTTTGAATGTCTGTAAAAATGAACTATTCAATACTGAAATTAGGGAACATTCTGTTTTACAAAATTTTGTATGT
>JANDJT010000114.1:7996329-8011237 GCA_024331685.1 Stegophilus panzeri | reverse complement strand
AATGAGTGGGTGGGTGGGTAGAGGGGTCATAAAAGGAAACACTTGGGAAACTAAACAGATGCCTCTAGTGGTCTGTTTCTCTATTTCATACACTCTGCATACTTAACAACCCAGCTGGCACAGTTGTAGAGTGGAATTGATGTGGCTGTTTTGGAAGGGAGCATCTGGGCTTAAAAAAAAAAAAAATTCAGTAGACATTGCATTCAAGTGCATTCAGTAGACACGTACATGTGCACAGACACCGAACATACCCACTAGCAATGGCGTGATTTAGATAGTGTTATGGATCAAATGAAACTAAGCTCTTTTGTGTACTTCGGATGCTGCTTGTAATGGTAACTGATCTCAGCTTTACAGCTATTTTACTTATTTTTCGGGAGATGATTCATGATTATTGGTGTGTGACTAGTGGGTAACACAGTGGTGCAGCGAGTAGCCTTGCCGCGTTGCAGGGTTCTCCCCCACCTGCATGTAAAGAGTGATTATTTGAGTTACCATAGCTTTTGTCAGTTCAATCTAGCCTGGTCCTTCTCCTCTGACCTCTCTCAACAACAAGGCTTTTCCTACTGCAAAACTGCTGCTCATTAGATCAGCAGTTTCTGAAATACTCAAACCATCATATCTGGCACCAACAACCATGCCACAGTCAAAGCCACGAAGATCACATATGATTCCCTGTTCCGAAGTTTGATCTGAACATTAACTGAAGCTCTTGACCTGTATCTACGTGATTTTATGCACTCTGCTGATGCCGCATGATTTGCTGATAATTGCATGAATGAGTAGGTGTACGGGTGATAATGATATACCATGATAAAGAAATCTGATTTCTTTAGCCAATTTTATTAATCTGAAAGCATATATCTTTATTTGTAAAAAAACAACTAAAGGATAAGGGACATCTTGTTAGAGAAGGCTCCAGCAGTGACCCTCACCAAATAATGTAATCCAGTGTGGAAAATTATGTTTAATGGCCTTTTCTTTGAAAATACGAAGTGAAATATAAAGTTGAAAGTGTGATGCCTGATAAATCAAAACCCTAATATAGTGTTGCGCCGTGAATTCAATTTTACTTGTATAACTGTTTTAACAATGGACTATAGACTTACAACCATGTATACGAGAATATTCAGATGCATGTATGCATATAAACATCATATTTGGAATATGGCTGCAACTCTAATATAGACCTTAAACGGAATGTGTAGAAATATAAATGTAGATTTAGATCCTCAGTGAGCAAGAACAGCAGTGGAAAAACTCCCTGAGATGATGGATTATTCTGTGAATTTTCCTTCCAACACACATTTTCTTACACCTGTAGTCATTTCTCTCTGAATGCCTTGACGTTATCAACAGAAAGTGTGATTGAATGCAATATGAAATGAAATCCAGCTGCAGCTCCAGAGCATGATACACCCACTTGGACTGTCTCTCTGGAACAGGGTGTGTTTAGGTTGGGCTTTACCTGCAACCTTTCTTGCTGTTAATGCGTTATGTTCACTTGCACTTACATCAACATAAATGGAAACTCCAGTGGATGTTGTCATTTATGGTCTCTCAGTATTGTGCAAATTGAGGACAGAGTATTCTTTGCACAACAAGGGCTAGGCTGTTGACCAAATACAGCTTCTCCTTTAAGGAAACACCGACTAATTTCCATCCATGCCAAATGGTTCACAGGGTTGACTAGAGTTCATTCACTGGATGATTGTCATTGAAAATTCCACAATTTGGTGAATACATATATTGTAACTGAAATTATTAAATTATTGACATTTCCACAGATTTTTTTTAAAAAATTGCAAGGTTTATTCTGTTACTTATGTCATAAGCTGAAATATTTTTCTTTTTAATAACTTTTTCAAAAATGGGTTGGAATATGTGTACTTTTGCCTGATAAGGACTATTATATGCCAGGAAAAAATTCCCATGAAATATTATATTATGCTATGTCATACTGCTGTGTTAATGGAAAATGATAGCCATTTTATTCCAAGCTTTTGTGCTGTTGGTGTATAATTAGCATTGTTTTGCACAAAGCATTCACAGCATTCCATTTGTTGTCGCTTTCCAGGGCTCTCTGGAAACCCGGCAGACTTGGAAAAGCGCCACACGGCCTTTGGACGAAACTTCATCCCTCCTAAAAAGCCCAAGACCTTCTTGCAGCTGGTGTGGGAGGCATTGCAGGACGTCACACTCATCATCTTGGAGATAGCTGCCATCATTTCTTTGGGCCTGTCCTTCTACCACCCACAAGGAGATGACAGTTCTGGTGAGAAAGACTGCAACATTTCAGACTTCTCAAAATTTGCTTTGTATTGCGCTTGGGGACAATTGGATTTGCATTTATTGATTTGGAGGAAGCTTTTATCCAAAGAGATAAAAGAGGCAGAATCCAATCCAAGCTGTTAAAAGAATCTGACCATAATGTAAGAGCCACGAAGTTTCCAGAAGTTTGAACACTAACAAATGTGAGGAAGGGCCACAACTACACATGAAATAAGTACTAATATTCCTGATTTCTGTGAACATTAGTCACAAAGTTGTCAGTCATACAACCTTACCATAGAGATACTCATAAATGAAAAGAAATAAAGGTCACCAATAACATTCACAAGTTAGGAATGAGTCTCTGTTTATAAATATTTAATTATTTGGGTCTTTTAGGCATTTATTCCCAGACATTTAGCTACATAATACTCTACTGCCCCCATTATTTATTTTGGTACTGCACCATGTGCCCCCATCACAGTATTAATGCTTTGAATGAACGCAGGATATGCGCATAAGCCATCTTGTGCATATGCGTAGTTAAAAGCAAGAATAAGCCTAACAAATCACTGTGCAGTATTCTGGGTCTAGTGTGATGATAAAAGTTTAAATGATTCAGTGCTGGTATAATAAATAAAGAGAATTATTTTGTCCATGCCTATACAAACTGAGACGCTTGTTGCCACATCTCCTACAGCAGTGCTACATCAGTGTTTGACTTTTGAAAGGTAGGCAGCAGGTCAAATTTGAGTTTTATAAAGCAGTGTACTTTATGCCATCACGATCACTGTGCATTCACAAATACTGCAGTGTCTAAAACACTTAATGCTGAATGAATTCATGCATGCATGTCCGGTGTGCATGCAGCAGTTCAAATATCTGAATATTATTTGAACAATGCCTTGAAACATTTTCCTGCCCATACCTACTACTGGTAACAATAGAACTAGGTGCTCATTTATTTATTTATTTATTTATTCATTCATTCATCTTTAGTAAGTGCTTTATCCTGTCAGAGCTGTGGTGGATCTGGAACCTATCCTGGGAACACTGGGTGTCAGATGGGACTCCAAACTACTCCAACATTTGTAAAACAAATGGGGTGGAAAGCTGAACGCTGGAATGACCAAGCTAAATGCTAGATGGTAGACATTCAGATTTCCTAACTCTGATATATACTAACTACTATTTCCTGAAGGATTCACCATAAAGCTGGAACGTATTTCTGTATTCTAAGTAAGTTAGACATTGTATACAAAACAGTTCAGTGTACTGAGGTTCACTAGTTTTAGCTTGTTGGTAACATGAAATTGATTGCAACCCTTGCAAATTTCCAGGAATTAGCATTATCATAGCAGGGTTTATCGGAGTAGGAGTTGAATACAGTTGATTCCAAGTAATGACTTCTTAGCACAAATAAACTCAGTCAGATATTTTTTAGCGATTTTTCTGACAGAGGGATTAACTTGGGACTGTAGCAAAGTATTCCGTTCCAGGAACAGCAATGGGACAAAACTTTAAATAGACTATATCAGTAGGGGTGAAATGCCATTTTTAAGAAGTAAAAACCTTATGTAAAATAAAAAAAAATAATAACTATATAACTAATAATAACTCATAAACCAAAGTGACACGTCTTTAATATTTAAACAGTCAGATTTAAGAGCCGCACATATGAAAATGGACAATCTTAGTTTTCTCCAGAGGAATTTGTTGTCTTGAAAATATGTATTAGGTTATAGGTTTTTTTTTTCCTTCTTTTGTTTAGTTTTTTTTGCTACAATGTGCCCATGGCACTCATATCTGCCCAATGTTCTATTGCAGCTTACTGCTTTTAGAGTTGTATTTTGTCACCACATTAGACACTTTTGGCCTCTCTTTTACACAAAAGGCTTGATGTAGCCAGTGCAGAGTTTCCCCATATGGTTCACAATGCGAGCGTGACCTTAAAATTATGTTGAGAAAATGAGGTCAGTGATGTTTAATCCAATGTGGTAAATAATTATTGTGGTCAGTGAGTTCCTTTCCCCTCAGAGAATATGCATAAGGTACTGCTATGTACGTGTGTGTGTGTGTGTGTGTGTGTGTGTGTGTGTGTGTGTGTGTGTGTGTGCTTCCGGTGTGTGGCCAGGCCAGTTATGTTTTCCTGGTGGTCTGGAAATGTTATGTATGTTTTTAGGGGCTTTGTAGTGGCTTTCAAGGATTATTTTTTTAATAGATGTCAGTTAACTTTAGCAACAAAAGAGCTTTAATTGAAGCCACCAAAAATTATAAGAAAATGTGTGTGCAGAATGTTGTTGAGGATTTTTGAAAAGTCCTTTTGCCCAAATAGAGCTCACTTTTGTCTTTTCCAGTTTATTAGGTAACCTCATTGGCCATTTCATTAAGTACATACTATGTTAGTTAGTGTGGCTTGTTTCTATGCACGTGTTGGCCTCCCCATGCTGTTCATTGACTGTTTAATGACTGAAATGATTTTACCTTTGTGTAATGCTTTTTTTATGTTTATGTGATCTTTTAAAAAAATATGATTTAAGGAAATGTATCCATTACAGAGTCTGTATTCATTCTGATGTGGTATTTTGTTGTTGCTGCTGTTTTTCTTCCAGCTTGTGGCCAGGCCGCTGGTGGTGTGGAGGATGAAGGTGAAGCCCAGGCGGGTTGGATTGAGGGCGCTGCTATCTTGTTTTCGGTGATCATTGTGGTGTTGGTGACGGCATTTAATGACTGGAGCAAAGAGAAGCAGTTCCGTGGGCTGCAGAGTCGCATCGAACAGGAGCAGAAGTTCACAGTCATCCGCAAGGGTCAAGTGATCCAGATCCCTGTGGCTGAGATCGTGGTGGGAGATATCGCACAGATCAAATACGGTATGATGAGTTCACCAAGTGCATGAGCTGATGTAAAGCGTTAAACACAAGGGTTATAGGAAAATTATCAAGGATGGGATGGTGTGATGCGACCCAGCGCAAAGCAGAGACTTACTGTTACCACCCCAAGGTTGATTATTTTACAATAACAGCACACCATGGAATGTTTTATTCCTCTTATGCCACAATGTGACATTTGCAAATTTTAAAAATGTATTTATATCACGACATAACAATGGCATGTCTTACTTTTTAGCAGTTTATAGTTATTTTTTTTCTAATGGTGTGGAACGTCCATCAAGCCGGTTAGTGCCTGTTAGAAATTGTTGTAACACTTAAGGCTCTGGTATACTTCGTTTTTTCACGCGTACACATAGCCTTTCAAAGTATACTCCATTTGACATGTACGTGTACACAGGCGGTCGTCGCATGCGCATTACGACAACTTGCACTTCCCCTCCTGGCCTAGAGTCAGTACAGAGCAGTAAAGCAGGTCGACAATGAAGAATTGCTTGGGCAGCCTATTTTTACGATTAGCACCCATGTACAAATCCTTATACTTTTTAAGGCTAGACTTATACAAATGCGGGTACTTTATAACCTGCACTTCCATCTCTTCCATTTATTCCGTTTTTTCTTCAACTACCTTGACAATCAACGGCCCTGGGTCACTGTTGCCACCTTGTGGAATAACTAAATAGTGCAAAATAATTAAATGCGCTTGTGCGACCTGTGCGTATAAAGTACACACGGTTAGAAAAATCGGGCAGCATGCGTACAGTACGCGCATACTCTGCTGATGATGGAATTTACGGCATGCATACTGTACGCAGTTCCTAGCGTACGCGTAAAAAGTGAAGCATACTTTCTACTTTAGAGACACATTCTCTCACTCTCTTGTCTCTCTATCAAAGTTAATAAGACTTTAGTTTAAACACACACACCCACACACACCCCAAGTTACAGAGAAACCAGAAAGACCATAGTACTCCTGAAGACTCTCCAGTGGTTAATAAAGTCCTGACTGTTACAAAATACTGACACAGAGACTTACATAAATATTAAATAAATGTCTTATACAGAAAGCTTCACCATATCAATTAAAAATTCATGAACATTGTCTGAACAATCTGAAAAGATGTGAGAATTCTTTGATTTTATTTTATATAAATTTTATTTATACATATTACTTCATATTTAAGGTCACTTAATGGAAAGTAAAAAGAAAGTTTGAAAGGTGGGAGGAAAAGAGGTGATCGTGTAGTTAATTCAAGTGGTTTTTATTGTCATTCCTCTATACATTGGAACGAAATGACATTTCTTCAGGACCATGGTGCAACACAGAACAGTACACAAGACTACATAAAGTGCAAATACACAACAGTGTGCAAAACAATAAATACATAGAATAAAATAATAAATACACAGGACAATAGATACACAGATCATGGTCTGTAAACTGTAAAACTGTAGTGGGGGAGGCTTTGTGTGTGAGCCGAGTGTGGTAATACACTGACGCTTTATATGATACAATGGAAGGACATGTGCAGTGCTTAAATATAAGGTAGCAGTGAGTACATGGCATAACTTTAGAAGAGACAGACAGCTGGGGTTGAAGTGCGCCTACAATGTGTTCCTAATCGTAATCATACATTCAGGTGTACTAGTACATTTATGTATTTGGCATATTATGTACTAGTACATATTATGTATTAGAATAAAGAATTTATAATACAGAACTGTCGACCTGAGAAGAGCTCTAATCAGCTAATTAACACAAAACACCGGCAAAGGTTTCCTGAGCCTTTAATCTCTCAGTCTGGTTCAGTACACACAACCACAATCACGGGGAAGATGAAAGTAAATGTTGCATTTCATTTGGAAATCAAGGTCCCAGAGTCTGGAGGAAGAGTGGAGAGAAACAGAATCCAAGGTGCTTGAAGTCCAGTGTGAAGTTTCCACAGTCAGTGATGATTTGGGGTGCCATGTCATCTGCTGGTGTTGATCCACTGTGTTTTCTCAAAGCGACAGTCAGTGCATCCATCTACCAAGAGATTTTAGAGCACTTCATGCTTTATACTTCATCTACTGACAAGCTTTATGGAGATGCGGATTTGCACCTGCCCACAGTGCCAAAACTACTAGTAACTGGTTTGCTGACCGTGGTATTACTGTGCTTGACTGGCCAGCCAACTCGCCTGACCTGAACCCCATAGAGAATCTATGAGACACACCAGACCCAACAATACAGACGAGCTGAAGGCCGCTATCAAAGCAATCTGGGCTTCCATAACAAACACCTCAGCAGTGTCACAGGCTGATTGCCTCCATGCCACACTGCGTTGATGCAGTAATTCATGCAAAAGGATTAAAGCCCTGACCAAGATTAAAACAAAAAAAGGCTTGAAATATTTCACTTTCTTTAATGAATCTAGAATATATGAAAGTTCCACTTTTTGAATTTATGGAAATGACGTCTTGGAAATTACGGGGAAAAAACGAACTTTTCCACAATATTAAATTTTTTTTTAGATGCACCTGTATAATAGCTGTGAAAGTGGTGTCAGGAAGTAGCATTCCCTCTTTATCTACATGAGCAGTATAACATTTCTAAATCACACTTGGTTCAGAGTCATATGTATCTCTTCATTACTCTAGTTTATTTCTATCTTAGAAACAAGCTTTAGGCTGTATAGCGGCAATAGTAACAGATTATATATGCCTGGAGGTCCAAGGATCTTGTTTCAGCCCTAGCGCGGTTATGACTCATGCTAGCAGCCATAAGTGAGTCACAAGAGATCCACAGGAGAGCTCCGTCTCCATGGTGGCCAAACGCAAGCAGCCTCGCTCTCACTGCATCTCTGTCAATCTAATATGCTCTTGATAGTCTCATTCTCTTTCCTCCTTCTTTCTCTTAATGGCTTGTGTTTCCTGAATCTCTTTATATGTTTGAGATTTGCTCCCACGTTTTCCCACCTTCACTCTCATTCTTTAACTATTATGTTGCTTGATTCAGTATAGCCCATAATGTAATGTACATGAAAAAATAAACATATACAGCAGAGTGTGTGTGTGTGTGTGTGTGTGTGTGTGTGTGTGTGTATGTAAAATAGTACTTCCCATGGCACTTGTTGGCTTGTTTGACATATTTGGACAAGCAAACATATGATAATTTTTTAAACAGTGTCTATTAATGAATTTGATATACTTGAACAAAACCACAAGGAACATTAGCTTTTTCAGTCATTTATTAAACAGAAATGTCAATAGATGTGATATTCTTCTGTGGAAAAAGTAAGTACACCCTTGGCCTCAGAAGCTAGTATTGCCCCCTTTAGCAGAAATTACTTCATGTAGGCGTTTTGCGTACTTGTCCACCAGTCTTGCTGGAATTTTTGACCACTCTTCCATGCAATATACTTTCAGTTGCAAGACATTTGAGGGTTTTCTAGCATGTACTGCCCATTTCCAATCACCAAACAACATTTTAATGGGATTAAAATCCAGGCCTTGTCTAGGCCATTCCATAACCCACCATTTCTTCTATTTGAGCCATTCCTTAGTGGATTTGCTAGTGTGCTTAGGATCATTATCCTGTTGAAAGGGTCCACTTTCAGTTCAACTTCTACTCTTATCTGGTCCCTGAGGCAGCGAAGCAACACCAAAGCATAACATTTCCACCACCGTGCTTCACAGTTGGTTTGAGGTGCTTCTCCCGAAAAGCTGTCTTTGTTCTGCGCCAAACATGTCTGCCGTCACTGTGGACAAACAACTATGTTGTTGATTTGTCTGTCCAGAGCACATTATTCCAAAAGGCCAGTTCTTTGCCTATATGCTCATTGGCAAACTGTTGTCGTGCAAAGGCTTTTTCCTCGCACGCCTCCCATGCAGGTCAATTTTGTGCAGTCTCTTTCTGATTGTAGAAGCATGCACTTTGACGCCAATAGTTGCAAGACTTACTAGCAGATCCTGTGATTAAATTTTGGGGTTCTTGCATCAGATGGTCTGCTCTTCAGCTGAATTAACTGTGACTGCCAAAATAGCAGTTGTTTGAAATCTGCACTATTTGTAGATTATTTTCCTTACAGTGGAGTGATGTATTTCAAATAGTTTGGAGATATTTTTAAAACCCTTGCTACAGTATAATATAATATAATATAATATATAGATAGATAGAAATAGATATGAGGATTTCAAAGCAGAAAAAAATCAAGATATTTTTGATATTTTAAAATCTTCCCATTTTGTAGCTAGAAAATTAAAGTATTTATTTGCATGGGTCAGTTGAACATTCATTGCTCAACGATAAAGAGAACACAAGGCTCATCATTCACGGTGTTCTCAGGTGACCTCCTTCCTGCGGATGGGATTCTGATCCAAGGCAATGACCTGAAGATTGATGAGAGCTCCCTCACGGGGGAGTCAGATCAAGTAAAGAAGTCTCTTGAGAAAGACCCAATGTTGTTGTCTGGTGAGTACCTGTTAGTTTAGTACTTTTTAGTCTACATTAGGGATGGAACAGTTGAAATATTTATAGTGCAATAATCATCCAAACCAATATTCTAGTTTCTGGTATGTCACAGTATCTGCTTTAAACTCTACATTTTCATATAGCCTTAAAAAAAAAAAAAAAAAAAAAAAAACATTTAACAGTGGCATTGCAAATTCTAAATTATTGAATTGTGGAAAATCCTTAAATATATTTTTAATGTACTTTAACATAATCATTTAATGTATGATTATGTTAATGAAACAATCTACAATCCCTAATGAATCCATGAATCCATGGAAATTACTGCAAATCATGAAGATGACATTTAATAAGATAAAAGACCTAAGAACGATGAATGGGCTAGGTTAACCAAGCATCTGCATTTTAATGAAATACAGAGCATGATTCCACAGTTTTGGGGTGATATAAGAAAGCGTCTTTGACCACTTGAGCTGGTCAAACCTGCCTCAACAGAGTGAAGTGCCAGGGATGGTCTATTCAAAGTGAATACAGTTGCAATCAAAATTATTCAACCCCCACTGCAAATCAGGTTTATTGTCAGAATTTACAGACTTTCAGCTGTTTGCAATGAACAAAACAAAAAAAAAAAGCAGTGGAAATAGTTCAACACAACGAATGCTTCAAGTGGTTTCGCCAAATTCAACTAAAAATGATTTCTCCAGTTTCAAAATTATTCAACCCCCTGAATAGAATCAAATATTAGGTATCAAAATATTGATATTTTTAGAGATTTAAAGTATCATATATCTTAACCAGGACTTTGTAGTCAATGTCCAACTGCAGCAGACGTATACCTAACATCAGTACTTTTTAAAAACAAAGTTTAGGTTAAAGAAATTTCTATTCATCCAAACTTTTAAGTCTTCAGTAAGGTCTTCCATTATATGTAGCTGTGATGCTGGAATAGTACAGATCTGGCAGAACTTGTAAGTATAGTTGGATATAAAGGGAGAATAATGGGGGGCCTAAAATAGAACCTTGTGGGACACCGTATTCCACCACTTTGGGTTCTGATGAATCTCTATTTTTCAAGTAAGAACTGGACTGTGTAGCCTAACCATGCTTTCAAGCATGTCTACTAAAATATAATGGCCAATATAGGTTCAACAGAAATGTTTGCACAGTCCAAGGCAAGCAATTTGTCATTGACTACTTTAGCCAATGCTGATTCTGTATCCTGATGCTTTATGTTCTAGTTATGTCTATTTAAATTAAAAAAAAAAAAAAAAAAAAAAAGATCTTCTGTACAGTTGAATACATTGAAAGATGTGTTGGAAAATTTGGAGACATGACCCAAACTGAATAACCACTGTAATCATTGATAATCCAACTATCTGGTATCACCCAGAAAAGGATGAGTTATCTTTTGAGTCCGGTTGCTCTAAAGGTTTCTTCCTCATGCCTTCTCGGGGTATTTTTTTTGCCACTGTCACTTCTGACTTGTTCGTTATGGATGTAAATTTACATCCAGACTTCTATAATGCTGCTTTTTCAGTGTTTATTATTAAAAATGATGTACAATTTTGAATTGAATAATCCCACCCCTAGTTTACATATCGCAGTAGACTCATGGTCATAGATTGTAGCTAGTTTATAACACTCGAATCTACTGTATATGCTTGTATTTTTGAACATTGAAGCTGACCATAGTTTCTTCAGGTCTTCACACAGTCTACTAATTTTAAGAGTTGATGTACTCTTAACCTTGACCTTCTTCAGGAACTCATGTCATGGAGGGATCTGGGAGGATGGTTGTTACTGCCATTGGCTTGAACTCCCAGACCGGAATCATTTTCACTCTGCTTGGAGCTGGCGATGAGGTGGAGGAGAAGAAGGTCAAGAAAGGTAAGTCGGCACGTAGTTCATTATCTTTGTATTAGTAGAAATCAGCCAAATCACCCCAACTTTCCCTTCAAATACCCATGGGCAATAGCCTTCTCATCTTAAACCCTCAGAGGTAAGAGGCATTTGAGTGATATATCATTCAGTTTACTTTTTGCCCATCCTATAACTCATTGTACTAACCTACTACTAGGATCAAGCATCACAAGAGATGCTTGAAGAAAAGATCAAGACGAAGAATGTGTCAGTGGAGATCAGTAACTCCCCACATTGGTTTAATTCACATTAAACTAATCCCTTATCTTGAATTTTTTTTGTTTTGTTGTTGATGTTGTTTGTTTTCTTTGTCATTTCTTTTTTTTGTGTACGTTTATTTAACTTAACTGGTTTTCTTGGTCAGATTTACATTCCTCATCTTTGCTGGGCCGAACGTGTCATTTCTAAGGCAATGTGCTTGGGAAGCCAGTTGTTCCAAAATGTACTGTTTAATCAGACCAGAACAGAACACACATGTTGATTCCTGAAGAAATGAATAAGCAGGTGTAGAAATACGGTCACACATCCATTAAACTGATATTTCAAATCCTTGCTCAGCTACACCTACAGTCAGCACAGTGCACACACACTGTCCGAACACACAGATGCAACCAACTGCTGGCATCACTCCATGCCCTCTGGATTTGATTTCCACTGAGTGTATGGGTTTTCACTCCCAAGTTTGGCTCTATATTGTCCTACTTTTAAATGTAAATCCAGTGTTAAATAGGGCTTTTGTTTAGGTTTTTCCAACATTCAGTTTCAGTTTATGCCATGTTTGTTTTTTGTACCAGTGTAACTTCAGCTTAGTGTCAAGTTAGAAACATATTGAGACGTATGCAGAGGTGCCAACATCTGAGGTTTAGCTGTAACCTCTTGCTACGCTGATATAGGAAACACCTGAAAGCTACACTTTTCTGCTTTTTACATTCAGTAATCAGAACAAACACAACTAAAATTCACTTGGCAGAAATTCACTTAAAATGAAAAGGCAGGTTACATAAAAACAAGCATTTACCTCTGGTAGTGGTTATTTTGTGTCACGCTGACTTTATCCAGGTGAAATTCCTTAACATTGCTTTTAAAAAATTGCTGTCTTGTCTGCTGATATATGCTAGGGTTTGGTGGTAAAATTCCCCCTGACCATGACTGCTAGGAGTTTCTTGTTAGCAATGTTGGCACCTTTGCATATGGGGGAAAAAAAATCCATTAAATCATTTAAAAAACAGCTCTCTCAAGTCACATCTTTATCACATCAAATATTGCACTGATGGAATGATGTATTGTAGCAACACATCCCAGAAGTATTGCTCAGTTTGAACACCTTGACAGTTTTGTCAGCTTCATACATTCTTATCCCATTCAGCATTAGCAATTATACATTTCCTCTCAACAGTAATGGCCTGATTACTGACTGATGTATCCAGAGCAAGACATCAGTTGCAGTTAAACTTACAGTCCAGTAAATGAACAGAGGCAATACGTTTTATACATTCTATAATCAAAAATGAAAAGCATTGACTGTTGTTTCTTGAGATGACACATTTTAGCCCACACTCACACGTGTGAACTTGTATTAATTTATTTATATCCTGTTTTTGAATCCTTGTTTTCTTTTTGATTTGTGTCTGGTTCATTTACTTTAATCCATGTTATATATCAGTCCTCCGCCCTCTCTCTCTCGTTCTGAACAGGTAAAAAACAAGGAGCCCCTGAAAAACGCAACAAAGGTAACCCTTTACCCCACCCTCTCCCTCCCATTCAGCGACCAGTCTTGGAGTCTCGTGTCAATCTCACTCACCCACTACTTCACCCTCACTCAAGCTTTGTCTCTCTCTCTCTCTCTCTCTTTGTCTCTCTCTCTCTCTCTCTCTCTGTCTCTCGCTGTGGCTTTGACTCTTCCTGCTGAACCTGTGGGAGCTTCTTCCTGCCTTGCTTTACCTGTGGACGAGTGTAACTCTCATTTCCCGGAACGGAGCTGAGCGTCTATATTCCACTTTAACTTTAATTCATGACTGGTTTGTTTTCTTCCTCATCGCGGGTTTAAACAGGAACAGTGCGATCGCACGTCAGTAGTAAACAAAACTAAACCCACGACTTTTCTTTGTTAAGGTGGTCCTGCAGTGCAGGGAAACCAAGTCTGGTTCCTGCTGTCAACACGGCAGGTCTTTTATACTGAGATCTGCTTATCAAGGTCGACTACCTGGTGTGGTACCTGCTAGACTACCTGGTGGTACCTTCCAGGTAGTCGCACCTTTCTAATAGCAGGGCTTAATATAGACACTCACTAAGTCCTGCAGCAGCAGGAAGCATACTCGGTTTCCCTGCTCCACCGGACCACCTTACGGTGCAAGGAGTGAACGAGACTCTAAAAAAAAATCAAAAGTAATGCAAAGGTGCGACTACCTGTGATGGAGTGAGGAGAACCTTTATAGACATCACTCCAGCTGCAGGTAGTCAACCTTAATTTGCATTTCTCAGTATAAAAGACCTGCCGTGGTGACACTCGGTGGTAAGTCCTGCAACAGCAGGAACCGTACTAGGTTTTTCCCTGCGCTGCAGGACCACCTTACACCTTTTTGGCCCAATTAAATTTGACTCATCGTTTAATTACTGTTTTCCTTGTGTACTTAAATTCCGTACTCTAATAATAAACATCAAAAGCCAAGGTGAGTCACTTACCTGTATTTACATATTTGGAAATGAAGACTCATCACTGATGTAACTATTCCCCGTAATGCAGTTAAGAATCCATTCACTTCAGGGACTAATAAATAAATCGATATTTAAGATTTAATGTGAACAGTAGAGGGCGCTGCTGCCGTTCACCGATTCACCAAAATAAGGCGCAACTGAGAGTTATTTTGAGTCGCTTGTGCCTGCCTGATAAAAACAAGTGCGTTCGATGTTTAGATTAATAAATAAACAAGATAATGGAAAGAATGAATGAGGTGGAAAATAATTAAGTATCGTGTGCACATGAGTGTCTTGAATTGCGCCACCTAGTGTGTTCTGATCAGTGCAGGTAAATTGAATATCTCGGCACATTTCATTTTAATCATCCAGGAGAGGCTCTAAACTGCTGGACCTAGTTGGGTCCATGTGAAATAGTACAAATAGTAAATTATGGACAGTGTAGCTTAGTGGGTGGAGCTTTGGGATCTCGACCACAACGTTGGAGGTTGAAGTCCAGGTTGTACTACAGATAGACAGATAGGTAAATACTCTATTAATCCCAGGAGGGAAATTTAAAATGTACACACTGACTGTTGAGTCCTCGAGCAAAACCCTAAACCCTGTCAGCTCTAGGGGCACCGTGTGATGACTGACTCTGCAATCGGACCCCCCACAACCCCCATACAGGTTGGGATATGTG
>JANDJT010000114.1:7975613-7988028 GCA_024331685.1 Stegophilus panzeri | reverse complement strand
CCACTCCTCCATGACGACATCACGGAGCTGGTGGATGTTAGAGACCTTGTGCTCCTCCACCTTCCGTTTGAGGATGCACCACAGATGCTCAATAGGGTTTAGGTCTGGAGACATGCTTGGCCAGTCCATCACCTTAAAAATAAAAATAAAGTTTGCCACAACGTTAAAACATTGTGAGAACATAAAGGTGCTAGCCAGACAGATTGATACCTTTTATGTGTAAAAATGTAGAAATGGAATGCATCTCGTACTGTTTTTTATGCATTCAACTTTTGTTGCAAACACAATGTGCTACATCAGAAATGGTGTTAGAAGAGTATAATCATATACTTGTTTGTTACTCAGTATTAATTAAGTTATCTATCTCACCATATGTTCGAAATTATATCTTTATTTTATTTATTTAAACTTTTTATCCTAATCAGTTTAGGTTTCCAGGCAGTCAAGACATAGGAGTGGGCAAGTACACTAGAACCTTTACTCGCCTGTGGGGATAGTTAATGAATATATGATTTCTCCTCTTCACTTTATTATCAGTGATCGAGGAAGTCATTTTGCCTGCTGAGTCACACTGCTGTTTTCTGATTATATTTTAGAAAAAAAAAATACCCAATGACATTAACTCCTTAAATTACCAGGACCTTATTGGTGAGTCCAGAATTTTACTGTAGTTTTGAGCATAAATCATAATAGTTAAGCAATCATTTTTCATCATTGCATAGTTCAAATGTACATGGTGCAACAGTTCATGTTAAGATAATATGCTATTAAACCTGGTAGATGAAGAGAAAAAACACATGCTCTATTTATGTGTTTGTGTGAAATTCAAAGCCCTTGTTACAAACAATGGATATGAAACAAGATGGATACGAATGTATTTATTCATAAATGGTTCATGGGAGTATTAACACACAAAATTTTGTATTTGTGAGAATCCTGTAATTTCGGAAAAAAATTTCGTACCCTACTGTGTGTGGGGAATTTACACTTAAGAAGACTAGTTAATGTAAATCTCAGTTGATCAGCTTTAGATCATATAATTTGCATGGATTACTGCACTTATATATATTATACTGTATACATTGTTTATTTATTCACATGTACAGCATATAGCAGACACCCTTATCCAGATCAACTTATAGAAGTTCTTTGAAGTCTCTATCAAAAACAGACATTCATACTAATTCTGTGCTGGTCTAAGCCGTAAACAAACACCTCAGCTGACAGAAGGTTTAGCATTGCATGCCATGCTTATGAATGAATGGATGTTTAAAGATCAGTATGAAAGCTGATTTATTAATCAGTTCCATTTTCCCCAGCATCATCTTTTATTGCTGTGCAAAACTTTAGGTCTAGAATGTCAGCAGTTTTCCTTTGTGATGTACTGTGTGTCCATGATCATCTGGGCACAGTGTACATTTTTTTCCCCTCCCTTTATTTTGACCTTTTCAGGTGCTCTGTCGCTGCCAATTTATTCTTTTTTTGGCATAGAAGTGAGTCAAAATAACTTCCACTAATCGTCATTCTGTGTTTCCAGCCTTCTGTAGCTTTACCTTTTATGGAGTTTTGTGGGCGTCACTAAATACAAATGAGCTCTGTCAGAAATGTGCTTTGCACTTGTCAAGTAAGAAGAAAATCAGCGTTTCTGAAACTTTTGTAAATCTGGTGGAAACGTTTAGTTCAGTTTGGGTTATTCAGACATTTACATACAATTTATTGAAGATTAATAAATGTGAAAAAATAATTTTTCTTTTTGTCAAATTTATTTATTTATTGTTAAATGTTACATTTTATTTATTTATTTCTGCAGTCACCTGAGCAGGAAGGTGGTCTACCAAGGCACGTGGGTAATAAGACTGAATGTGCCCTCCTGGGACTGGTTCTGGAGCTGAAGAGAGATTACCAGCCCATCCGCGACGAGATTCCTGAGGAGAACCTCTACAAGGTCTACACCTTCAATTCGTCACGCAAGAGCATGAGCACCGTACTGAAAAATGCAGACGGCTCAGGATTTCGCATGTACAGCAAAGGCGCCTCTGAGATCATCCTCCGCAAGTACACAGATTTCTTTTCTCATCTTCCAGATCTTTCTCTGTCTAGATCCTGCCTGTTCTGTTTTTACGCTGCATCAGGTCATTCAGTAATCTCCACTACTAATGGACCCAAGCGATATTGATTTTATATCCTCTGTTCTGTGCACCGTGTGTGTTAATCTCTATGTATAGTACTGGATAGCAGCCACTGTTTCTTTTGAGCATCTATTTTGAGCACTTAATGCAGTGTAATATTAAACTCTCTTTGTTGGGGTCCGTGCCAGGTGTTCCTACATTCTGGATGCTGCAGGTCAGCCTCGGGTCTTCAAGCCCAAGGACCGGGATGAGATGGTGCGGAAAGTGATCGAACCCATGGCCTGTGAAGGCTTGAGAACCATCTGCATAGCTACAAGGGAATTCACGGGCGAGGAGCCGAACTGGGATAACGAGGCTGATATTCTGTCAGACCTCACCTGCATCTGTGTGGTGGGCATCGAAGACCCTGTCCGTCATGAGGTGAGAATTTTATTGACTTGCCAATATACCGGTATCGATATTTGCTTTCCTGTCATTTTCAAAGCCAGGATTTGACCTTGCTGTGCTTGCACGATCATCGTTTACCTTTGATGAACATCTTTACCTCCAAAGCCGCTGAACCATTTCGAGCGAGGAATCCCAGTTGAGCTTGCTCTTTAAAGCAGCTTCTTCACCATCATTATGCAAGCATTGCTCCGCAGAGCCTAACCTGTTAGTTGCTAACAGCTCATAATGGAGGTGTAATTGTGGACTGATGGGCTACGCCCCAGTCCTGTTATAATGGATTCAGTCTATTTTAATCCCACGTCTTTTATCAGATGTAACCGGAAACAGGTCTAGGTATACAAATCAAAAGCTGTGTAATTGCTAAGATGCGCTGATCACCATGTGGATTAGGGGTTGCATAGACTCGTTGACTATCCTAGCACTTTGGAATAGTGAATTTAAATTTATTGAAAGGATAGCCCTTTTGAGATGTAACATCTCATTTTCAAGGGGGTGCAAAAACCCAAAGTACAAACTTATAGAAAACATACAAACAAACAAAAAAGCATAACTGAACATATAATACACATACACAAATACAAACAGCTTGCTCGCCCTCTCCCACCAGCACCCACAGACCTCAGCTATTGCACAAAAAAAGGAACTTATCTACAAAGACCCAGCAAATACATCGGTTACATCAGCATAAATCCAGTTGAATCAGTTTATCTTCAGATTATTTGTGATACAAATAAGCTAAAGAAAATGATGCCTAAATTAAGAACATAAACAGGTTGTTATAAGATAAGAGAATAAAGATGTCCTAAAATAAAAGAAAGAGGTAGTAGATCTCAAAAAAGTAGATTATTCCAATCAGAAGGAGCTTTGTATTTAATTGACCTCTGACCGACTTAGACGACCATACAGTTCCCTCCACTAATATTGGCACCCTTGGTAAATATGAGCAAATAAGGCAGCGACAATTGTCTTTATTGTTTAACCTTTTGATCTTTTGTAAAATATAAATAAATAAATAAATCACAAAAATACTCTGCTCTCATGGCTGTCAAACCTGTGTTTCAAAACAAAACACAGGTTTATAAAAAATGTATATTTAACAAAGTTTTTTTTCTTTAACTATAGAAAAGACACAAGTAAAAATAAATAGTGTGCATAGGACTAGAATAAGACACAATCAATTATTTTAGAGGTGCTAATCAGAGCAGATCTTTACATGTCAGCTGCTCTCAAGTGTGCTATGTGTAACTGTATAATGGCAGGTAACAGATAAAGAGTCGGGGGCATTTTTTTTTACTCACCTTTTTTTTTTTCCTGAAATGAAACTAAGTTGGCCCTTGGTCATAAATGGTCATGTCCATGAATTTGCAGCCCAGTATAATGAATTGTATGAACTCATAATACAGTATAGCCAAGGCCTTCTTTGGCAGTAATTGGATTTGTAGACTACATATGACATCGCTGTGCACATGCTGTGAGCTTTTTAATTATCTATAAATAAATGAGCTTATTGGTTCTAATAAGGGGTATGGTGTGATTCATCACAAGATTGAGCTCAGATAATTACAGAGGGCTGCACCACGTCTCATGTGTACACACACACATATGCACACACCACCCTTTGCCCTCTCCATGTGTTGGCAGCCCTATGGCTGAGTGAGCAGCGCAGACTGGCATGGCGACACACAGTGCAACTAAAATACCCTAACCACCTACCATTTAGAGACATGCAATCATATCCAAGACGCCACCCAGAACTAGACAACACACTGATCTGAGACCAGTCAATAACTTTGGAGCCCTGCTGCTCCTTAGCTTATCGTAATAACCCTTTTCATTCTTTGTCAGCCTGGAGTTTGCGTGTCTTCATGGAGGCAAATCGGTTTGTCCTAGACTTGTGATACACCGCTTGTGAAATATAGATCATACAGCATTTATTTCTAATCCTTTTAATCCTTCTGTTTACTCCATTAGTCATTCCCTCTTTCTCTATAGGTTCCCGAGGCCATTTCTAAGTGCCAGAGAGCAGGCATTACCGTGCGCATGGTTACTGGTGACAATATCAACACTGCCCGTGCCATTGCTACCAAATGTGGCATCCTACAGCCTGGAGAAGACTTTCTGTGCCTGGAAGGCAAAGAGTTTAACCAAGAAATTCGCAACGAAAAGGGAGAGGTGAGAAAGCCTAATGAAAACCAAAATCAGTGAAAGATATAATCAGAAATTGGCCCATAAGACCTTTGTCAGATGTAGTCAAATTAAGAAATTGACACTTAGTCTATTGTTTTTTTACAGTGCCTTGGTATTTATCCCCTTGATATTTTCCACATTTTATAGTGTTGCAGCCTGGAACTAAAATGGACTTAGTTGGTATTGTCCAGTATGTCATGATTCATGGGGTAGGGGGACAATGTAGTGTGCAAAATCATTTACAAATACAAAATCTTGACATTGTAGTTGCATAAGTATTCATCTCTATTGCTTTAAAACCCCTAAATTACTTCTGGTGCACACAGTTTCTATTAGTTGTCACATAATTAGTTGAATGGAGTTGACCTGTGTGCAATTAAAGTGTCACATGATTTCAATATAAATACACCTGCTCCTGGAAGACACCCGCATTTGTTAGAGAACAAACCTAAACAAACAGCATCATGAAGACCAAGGAGCTATCAAAACAAATCTAGGACAAAGTTCTGGAGAAATATTAATTAGGGTTGGTGAGATCCACACTCCATGAAGCTGGGCTTTGTTAAAGAGTGGTGAACCATATACAATCCCATTTGGAGTTTACCGAAAGACATGTTTGAGACTTAGGCAATATGTGGCAAAAATTACTCTGGTCTGATAAGATCAAAATTGAGTTGTTTGTTTGTTTGTTGTTTTTTTTGTAATTTCTCTTACCAAGTGTTCATCACCCTGAGAACACCATCCTCACTACGATGGTGGTGGTACCATCATGTTGAGCATTATGGGGTGTCTGTTGCTTTTTTGACTAATGCCCTCCTTACCCAGTCACTCCTCTAGGCAGACTCGCAGTTGTGTGCCACATTCGTTCCATTTTTTTTAAGTAATGGATTTAATGGTGATTTTTTAATAACCATTCACTGGTTAATACATTTACAGAAATTTGTCCTGGATTTGTTTTGATAGCTCCTTGGTCTTTATAATGCTGTATATTTAAGTTTAACCTTCCAGGAGTAGGTGTGAGATCATGTGGCACTTTAATTGCACAAAGGTGGACTCCATTTAACTAATTATGTGACTTCTGAGAGCACCTGGTTGCACCAAAAATAATTTAGGGATTTCTCATCAACAGGAGTGAATACTTATGCAATGATTAATTCAGTGGGTTTCACAACTTTGTCCACTGCGATCTGTAGAACATCAGTGACTGCACAGGTGCATCATGGATAATTTTAACAGCTGGTAGTCTGTTTAGACTATTAGGCTTATGGCTGATTTAGCTATGGCATGTAACCAACAACTTGATCAAAGCATAATGTTCACTTTGTAACAGAAGCATACTTGGCTCTCAAGTTAGCAGTTGAGTTACCTTTCTAGGAGACTGACTTTTTGCAGGCCAATGTAGTTATTTATCCAGTCTAATTTAGTAGAAATCCTAGGCAACTTATACATTGTTTGTGGGAACTCATAAACTCAGCATAAAACTCAAAACTTTGTGGATACCTTTGTGGACCATCGTACACATGTGGGTCTTCCTCAAACAGTTTCCACAAAGTTGGTGAAACACAACTGTATAGGATGTCTTTATATGCTGTAGCATTATAGTTTCCCTTCACTAGAACACACACTCCAATCTAGTGGAAAGCCTTCCTAGAGCTGTGGAGATGATTATAACAGCGAAGAGTGGACTAAATCTGGAATGGAGTGTTCAAAATGTACATATGGTTGTTATGATCAGGTGGCCACAAACTTTTGGCCATATAGTGTATTTGATGTCTTAAAGAATAGGTGTCAAATTATGTGACAGGCAAAAAAAGTAAATGCTTTGCTATTTTTCTTAGAATTTGGCCACAGCAACATTCACCTTTCCAATTTTCTCAGAGTGCCACTCAAATAGAGTGTGTTTCAGACTTCAGACTGTGATTTAGGTGGTTAAATTAATAAATTATTTTGTTAAATACTTTTACCAGTTTGCCCTGGTTTCCAATACTTATTGATCCAAATAGACATCATAGATTCCTATAAATTCATCTAGTCATTAGCAGTATGTTCATGGACGCTGTTAAAAGTATAAACTGTCGTGCAACACATTGATTCTTCTTTAGTTGAGGATTGATTTAGCAAAGTAGATGAATAAATTTGAGCATCTAAATGTGGTTAATGGTTTTTGACTGCTAATTTATTCACAAGATTAGTGTCAGTATTGTACCTTTATTTTTGTGAAATCCCAGATTGTGACCTTTTTCTTTGTGTTTAGAAGTTTGATTATTTATTTATTCCGTGGTCCTCTGGGCCCCTAGGTGGAGCAAGATCGCCTTGACAAAGTCTGGCCCAAACTACGTGTACTTGCCCGTTCTTCTCCAACAGACAAGCACACTCTGGTCAAAGGTACTCAAAATCTCACAAAAAACACTTTGTGTTTTATGGTTTTATTTGCAGTTCAATTGGTATAGGACCATTTTAGGTGAAAGGGTACTTTTTTGTAAAGGTACTTTTAGGTAAATAGGATAATATCTATGTCTTTCCTTCCTTTTCACCAAATGTTTTCCAAGGCCTTTTGGGCTTTGCAAGGTTTTTGAAACCCAGATCGGGCTTTTGACTAATGCCGCTCTCTGTTTTTAAATATGGCACTGACGTGTCATTCAAATCTGCACAAAAGGAATTTCCAAGAACCTCATTAGCCAAACTATAGCTGAAGCTTCCTTTATGAACAGCTTTGTGCACTCCATAGTGCCATTACATATGTATCTGATGGTGATTATGCTGTATGTCTGCTCAGTGCCTCCACATTTGAATGGAAGTTCAGTGATCCTCAGTAATGATTGCCAATTGCTGCTTTTTTGGGTCTTTGAACATATCAACTTTTCATTCATTTTGTGGAGGTATGACTGAATGCTGCTTTTTTTTTTTTTTTTTTTTTTTTTCAGGCATCATTGACAGCACAGTGGGAGGAACCAGACAGGTGGTGGCAGTGACGGGTGACGGAACCAATGATGGACCTGCTCTCAAAAAGGCTGATGTCGGCTTTGCTATGGTAACTGTTGTGTGGTTTTATACTGCAGTTCTTAAGGACTTTTCTTTATATCAAATTTAGTTGATTGCCCATTTTCCCATAAAGGTTCGTTCCTCAATACACACCACATTGCCACATTAAAATTCACTCAGCGTGCTTACTGTGTGATTAAATCTCAAATGTTAGGTACTTTGTTATAATAAACCTATTTGTCATAGTTGACGGTTGCGATGTTGGAGTCACTGTGTGGTTTATTTGATGAGAGTTAGGTTTGGCACCAGGTTTCTATGCTCCTGGTGGTTGCCTGGCTTAGCACAGCTCTGTTCTCATTCTCAGCCAATATCAGCAGCACTCGTGCAGGGACAACCCTGCAGGTTCCAAGGTGCTGTAAGAATAAATTGGTACCCGGAGAAACATGTTTATCCTGAAGAAGACACTGTCATTTCCCTAGAAGACACTTACAGACTGAGTAAACCATATGGAGTCAGAAAGCTTATAGTTTTATGTGGAGGCAACAATATGAACAAGATCAGCCATTTATTATGTTTAGCATCTGAGAAAATTGTATAATCTTGGTAATACATTCTTTTTTGACAAATTGCTTGATTGAATGTACTAGCGTTGTACAAAATATATTAAGTTCAACCCTTTTTCAATATAATGGGACCAACAAATGCAAAATACTATGTTGTAAAATACATGTGATATACATATATCTTCAGAAAAAGTGGTATTATCTATTTTGTATTCATTTTGGTGTTTTTAAATTTCTCTTACCAAATTATTTACTTACTTGCTTGTTTATTGTTATTCTGCTATTCTGATATGCTTTTCTGCTCACCCCAGTTGTAGAGAGTGGTTATTTGAGTTACTTACTGTCATCTCGAACCAGTCTGGTCATCCTCCTCTGACCTCTCTAATCAACAAAGCGTTTCTGCACACAGAATTGCCGCTCACTTCGTTTTTTTTTTTTGTTTTGTTTGTTTGTTTTTTTTTTTTTTTTCTCTTCCCACCATTCTGTATAAACTCTCAGAGATGAGTAGTTTCTGAGAACATTTATTTAAAAAATTTAAGATTTAGCCACAAGTCCCATTTGATTACATTGTTGTATCAGCTGTTTTGTTTTCACTTCCTCACCTCAGGGTATTGCTGGAACTGACGTGGCTAAGGAAGCCTCCGACATCATCCTGACTGACGACAACTTCACCAGCATCGTAAAGGCTGTCATGTGGGGCCGTAATGTGTACGACAGCATTTCCAAGTTCCTGCAGTTTCAGCTCACAGTCAATGTAGTGGCTGTCATCGTGGCTTTCACAGGCGCCTGCATTACACAGGTGAAACCTCAACCTTCTCACCCGAGCAGCACTCGGATTTTGTGATAGTAGTTTTGCTATGACACGAGAGTCATTGTTGTGGGTCTTAATTGACCCTTGTGAGCTAATTAGATGCCACAGTGAAAACATGGCTCAGCATCTGGAAGACTAGAGTGCAGAGAATGCCAAGTGCTTCATCAGATTTCTTTCAGAAACACTTGGTGTCCCTGTAGCTTTGATACCAAACTAATAATAATAAATATAATAATTAAATTAAACACATTTAACGTAAAGTATGTGTTCAAATACAAATCATGGCATGGCAAATGTATATATATTTGCCATGCCATGATTTGCATTTGAACACATACTTTACGTTAAATGTGTTTAATTTAATTATTTTTATAAAGAAATGAATATGTTGGCACAATTCTATTTTTGTCTACAACACCGATTTCAAACATTTAATCATACACCTTCAGATCAAATGATTTTTAAGATCAAGAGAAACATTTCAGTGAAGTGTCTCCATACTTTTGTAGTGTGGTAGTGTATATAAAACATTTTGTATATAAAACATTTTATATGTAAAACCAAAGAAAAGCTGAAGCAAAATTAAAACAGGGATGTTGTTAATAATGCTGTGCTGCATTGTTTGTATCTGTATGTATGATAATCTGGTTAGATTGATGATGATAATGGACTAATGGATTCGGAAGACTGTCGGACAGTCTGCCTTCTCTGGTCTGTTTTCTGTTGTGTAGAGTCCGGTTTGTTAATGTGTGTGTGTGTGTGTGTCATAGGACTCTCCACTAAAAGCAGTGCAGATGCTCTGGGTCAATCTGATCATGGACACACTGGCCTCTCTGGCTCTGGCCACTGAACCGCCCACCGAGGCCCTGCTGCTGCGCAGACCGTATGGCCGAAACAAGCCACTCATCTCCAGAACCATGATGAAGAACATCCTAGGCCATGCCGTCTACCAGCTGTCTGTCACCTTCACCTTGCTCTTTGCTGGTAAGGATTCAGGGAACACCGAATGCATGGCTCTTTAGGCTGCTCATGGATGGTAGTGGCACTATAATGTGCTCTCTCAACTTTGACACTACTGGTATTCTTAAAACTGAGGTAGAATACAACAATTTAATAGGGTAATCAAATTAATAAATCATTAAGGGGTGGGGTGGACATGAATTTTATTTATTTATTTATTTATTTATTTATTTATTAAATTAAGTTTATTTAAAACAGAACAATCACCTATACACATTCAAAAGGACATTTTTCTTTCGGTTTTCTATTTTCCTAACAAATGTATAGCCTGCAAACACGGTATGTGCTTGATAAACAGCTTATAAACAGTTCCTAATAAAAGATAAAAAACCAATGCAGTCATTCTTCATCGAACATCCACAATGCACTTATTACATGTGAACATTTACATCTGTTATTCCATCCATCACTATTATTGCCATAAACAAAATGATACCGAATTACAAATAAGGAAACCTAAATCATTATTAAACCGAACTGCTCGCATCGATAATCTAATGAAACTCTGAACGAGTGCGTTTTTAAAAGGATGGTAAATCAGTGAAACCCATAGATAAAATGCTCACAAAAGAGGCTAGTATTATTCATGAAAACATCCTGTATTTGGTGTGATAGTGATATTGTTGGCTTTTTTGATTAGATCTACTTTGAGTATTTGAAATAGTAATTTAAACAAATGTGCTATAATAAATGATGTTCCAGTCCTTTAACTGGCAGTGGATATAAATACAATTTAGCTCTTATCCCATGGGAATTGGTGGTAATCATTATGTCCGGAGATGCCTGAATAGTATTATCCTATTATATTTATTAGCTTATCAGTCAGTGTAAATAAAGCTGTGTCATGTTGAGGTTGACATTAGTCATAAATACATTACCTGAACTGAATTTTGAGACATGAATTTTGTGAATGCTGCTGCTGCCGATGTTTCTTTTTCTATTCATTCTCTAAAACATGGTGAGAAATATTACTTTTATACTTCTAATATTTATTCTATTTTTCTTTTTCTTTACTGACTTTAATCAACTTTTTGATGAGTCTTTCATGATTCAAAATGTTGCACTGAATAGGGTTTTTGAATAGGTTTTAATTGGGAATTTTTTTTTTAGTCTGTTCAGATACAAGTTCTGATGAATTTGAATGTGTTTATACCAGCAGTTTTTATACAGATGATGAATCTTGCTAATGAAGCATTTATCTGCTTAGTAGATTTATGTCTTCACAATAAAATACTTGATAAAAGACAGTCAGATGTTGCAAATAAAATGTTAGAAGTGGCAATTAAGGCTTTAGATTTTAAAAAATGTAATTATCGATCCAGTCTTATTGTGAATGTGCATTAAACTAGTTTCATTTATGATTTATGCAATCATGTAATTTTTTCTTCAGAAACCTCAGTTGCCAACTTCAAATAAAAAAAGATTTTCATGCAATTTGCTAAATAAATGTGCTACTCTTACATTGCCTACAGTGTTCCTCCAGCTGAGAGAAGCTTTGTGTCATAAACATAAACAACTTTATTTTCCGACTTTTGAAATTGCTCAATATTATGAAGCCGAACAAATGAATACACACTTGTAATGTGAAATCTTTCCTCACTCAGTCTGTTGACATGAATGACCTCACATGGTCATAATGTTCCTCTGGTGGCTCAATGCAGTGGAAGCCAACCAGTTAGCATTCTGTACTAGTGAGCAAAAGTTGTGAATTCAGATCCCGTGACCGCCAGAGAGCCAGTGTTGATCCCTTTAGTGAGAGCTAAAGCTTCAACGCCTCACTTATGTTCTTGGACTGGATTCTGCATCGCTTGTATGTTGTTTTGGATAAAAGCTTCTGCCAGGATTAATTAATGCAAATTTCATGCAGTTCGACGATTCTTTGAAAAACACTACAGCTGAGGTTCACACGCTTTATGTACTTCTGCTAGCTATGCCTAAGGGTGTCTCAGGCTTAGTGTTGGTGAGCTCATTGAGATAAGTGCCTTTTCACTTTAGGAGGAGTATTACGCCAAAGGCAGAACAAATTGGCATGCAATTCAGTGCTTGTATCACACCACACCTGTGTGTAGTTGGAACCTTTGGGATTTTGGGGTTCTCCCTCAGGTGTACTCGGGTTACATTGCCTATAGACATTGTTTAAGGAATGTTGATTCTTCTTCTAATCTTTCTAAACATTCAGTTTGAGCTCCCAAACCAGTGAAGTGTAATGATAATAAATTAGCAGTATAATTTGTAAGATATGTAAAATAAATAAATAAAAATAAATTTTATATATA
>JANDJT010000114.1:7916505-7957324 GCA_024331685.1 Stegophilus panzeri | reverse complement strand
ACACACACACACACACACACACACACACACACACACACACACACACACACACACACACACACACACACACTTACTTGTATCTCACTTTCTCGCCACTGATGAGAGATGGCAGACTCTACATCTCACACACATTTCTCCTCCCCCTTCTCTCATTCCTTCTCACACACCCTCCCTTCTTTTTTTTTTTCTCTCACACTTCACACCCTCTTTTTTCCTCTCTATCCACCTTCTAGGCTCTTTTTTTTTTTTTCTCTTTTTTTTTTTTTTCCAGCCCCACCCTCGTTCCCCCTCTCTCCAGATCTCTGACATGACACGCTCCATGCTTCGCTCATCCCTCCCACTCTGTATTGCAGGAGGAAATGCGAGTCATGACTCTTCTGCTCCCTTTATCTTGGTTACCTAGGCGGAAACATTTCCACGGCATCCCTTTAGCTTTCAGTAGAGAAAACTGTCAGCTTGTATTTGTGGCATGCATTTATCAAAGCAGTCTGCTGACTTTCCGCTGAGAAATGATTTATAAATGACAATTCTTCTCAGAGGGGAAAATATAAAAGCATATCTCCCGTTATGGGTAGTTAAATGATTGATGTTTGCCCATTTTTGGAAATCCCTTTGTCTTGTGTGTTACTCTTTTGTGTCTTCCTGAGCATTTTTCATGTGGGATCATTTCTGTGAGGTTAAACTTTAATGAGTAAACCCAAAGGGATGACAGACGTGTCGAATGAAGGGCCACTTTTCTCTGAAGCCATGATATAGAGCAGCTTATGAGATTTATTAGAAATTTGACCATATGAGAAAATGCTATTTTGGGAATATAAACTGTCATCATAGTTAAGCGGGTTATCAATATTTATAGTGTCTCAGTTTCTTCAAGGTTATATGAGTTGATTGGTTTAATAGCAGCACAGAAAAACCTGAAAACGCGGCTTCATTTCAGGCATAAGCAAGGCGCAGCACTGGCAGTCACTGCGCAGTCATCGAGTCAGGGCGCAAACGCACATGTTTAAGATCTGCAAAATATCTCCTGGATATTTCCTGGCTCTGAAGAGGAAATGTCTTTCCTACTACATCAGGCCCTGCGAACAAAACCTGAGTAGCTGCATGATAAAGAAACGCAAAGCCTCAAGAACAAACATGCACTTGGCAGAGTAAAAGACTGCTGATCAGACAAAGTGGCAAGAGTTCTCAATATGCGTTAAAATGGAACTGCACCATGTAAATAGGAGCAGCTTTCTGCTGCTAAAAGATTGAAGCATTGGAGCTCATCATTCTTTTACTCCAGTTGATCTTTTCTACACTCCAGCAAGCACCTGACAAAAATGATTGTGTGTGTGTTCTTACCCTGACATATGGTGGTTTCATGCTTGTGTGTCTGCCAGGATTTCACCAGAGAGACTTCCAGATCTTAAGTCTAGTATAGGACCTTAACCCGCATGCACTATTCACAACTTGGCAAAGGATGTCTCCTTGACCTGGGGTGTCTTTTTAATTTTATAGCAGTACAATTGGAAAACGTACTCAACAATTTTTACAGTGGATAAACATTTTAACCACAACTGAGCACTGTTTTTCATCGAAAGAAAACATGTACCAGATTTGAAGAATAATCATCATTCTAAACAGGTTAATCTTGTTCTTTGAACACACCTTGAGAACTTGATTTGTGTATTTAAAACTGAATGCTCCCGGGCCCTGGATAGGACAAAAAGTTATAGTAAAATATCCATGCCACTTAGTGTCAAGAGGATCAAGATCATAATACTTATGCATGATTTATTAATGCTATCCAGTTTGCTCTTCTGAGTTGTCGAATTTATAAAATTGATTCTGGTTGATTTGTGGTCTAAATATAATGTTTGATTTAATGGCATTTAACAGTAGATCTTCAGTCTCCTCTACGTATCTCATAAGAATAATAATTTAGAAGAATTTTCATGCTTTTATTTTTAACTTTTTTTTAAATGTTTTTTTAATGCATATAATTACAATTTAAAAAAAAAATTTTTTTTAAAGCTTTAGTTACTGGACATAAAAATAATTCATCGAACACTTCTGTCCAAAAAAATAATTGTGATACATGTCTTGTATTATAGAAACACATTCGAGTTTTTTTTTTTTTTTTAGTATCTATCCTAAGTCTTCTGAACTCCACTTACATAAACCGAGCAGTAACATGCTTGTCCAGTTAAATTATGGGCACTTCTGCTTTTGACAAGTGAACCAAATATTTCAGTCGAGAACTTGCAAAGTCCTGCCCCCACAAATATCATGCATTCCTACATTTTTTTTTTTTTTTTTTCTTTTCTTTTTTTTTTTTCTTCCACTGGCTTTGGACATACGTGTCACTGCATGGTGCACACATTATTGATATGAAACGCCTCTAAATGCATGATTGCATGATCCAGACGTTGTTAGATTAAATACACCTACTCTTGAGCAGACTCCTTGCCTTTGTAAAAAGTCACATAAGAGCTTCAAATCCAAGATTGTCAAATAGTAATCATGTCAGAGTGTTCCCGCTGATGCTCTGAGAACCTTTGTCCTGTAGTGTTTCTGGGAATTTCAGCCCAGATTGCCCAGTGACTGTGTGTATCACTGTATCTCTTCCTTTTAAAAAAAAAAAAAAAAAAAATCTCATCTTTTCCATTTCTCTCCTCAACACCTCCTGTCTAAAAGAATAATAATAAGGCGTTTGTTCAGTACAGTGTGCACGTGTTTGGGTGCTGCCTGTTTGTGTGTTGCATGTCTAGTGTTTGTGTTATTTTTACTGCCTGTGATGTGTTTGATATTGTGACGTGCTTGAAGTTCATGCCTGTTGTCCCTTGTTCAGTTGGGAAGGTTTTTTTTTTTTGCAGTTTAATGTTTGTGGTACGTTCTATTTGTTGTTTGGTATAATTTCACATGCAGCTTCCCTTTCGAGATGGCATCATTCTTCGCGTGCTCACCAGTTTTATAATGCAGATTCAGTGCACATACCATATACACCCCAACACCCACACACACCTATCTGTCTATCTATCTGTCTATTTATAGATAGATAGATAGATACACACACACACACACACACACACACACACGTTCATACAGTGTGTGTAATCTCTCTAATCCTTCTTCTTTCTCTCTGCATTTGTTTCTCAAAAACAATAGATTAAGGTGGTGAACGCTTTCCGCAGCTCACTGTACTCGGGCCTCGAGTCCAACAGCTCCATCCACAGCTTCATGGTCCACCCTGAGTTCATGCCGCGTGTCGAGGAGGAGGAGGAGGAGCATGTGCCCACGATAGAGGAGAGCAGCACCGAGATCGAGCCGCTGCCTTCCTCCTCCTCCGCGTCCTCCTCCTCCGCCTCCCCCAGGAAAAGTGGAGGTGGAGATGGAGAACCCCCAGACAGCTCCATCCACGGCCGCAAGTCCTCCATTTGACCATCTTTTCTTCTCTGCATCAATCCCAATCCTGTCCTTCTGCAAGATCCTCCCTGGAAAAACACCTCATCCATCATGCAGCATCCTCCTATGGAGCCATTTTCTCCCTGGGCTTCTCCTCGACTGTCAGCGTGGCGTCTGCGCTCTGACAGCACGCATGGCACAGTCTAACTCGCCCACACGAGGGCAGCTCGGAGGCTGCAGCCTTTCCTTCACTAACACTGTATCCTTGTTTCTCCTTTTTTCCGCTGTCTGATTTGAACGTTGTTTCCTAGGACTTTTTTTTTTTTTTCTTCACCAGTTCAGTGACTTTTACCCTTTCAGATTTACAACTTGAAATGTGCATTTATGTTCCTACATGATTTTATTCCTTTTTTGCATTTTATGGTGATTTGAAACACAAGCAATGTACATCACTGAAAACTAGTTTGTAGTTTTTTTTTTTCATTTTCGTTTTGTCCATTTTATTCCCCAAAACTGCTGTCTATCAATGTCTTCAGGAGTCCACACACTACATTTTTTTTTTTCTTCCCCAAATACATTGACTGTTTGAATTAAGGTCATCCTTGGTTGTCTTTGTTTATTTGATCATGTTTTGGGTTCTGTATGCACAGACCTAAGGCTGCTATGCTGAAAGTAGAGTGAAAGAAAGCGTGTGAGATTTCACCAAGATGGGACGAGTGGACCATGCAACTCATCATGTCAGTCTCATAAGTCAGATTTTTTTTTTTTTTTTTAAATAAAAATCCCTGATTTAGCAGAATCACTTCTTTACTCAAGTTAGAGGATGTAAACATGGAACTTTCTACACTTTGTGTTTAACATGACTCATGATTGAGAGTTTGTTTGGTGATCACCCGTGTGTGTGTGTGTGGTTTGTGTGAGTGTGCGCAGGTTTCTGCAGTTAGAGTCGATTTTCATCTTAGATTCAGGTCTTCTTTTTGCCGTTCCGTGTTAGACTCTACCCAATATTGTGCTGATCAGTTGCAGAAGACATTATGAGGGTCTGAGCAGTTCCAACGCTCCACCTCCAAAGGGAAAACAAATAATAAAACAGCATAAAATGAATGCATAATAACTACGTGTATTATGCAACCTGAAGCCTCTGTTCGAGCCCTATGAATGGCCTGTTAGCTGTGCAGAAAATCCTGCCAACTTCTGGCCATGTGCTTCTAATTCCCGAATCATAATACTGCCATATTTTTCATCCTGATTTCATACCTAGCTAGGTTAGACAGGATCCTCAATATCCTTTTTCTACTTGCTAAGAGCCATATTTTATAGCTTGTTCTTTTATAATCCCATTTTTGCTTTCCTTCTTTGCTTTAAAAATCAGTCACTGCCTAAAAGAGAGACGACGGACCACTTTAATATTTCATGAACAAACGCTACAGTTTAGTCAAAGCCGTACTTCCCCCTACTGGCAATTATAAAAAAAATTATCATTTTTTTTTGCTTATTTCCCAAAGTGATGTATTACTACAGTGAAATGTGTAAATTTCATATAAACGTTGATGTTCTGTTCTGTTTTTTACAACCGTTCTGTATTTTTATATTAAGTACTTTTTAATATTTTGGAAATCTATAGATTAAAGGTGTATAGGCTTGGAGCATTTGGTGACGCAACAAATTTAGTAAAGCAGGCAGTAGAGTACATTGTTTTGCAGATATACTTATGCCACGTTTAATAGGAAGTGCTTTGGCCAAGGAGAGAAGAGAGCATGATGTGTTTACTTTTAATCTAGCGATATTCGTAAAGCTCTAAGCTCAGTTTGAATGCCGTTGGGTGTAGGTGCATTGGGGAAAACTAAAGTCCGTAGTTTATCCAACATACTGGCTACTATAAATGTTACACGGACATTTGCATTGACGTTCTAGTTCTAAAAGGAATATTCTGTTAATTAAATATGAATTGAAATGCATATGCATATTTTCATCATGTACAACCACACTATGTTCATTGGCATATTATGGCATAATTTATTATTATTATTTTTTTTTTAATATACTATGTTACCATGGGCTGTTTTATTTCATGGTTTCGTGACAGTAAACTCGTGTGTGTGCCCAGATATAACTTGTCTAAAGGATTTTTTTTTTTTTTTTTTTTTTTTTTTTATAAATCTGCTCAATTCATGAACATCTAGTGCACCATGTACTGCGTTCAGTGTAGTGTTGAAATCAAAAGCTCGTTCTGCAGTCAAAGAAAGTTCTGCCAAAGTGTTGTTTTGTACAATCATTATTCAAGTCCCTACATAAATGTGTGTTATGTTGTTGAAATGACACTACTTTGTTTCCGCACATCTGTCCTAAAGATGTCCTGAATTAATATTTGTGATCCTAACTTTGTCCTTTTATCCACCTCATTACATCATCATCTTATCCCTGGACATTTTGCTGTACATGGATGTTAATCAACAGCAGTTTCAATTTCGACATTTTCAACCGATTTGGCTCTCCAGGACAATTTGTTATTGCACCGGTCTGTCGTTTTTGCTGAAGTGCAAAAAATAAGATGGCATGCAGTAGCTGATCCGACTGCGTGGCTAGTCTACTGAGATTCTCTGACGGCTCTTCTTTTGGGTTTGAGGTTTAGGAGTGATACACCGCAGCTGTAAATAAAAGATTGCAATTTTAACATGGAATTAGTCACAACCGCCTATTTTCCATAACTTGGGCAACCGAGATCCTGAGTTCATTCAAAAGTGTATTCGATTGTGAAAAGGTTTTAAGAAAGAAGAAAAAAAAAAAAAAAAAAAAAAAGGAAAGGAAGAAACCAATTTCTTTAATTCATATGAATACGATAATAAGCACTGGTGTTATTTTTGTATAAACCTAATATCATCTATGTGGCATGCATGACTTATAAACAAATTGGTGGTTCAAAGCAATATGTACAACCTGGTGTGAGTGGTATTTCTAGTGTCCTGTGTTGCTTAAAAGAAAACTCTTAACTGTTCAATATATGTGTTCAGTGTTTCTGCATGATTAAGAATGGAATGAGACATCCCCAAAACCTATACTCGTCCTCCAGCTGAATGCCGCACGTGGCACGCACGCGCACACCTCACTTTAATTAACATAGCAGAAGAAACACACACTGACATGATGCTGTCTTAGGAAAAATGGATATTGGTCGCTTTATTTATTAGACAATATGATTATATACGTATGATTCAGGTTTGGAAGTTTGTCCACTTTAAAAACCCTCAAGTGCTCATCCCTAGGCTTGGATTGTGCTTTTATCAGTTGGGTAAAATGGGCTACCGAATAAAATGTAATTCCACAGTCACTAATATGAGCTGGGGAATGGACTTTTTATGCCAAGCATGATCACTTTTACTCCACATTCTGCTTTATAAATCACTTTTGTGTCATTACTGTCATGCAGTTAGTCATCCATGCTGTACAGCTTTGACTTCATGTCACCTACTTGTAAAAGAAGTAGCTTTTCTCCACTACATGAGCCATCAAAGAAAAAAAAAATCATGGAGCATCAAGGCTGTTTGAGTCTTTTTGCTATTAAAAGTGGAGACTGAATATGAAGGTAAGCACTGATGATTTTTCCCATCTTCACCACTTTTTATTTTTTGCACATTTTGCAGTCCTTCAGCAGCTCGAGTGAGTACTTCATTTCATCAAAAGCAAAATAAGAGCAATGGTTTTCATCAATGGCTTGGGAATGTGTGCTTCTCTATATTTGGTGAACAATTCCACAGATAGGAAAAAGCAAAAATTATTGGATTGATGCTGTTTCCAGTGACCGGCAATTACTGTGACTGGCTGTGGTCACTTACAAATAATCTCACATTGACCGATCCATCTGTTTCTGTGTTTTCACTTTTGTAAATTAATTTTGTTTTTGTTCTTTTTATCAGAGCCAAATTCTATCAGATCCATGTTTTAAGCATTACCTATAAGAAACTTTTTTGTATTTTGTATAAAGGGCAAATATTTCCGTTTGATTAGTCAATGAAATTCAACTTTAAGAGTCAGAAAATAGCTGAAAAATTATAAAACCTAACTACACAAAATGTTTATCGTATTACCACTAATTTTAAAATGCTTTTTCTTTTTACTGAAAAAGTGCTGGAACATACTACTTTTTTTTTTTTTTTCTTCTTCTTCTTATTTTCCTAGACTCTGAATATGACTATAATTATTGAGGATTTGGGCTAGGATTAGTTTACTTATAACTCTTTTCTTACTATTTTCAATAGACTGTGTGTCTGAGAGGTAACCATACTCTCATGTCTGAGGTTGTTTACATTCATTAACAAGGTGGCTTTGTTGCGTGCAATGGAGCACGTTAAAAAAATTTTTTTATGGCATGCCGTCTTCTTAATCACAGAAGTGCCATTCAGCAGCATTGAGTCAAACATACCACTGTGTTAATTATCTGAAAACCTTTGCTTGTCAGAGAAAGATGTCTGTGGTTTTAGATTTTGAAATTGTCGCCTAGAAAAAGTCCATTTGAAATCAGCATTCTGACTAAAAGGAGGAGTAATGTTGAATTATTTCAAATGATATGAAACGTATACAGTTTTATTGCTGATTGTTAGTGGGTTTTGTTTTGTTTTTTAAATATGTGCCAGATTGGAAACTTGCAGATGTTTTTGCCCCAGTCTGTGTTTACACTCCAGCTACATCTGCCCGGTTTTGTCCAAATAATATAGTATAGCACTTTAAGGGCACTTCAAGGGCTAAAAGGTGACGGCAGGTTACCAGTGATCAAATTATGAACGTCTGATCGACAGAGTGTTCACAACACTACATAATGGGAACAGGAGAAAAAGCATGCGGTTTGTCATTTTGACTCATCATTTGTCATTTTCATCAGAATCAAACCTACATTGGGAGAAAGCGCTTCATTAAAGATCTGGGTTATGGTATCAGAAGATTGTTAACACTTTGGTTTTATTACCTGTTTTGGATAGGCCGTACAGTTCAAGGTGCTCTGAAATCCTTTGAGCAAGTGACTGATCGTAAACAGCATCTGTTATCGGTGTGTGTTTCAGCTGACAAAAATCTGGCATTAGATTAACCCTCTCTATAACACTTTCCCTTTTTGTAAATATAACTTATCATGCCAAAATGTCAGTCCTGTTTGCTTCCAACTATGCAACAGATTGGTTGATTTTAGAATGTGATAAATTATTTATCCTGATTCTCCTCTTTCTCTCTTGCTGTCTATGCTTTTTCCTTTTCTGTCTCGGTGAACGCAGCCATGCCCATTTCTCATTACTTTATACTAACAAAAACGCAAGTGTATTATGTACGTACGTATGTATGTATGCGTGTGATGTGCACACCTTCGAATTTTATTTACTCTTTTGTAATATATGATCATGTGGAATGCCTTGTTCTTTATGTCCTGTCATTGGAAATTAACAGAACAAACAAAAAATGCTAACCGAGCAACTGAGGTGAAAGTTATTATATACAACTATATATAAAAAAAATATATATATATAATATATATATAAATAAATAAATAAATAAAGCCATTAGGATTTGAAATACATTAAGACTCCTTTTTCCCTTTATTTCTTGAATAAGTATTGGTGTAACCAGGTCCTTGTGTTTTCAAAATACACTTAACACCTTCCACTCATGACTCAGAAGTAGGTAACCGTGATGTTATATGAGCGGTCACTTGCAGCACAGCAGGAAGAAGGTGAATGTAGTGAAGATCACACTCAAAAAAAAAAAAAAAAAATGATGACTGGTGATTTCCTTTGAACTATGCATAGGTATGTCAAAAATTGTTTGACAAGTTAGTTACCTCATTGTTTATATTCATAAATATGCAAGGTTTGCTCTTTTGATATGACAATTTCTTGTTCAATTGTAATGTGGAATATTGGCTTAATCCCACAGACCTCCAAGACAATATATAACAAACTTTACCTGAGCTAATAAGGTTTTGGAAGAGTTTCAGTTTCCCTATTCACAGAGTAAATACATACAGTACATACTGATGTGTGGAAAATTAGTGGTGATACGATGTTAAAATCACACCATGTTACACTTTTTGGTGTATTGCCAGTACTTTTTAACACTAACCAACTAATTAGACTTCTCTCTCACTTTCTCAATGTTGATTCATATATACAATGGGGGGAAGGGTCCTTATGTGGGGTCCTTATTAATTGAAATTGCTTAGAAAAGTGTTCAGATTTGTGCAGACTTAATGACAAAGACGGATCTGTTTGATTCATGAAACTGCTATACGACATCATAAATGTGTGGTAATTTGGGCACAAATGATGAATCATTAAATCTCTCAATCAGAGATAGCATAACGGGGGGCGGGAACCTGAAGGATGGATAGCATGACAAGACAAAACCAAACAACATAGGAGAAATAAGCAGGAGTAACCAAACAGTAAGGAGAACATGTTACATATCGCCATGGGAATTTAGATGCAAATTAATTGGAATAGCAGTGTGTGACCAGCGGATCTAACTGCATGGAGTATAGTGATGAATGTAAACAGTATACTGTGGTGCAAGCCCATGGATGGCCTTGAAGTTTGTTATAAGATCTTTTGTAGAGAATATGGAATGAAGTGTATATGGAATGAGTGAAATTTTTTAATAGGTTAAATTTTTTGTGTGTGTCAGTGAGGAACTTAGCAGGAAGACCAGTGAAGAGAGCATTACAATCATCTGATGAAGTCATGAACTAATGTCCTGTATCTTTGCTACTACATTATATTGATACAGAAAATCAATCAATACATTCTGACTAATCAGAATTGAGAATTCAACAATGCTGTGGTATGAACAATATTGTTACATATATATTTAAAATTGGGGGAAAATGGGAAATATTAACTTGATAGTGAATTTCAGCTGAATTAAAATTGGAACTGTAACATCTACAAAAAGTTTTAGTTATATTATCCTTGAATATGATTATAGCTCGAATACAGTAAATATACACAAATACACATATACCAGAGGAACTAACTACAGGTATACTGTAAATATCAATTACAAATGTGGCCGACATCAACATTCTGATCAGCCTTAGTAACACCCCATACTAGAGAGACACCCCAGACAAAACTGGGCAAGAAGATTTAGGATATCTGTCATCTGAGACAGAGAAGCCCACATTGTGACTGAATCGATCGTCACAATGATGAACGTGATGGACTGCAGGGGAGACAGAGAGCTCTTTGCCCTGTCCACCAAAAGACCCAACTTGTCAATGTGGTCCAGTAGCAGTTTGGTATTGTGCGCATCCTAGTCCCTCGTCTGAGCACAAAGCAACCAATCGTCTTGATATGATAGAACCTGGGATGACGGGTGGCGGGGCAGCCCTCATGCACCTCGTAAACACTCGAGGGGCTAGGGAATGATCAAAAGGTAGAACCCTGAACTGATAAGTCTGGTTCATGAATATGAAGTGTAAAAACTTCCTGTGATGCACATCAATAGGAACAAGAAAATATGCATCCGTCAGGTCGACACTTGTGAACCAATCTTCCTCCGTGGAGGTGGGGGATGTCGCAGACCCCCTGGGGTATGGTGGGGGTAGGGCTACCATGTGGGTGATGCACATGGACATCATCATGCCCAGGGCCTGGGGACGGTTAGAGGGCATATGACGAAAATGCAGCTGCACCAGCTCATAACATCAGAGAGCAGTTGCTGTTGGGACAGAAGGATCCACTTCTACAGACACCAAAGAATTAGAAGCAGCCAAAATCAATTGGCAGATGGTGTTTTTGGTCCGAGTGACATAGGCAACCGACTCGTATGCTTCCTTCAGAAGGGAATCTGTGCAGCCACACTGAGCACTAGGACATCACACATTCCCCCAGAGTGCCTCATCTGGTGAAACCACCAGTGTGGCAACCGTCTGTTCAACCTCTGGTACGTTCCGCACTCCAATGGACTATGCTTCTGCCATGGAAGCTAAGGGGCGAGTGGTCTTGGAACGCCTCTTAGCCATCCCTGGTCCTTTGAGGGCACTTTAAAATTCCACTATAAAGTCCTTACACACAGGCATTGCAAATTAATAATTAGGTGAAGGGCTGCAAAAAATCACACTGGACTGAACAAGATATGCAGGGCATTCATCAAGGCAAAGATAGGCCACCACCACCCAAAGCACCTCCAATGTGTCATCTACCTGAGGTGGGGCCGTCCCTGAAGAGTGGAGTGAGCCATTAGCCGAGACCCTGGCTAAGGTGGACCCCTCTGGCTTGTCCTGAAGCTCAGCAAGAAAATGGTCCTGAAAATGTGTCAGAAGCACATGTAGACATAGCATCATTGTGAGGACTAGGATGAGTGTAAGGTGTAAGGCTCCTCACTAGAAGAGTGTGAGCGAGTGTCCTCGGTGAGAGCCGTAGAAGCAAAAGGAACTAAGTCTGCTGGCTGGAGGCTTCATGGCTTCATTTCTGCCATGTCTGAAGAAAAGCCAGCCACCTTCTTTGATAAAAGATACCCTGCAAAATGATTTCCCCTAGAGCTAGATTTCCTTTCAGCTGAGGGAACAGTAGCTGCTAAGGCATGCCATTCCTGAGATATCTGCCTCAAACCCAAACTTGCTTGTAAAACCTTAGTGTCCCTGTTGTGGTCCAATACAGCCCGACACAGATGTCTCTCTGACATCAGCAGCAAGCTGCAATGTGGATATGGGTCCGTAAGTGCTTCCTTCCTTGAACGCCCAGGCATGATGATCAGCGATCAGGCCTGTTGTCAGGAAAAAGCTCGTTAGGACAGAGCTTACAATTCAAGGGATAGGCAGAAGAAATGGAGCTGAAATCCATAGAACCGTGAAAGTGGAGAGCCTCTGGATACAACCACAAGGACAACTATAATTCTTAGCTTTATATGAAATCAGAAGTAGTAAATAGTAGTCACCACTGTGTATTAAAAGTTCAACAATTTATTGCCATTGCTGTTGACTTGGAATGTCTGGTGGTCTTCCATGGTCCAACCCCTTATCCCAGGAACACTAAGCGTAAGTTGGGAATACACGCTGGATAGGCACCATACACATACACATTCACACATAGATGGATGAAAGTGATATTCAGTGATGAATCACAAAGCTGCATTGGTCAAGGAGATGTTGCTAGAACTTTTGTCTGGTGCCATTCTAATGAAACGCATAAAGATCCCCAACAATCCCCAGTCATTTATGATATGGGGTTGCATGTCAGGCAAAGGACCAGGGGAGACCTCAACAGTCAATGCACAGGTGTACATTGAAATTTTGGAAAGTTTTCTCATTCCATCAATAGAAAATAGGTTTGGTGATGAAGTCATTTTTCAGGATGATAATGAATCTTGCCACAGAGCAAACAGTGTTCAAGTTTTTCTTCAGGAAAAGCATATCAACTCAATTACATGGCCAGCAAACAGTCCGGATCTCAATCCCATTGAAAATGTATGGTAGACATTAAAAAAAAAAAATTGGTCCATAACAAGGCTCCATCTTGCAAATCTGATCTGTCAACTGCTATTCGAGAGTGTTGGAACCGGCTTGATGGAGAATATTGTTTTTAATTAGTGAAGTCCATGCCTCAAATAATTCAGGCCGTCATAAAAGACTGAGGAGGAGCAGCAAAATACTACAAAGTACTAATTGTGATAAATTTTTTTTGCTGATTATTCCATAATTGTTTTCCTCAACATTGAGTGATTCCATAATATTTTTCCTCTACTTGATCTGGGCAAAAATATGCCATAAATTAAAACAATTTAATTTAACTTGTTTGAGGTATGTTTCACGAAGCCAGAAACAAAAAATTTTCTGTCATATCTCTTATTTGTTTATTTGCTACAAAGTAAAAAATCTGGGTGAGCATCCTCTAGGTGTGGTGATTCCATAATTTTTGACAAAGGTTGTAAACCACCTCAGCTGGCTTCTCTCAATTCGGAGGAGTAGGGGCTCTTCTCATTTGTAATGTTCCTCACTATATCACAGAGAGTAACCCTATGGAGGAACCTCATTTCTTTTGTCTGTACTTGAGACATTATTCAGTTGTTTCACTACCCACAGGTAAGGACAGGAGTGAAGATAGAACATTTCTCAGAATGTGACTGCTGCTACAAGGCTCATCTACAAGCCACCAACAGAAGCACAGAGTATTTAACACAAAACTAAAATGTAACAAATAAATAAATAAATAAATAAATAAAACAATGAAACGTGCTAATTTATAGAAAATTATCCTTATTACTTCAAGCTCACTATGAACACTGTTTCTGCTTATGCGACCACGATATCTGGGCAAGCCTGGACTTTTCTTTAGATACTCTTATTTTGACAAGACGGTGTTTCGAGCTTTTTTTGAACTTGCTGAACGGTTTCTCAGACACGCACCACGTCAGTTGTAGGCGGCTAAATTTCCTACGACCATTAGCTGAAAGCATCATACAGAAACATTATTGTGTTACTGTTTAGAAACGCGGACCTGATTTGAAAAGCGCCAACAATGTAACCCTTTAGTCATTTTAAGGTGAGATTATTATTGTTATTTTTTACTTCGTCGGCGTATTTGTTGTTTGTATATGCTTCATGCTGTAAACATAGATATATAGCTAGCGCGCTAACTAGCAGAGTTTGTTGCTAGCTAGTATTGTTCCTGAGGAAGGTTTGCTAGCGAGAGCTTAGTTAGCGTGTTCGTTAGCTATATTGAAACCTTATTTTTAAGGGGCTAATTTAGTCTTCTGATCACAACAGGAATGTTTTTAAATTATTTAGACAGCTATAATTATATCTGGGATAAATGTTAATTTTAGGAAGTGACTCGCATAGAATGGAGCAAATAGCTAGCTTGGGTGACAGGTGGATAATCAGCTCCTGTGAATGCTCAACTAAGTTACTGTAACACAAATAGGCAAGTAAATTGTATAGAGAGCTAGCAACTACCCTGTTTTCAATGTAATATAATGCGTAAGAAGTAGTATTGTTAGGATTTAAAATAATATGATGTCTTTTTATGCCTTTACAGCCTGCTAATTATGAACTCCATGTCAGCCCTGCACTCGGCTTCAAGCCCATCATGCAGAGCTCTGCCCGGGGAGGGAAGTCAGGTAACCGTGACAGATGTATTTTTGCAAGCAGAACGCTCATACATAGATAATCATCGTGCAGCATACTGAATAATTCTTGTTAATGCAGGTCCAGCCCAAGGCTCCCCTCCTGCAGATTCTTCGGGTAGCTGGAGCTCAGGAGGAGATTTTCACTCTGAAGGAGGTTGGTACTGCATGCTGTCAGCAAAACATTGTGAGAAATACACTAGTGTGACCGGTTATGTACGCCTGCTATGTAGTTACACTCACTGACCCACTGATTTTATCAGCCACACCTACATATAGGCCACTTCTGTTGCTATGCACAGCATGTCACCTCCTGTCTATCATCCATCTTTGAAAATGGAGCAGTACTGACCAGATAATATTTGGATAGTGGATCAGTCTCAGCCATGACATGATGTGTATCACGTGCTGCAGCATTGCTGGAGGTTTTTTTTTTTTACATACCTTATTGTCTCTGCTTGGTTCAATAATGAGGTCTGAGTTTACCAAAAATATCCAGCCAACAGCAGTTCTATGATTAGAAAGTAACACCAGTGACAGGTTAGAGGATATTAACTGTAGGTGTTTCTACTAAGGTAGGCACAACATAACGCCAGTTTCATTTAACATATGTTCAGAAGACACTCTTACACAGTGAAGGAAAAATCACTAGACCGGCTGTACTTGACCAACAGATTACAGTTCTAGGCGGTCAGTTTTTCCGTTCGTAGTTGTTCAGCTGGCTGGTCACCAGTATTTTTCTTTTCTTCACTCTTCCAACAACCAAACCAAAACCCACTCCCTATTGATTTTCACAAAACCTTTTATTTGATATGGTCTTTTTTTTTTTTTTTTTTTCCCCGTTTTCTTTTTTTATGTAAGCTTCTCCCTGATTCATATATTTCTTGGTTGGGCAAAGTGTTGTGGTGCACATCTTTTTCGAAACTCTGCCGCCTACCACACTATTCACATGAACCCAGGACACAGTCAGGCCATAAAAACAAAAGTGTTTTTACTATACGAATTCATTAGCATCCTTGGATGTTGGGCAGTCTTTTCAGAATCACAATTTGAAGGGATGTGGAAACAGTAACAGCTGAGCAACATACAGTACAGAGTGCAGACTTCACTAGTGTCTTTAAATACACTGTATGGCCAAAAGTATGGGGAATCTTGCCCCCCCCCCCCCCCCGCTTCTGTTACAGCCTCCACTCTTCTGGAAAGGTTTTCCTTTACATTTTGCAATGTAGCTGTGGGGATTTGCTCATTCTTCCCTCTTAGATATTTAATACTTGATTTATAGTTTTTCTATAGTTTGTATTAATGCTAGCTAGGTAATTTATGATTTGTCTACCCCTGAGTAAGTGAAAGGAGCAGACTGGTCTGTAATCTTGAAGATGTTTAGCCAGTCATCAGAGGGACTTCATCAGAGACATTGAAAATCTTCATAGATGTACCCCACCACTTTCTAATTTCAGGTAATGCACTACCTTGGCCAGTACATCATTGTGAAGGAATTGTATGACAAACAGAGGCAGCACATAGTCCATTGTCAAGATGATCCACTTGGGGAGTTGCTGGAAGTGGAAAGCTTTTCTGTCAAAAGCCCCAGGTGAGTTTATGCTTTCTGTAAGCTTACGAAGACCTGCATAATCTCACACCGAGACAATAATTAAGAAATAAAATACGACATGGCATTACAGGGAAATAATAAATGACGATTGATTATTTCCCAAAAAGAGCATATCCCGAAGTGTTTTATTCCTCTATACCACAGGAATTTGCCAATACTAACACTAGGTCATAGTTATCCATTATTCGTTTATAATCATGTTTAACATTGTTGAACATCCTGTAATCCTCACTTTTTTTCAGCATCTCTTTTATCCTCTCGTGAAATTATAAAACAAAAAAAAAATGCTGTTTGTCATGTTACTGAGAAACCAGAAAGCCATCTGTCCTGAAGACTTCGCCTTGTCGAAAGCATTAATTACAGCAGCTTTACCTCTAACTGTTACAAAGCATGGACACTGTAGACCTTTCAAAAAATTGCAAAATAAATGTCTCCTCACAGGAAAATTTCAATATATCAACAATTACACAATTTATAACAAATATGTTTATGTGGAGGGTCCACCACAGAAGTGTAAGTCATTACTATAGACACAATACCATGTTAGAACTAGCACTTTATATAAAACCTTGTAACTGGCCCTTCTGTCTGTGCTGCTGTTATAGAAAATGAATCATCCCCTTCTGACCAATCAGAATCAAGCATTCATTCTAACAGCACCGTGGTGTAAGTAAGTGGTAATCTGCGATTTTAGTGCACGATGTGGAGGCAAAGAACCACTTGACACAAAGTGGAGTGCATTAAAATTGCTTAATGCACACCTAGCCGTGGATTATCCCGCTTATACCATGGCATTGAGAAGTTAAAGCTCTCATCGACTTTCGCAGTGCAAATTTTGACTGAAAATATAAAAGTAACGGTTAATTTTTGTTAGTTATTTTTTATACAGGTTATTAGATCTAGAATTTGTCCCTCTCTAATTCACACACAGATAAAGTAGTACGATTTTACTCTTATTTGAATTAATTATAGTAAATAGTTATTATAGAGAGAGTGAGAGATTGTGTGTATGTGAATTGCCTGCATCTGGGTCGTGTCTCTATTAATAATGAAGCTGAGTTTATCTACTGTATGCAACTGTAACTGAATGCTTTTATGATTAGTTGTTTATAGGCAGCGCATTAATTTAGAACGGTGATTAAACTGACGGGAACTACCTGTGGTATATACGATTTTTAACACACACACACCTTCCAGCCCATCAGAATTGAGTATTTGTACAGGCCAAGGTATAAAATAATGTAATGGCTTAGAAATTGTACAGTGGTTCCTTCATTAACAGGTCATTGTCTGTTTCACAGCCCTGTGTATGAGATGCTGAAGAGGAACTTGCTAATTTTGAATGCCTCGGGTATGTTACCTACACCTGTTAGTCACTGTGTTTTGTTTGTTTGAAGATATCTATCTAAACTTCTTAAACTGTATGTATCTGAGACATGTTATGGTTTGCACTGTCTTGTGAACGTAGACCTCAGTTTATTTTCTACCTTGCTCTGCAGTTTGAGCTTTTTTTTTTTTTCCTTGTGTGAGAGATTGAGTATGCATGCACGTGGGGCATATTGTAGTTTTAAGCATTTTTCTATCTTTAGGTCTTTATATTTATAAATTTATTTGTCAGATATGGGTCCATTTGTGCCATTACATTTATTCTATGCCCACACAAATCTGGTTAATGGCATGTTTCTCTCAAACCTAAGAGTGAATGGTGTGTGCTTGTTTAATAAAGAGCAGGGTTTTTTTTTTCTTTTTTTTTTGTATGTTACTATGTCTCGTTTGAAATGCAGACGCGGCAAAGAATGTTTCAGTCGGCAAGGATTCTAATCAGTCTCCATGTGAAGATCCCGGGCAGGTAAAGCGACAGCATGGTGCACAGGAGAAGCGTTGCTCATCTGCCCCTTTCATGGCAACAACTTTCATGTGGACGGATATTGTAAATTCTATTCATGTAAAGTTTGACTCTCTCTTTAAGTATAGGTTGACCGAAATATTCAATGCTTAGGAGCTTCTTTAGAAAGAGCTTGAAAAATCCATGTGCCTTTGGCAGCAATGAACATAGCCTGCTCAGGGTTGTTCAGATTTATCCACAAGTACAGACTAAAGCATTATTGATGATGGATTAGTTTTACCAAAGGAGGTTCAGTTTTGTAATCTGTAAGGGATATGGCCAGTTCAGGAAAATGTCTGTGTAATTTGATCAGATTAACAAGCCATAGCCTGAATGTACATGTCTGGTTTAGTTCTTACATTACAGTAAGGTCCATACAAAAAGGGTTACTATTACTGAGGAAGCTCTGTGTTTGGAAAGTTACAGGTATTTGCTCATGAATTATTACTTTTGAGTCTTTTAGAAGCTACAGACATTGCCTATTTGTACTGGATTAAAATCGTAGATCTCGGTTATCACTTATTACCTCCCCAGGTAAAACTAATCCATCTTATATAGGGCTTTTAACAGTTGTTTCAACCTCTGCTTTTGTACTATTTATTTATACTAATTCCCATTAAGATTAATAATAATCAGGTAGATCATTTACATAAGAAAGTTTCTTGCTAAATTTGAGGTAGTGTTGCAGATTTTGTTAGATGCCTAAATCTTTACAGTTTTAGTCCAAAGACAGTTTTGCTGAGTTTTTGTAGTTAGCTGGTAAGATGAAATGCAGTTTGCCATGAGAGGGCTTGAAGAGCAGCTGCCTCCAACAGTCATGTGTGTACAGAGTGGCACCGTCTCTGTACATCCCCAAGGCCGGCTTCGCCTGGTGGTTTTAGTTTGGGGGGGAAAAGCCACCAGTGTGGGCATGGCTAATGGGGAAACAGAGTCCCTGTCTCTGTTTGTCACTCAGAGTTTTCTTCTCTGCTCCGCCGCTTATTCTGGCATAATAGCAGCTCTGTTTGTTCCACACAGTGGCCTTCTCCACCCTCCAGCCCTCTATCCTATACTCTTACAAGCATTAACACATGTTAGGTAATTTGTCACAGGTTTACACACAGGAGAATCTGATCTGGGTGATGAGAGAGTTTGGTATGAAGAGCCTGGCAGAGATATATATATATATATATATATATAAAATTTCTTTTTTTTTTTTTTTTTTTTTAAAATGTCAGTTGCTTGTGGTGGCTACACCTTTAGGGGTAATACATGTTTTTTTTTTTTAAAAAAAGGCAAAGCAGTTTCTTAAATAACATTTGATATTGAAAGGTATGGCCACCTTTGAATTGCATATTGTATTTATTTATATCCTGCTCTTGATTCAAGATTAACAATATATATTTTTAACATCTTAAGATTAGCTTGACAATCATTTTATTCTGTTTATTTGCTTTTAATTTCTTCTTTTTAAAAGTAAAGCTATATTGATTTTCTAGGGTTTTTGTAATGCCATTTTGAAACCCACAAGCACAGATCCATTTCTCCCTTTTCCTTTCCCTCTGTCCCGGTGTGTGTTTGTGGCTTTCTGCAGCCACATAAACAAGGTCCCTGCTGTGGAGGAGCTGCTATTCTGCCTGTTATCACATCATAGCATCTGGTAATAATGCAGCTTCTCCTTCACCATGTAGGTGTCCAGCAAGATGTGTAGTTCTGGAACCTCGTTCAGTGATGCCAGTGCCTGTTCCATGCAGAATTCCTCTCAGCGAAGACCACGAGATGAAGATGATGGTATGCATTTATTTATTTATACATTTCTATACTTATTTCTTAAGAGACGCCACTGTATAAATCTTGGAAAAACTCCAACTGTGAGGCCCTCAGCTTGGGGATGGTGAACATGGGGGAATCTCCTGTGGGAATGCCAGAGTAGGAAAGACATCACTGCCTGATCAAGAACTTTGGTACCAGAGCCCTTACTGTGTGTGGATGTAAAGCCAACTTTATCCAGTCCATAACTTTTCTTCTCATGTACCAACTCAGGCTTTTTCCCTACCAGCAAAGTAACAGTCCACATTCCCAAAGCCAGTTTCTGTTCCAAGGTTCTAGTCAATCTTGAACCTGACCCCACCCTTCATCTTGGTGTGCCCACTAGATGGCTCCACTTCTGTGGGTGACCTGGTCACCAGACACTTGCCTGTGGACACTACCCCCCAGGCCTGACTCCAGGGTTCCAGTAATTTAATTTAACAATATTAACATGAAGGGTAAGTTGGTTGAAACATGCATATTTATAACACATTCTGCTTATTTAAGCCATATTTGCACATTTTAAAATATGATTGTAGCTACCTAGCAACATTGGCCAAACAAGGCCTGCATCATTCCAATAATGGTGAGTATATTGTAGGTTGATTAATGAGAGGGAAAACCTGCTATTAAAATTTGAGGAAAGTCACATGGTTTTGTGTAATCAGCTCTGTTCTTGTCTATTTGAGAACAGCAGGTATTATAGCATGAGTATTCGTATTAACAGCTCTATATTATAGAGTTAATAACTATATAATAAACTATATTCCAGGGTTTTTACAAGGTGCTTGAAGTGCTTGAGCATCTGTACGAACCCTGATACTCTTAGAACACCAAAAATAGTGTACACTATATGGCCAAAAGTTTGTGGACACCTGACCATCACACCCATATTGCTTTTTTTAACATCCCAATCCACATGTAGTCCCTCGTTTTCTTTTATAATAACCTCCACTCTTATGGGAAGGTTTTACACTAGATTTTGAAGCATACCTGTGGGGATTTCTGCCCATTCAGCCACAAGACCATTAGTTAGGTCAGGCTCTGATGTCGACTAGGAGGCCTGAGATTCAGTAAATATTTCAGTTCATCCAAAAGGTGTTAAGTTGGCTTGAGGTCAGGGCTCTGTGCAGGCCGCTCATGTCTTCTTGGATCTTGCTTTGTGCACAGGGTCATTGTCATGCTGGAACAGGTTTGGACCTTTTCGTTCCAATAAAGGGAAATCTTAATGTTACTGCATACATAGACATTCTATACAATTGTGTGCTTCCACCTTTGGCAACAGTTTGGAGAAGACACGCACATGGAAGTTAGACTTGACGCAATTATGCAATTTTACTAGAATAACTTATCAAAATAATGGTGGTGCTTCAGGAAGGTTAATAGAAGTCAAGATGTGTTTCTAAAACAAGTCTAATATATTTATACTATACAAATGAAAGTGTGTGTCAGTTAAGAATCTTTTAAGAAACCACACCTTGTTTGTGTCTCTTGAAATTGTTTACAGACTCATTAGATGGTATGCCCAGATCAGCCTGTAAGCGGCCAAAGCTGGATGTGAGTCTTGACGAATGGGACCTGTCCGGCCTGCCCTGGTGGTTTCTGGGTAACCTGCGCAGTAATTACACACGCAGGAGCAATGGCTCCACAGACATCCACACAAATCAAGTAAGACAACCAACTTGACACAACAGTTTATTAATATTTAATATAAATATATTTGTACTCACGCTCTATATACATGGGGAAAGTATTAGGAAACCTGAATAATGATTTTATTATTGTTTAAATAGGAGCATTCATTATTTAAATAGAAATATTTACACAGTAAAATGTTATTGCTTCATTACATTTTCGTCATTATTGCATGTGAACCTTGTAATAGGAATATTCTATAGAAGAACACTGTGTTTTCAACAACTTGATTGAGAAGTAGCTCTCTTGTGGACAGGAGGAGGACACTGCTGTTGTGTCAGACACCACGGATGACCTGTGGTTTCTGAATGAGGCAGAGAGTGAGCAGGTTAGTGTGGAGATGAAGGAGGCAGCACTTGAACAGGGCAGTGACTCGGAGTCTCCTCAGGAGGAAGAGGAGCAAGGGAGGGACAGCAAAGAGGACAAGGAGGTAAAGGCTGCTACTTCATGACCCATCTATCATTGGTGTATTAGTATAAAACTGAGATGGCTTATTTATCTTTATATTCATATCATTCTTAGATGCAGGAGGAGCTGGATGATGACTCTCAGTGTCTCAGTGATGATACAGACACCGAGATTTCGACGCAGGTACCTTTTATTGATACCTGTAAAGTTGCATACAATGTTGTGAAAATGTTTCATAGGGCATTTATTATGGTGAAAATATTTGATTCTATGTCAATGCACAAATTCTAATAATTATGAAAATAATGTGAAAACTTTTAGAATTGTGAAATTTGAATAGTAGCCCATTTTAAAATTGGAAATACATTTAGCATAATATTTTTCATGTTTCTAAAAGCAGCCTGAATCAAAAGACAACCTCATTTAACATACAGAAGATATTTTAAAAGGGGGACAAAAATAGTAATATCTAAATGAAAGGTTTTCAACTTTAATGCGTACCTTTTTATGGCCCACTTATCTTTTTGCTACAGGATGCCTGGCAGTGCTCAGAGTGCCGCAAATTTAACTCGGCCACACAGCGCTACTGCATGCGTTGCTGGGCACTGCGCAAGGATTGGTACAAGGACTGTACCCGCCTAGCACACTCTGTCTCAGTCCCCAACCTCCCAGATCCCAAAGACGAAAACGAGGATGAGGATGATGGTATTGATGTGCCTGACTGCCCAAGAACTGTTTCAGACCCTGTCATCCTGCCCTCACATTGGGCATCTCGTGATTTACCTGCCTTGCCTGCATCTGCCAAGGGCAAAGCCCCACGCCGGGTGCTTCAGAGTTCCCAGGAGAGCCAAGAAGGGCGTGAAGTCATGCTGGAACCCTGCAGGCTGTGCCGTGTGCGTCCACGCGATGGCAACATCATTCATGGACGCACAGCGCACATGCTCACCTGCTTTCCCTGCGCACGCAAGTTACACAGGTGCCATGCTCCATGCCCTGGCTGTGGCCAGATCATCCAGAAAGTCATCAAGATGTTTGTAGCCTGAAAGCTGAAGAAATTATTTAAAATACACACATGCATAAAGTGTACAGAGGGCTCCATATCCTAACGACCAAATAGCAGGTTGCATGTAAAAATGTACATTGAAACAAAAACAAAGCATATGGTATACAGAGTTCTTCATATCTAACAAGTAATTAATGGTTTGCATGTAAAATATACATATTTAAGTTGTACAGAATACCTCGTCTAAATGTTGAAGGTGTAAAATAATGGGCATGAACTATGTAGAATTTGTAAATAGTTTATTCCTTGCAAAATGCATTGAGTGTATATAATGTACGGAACTAAGTTGCTTCTGTCGTACACGAATACTTTTGTGAAGCTGGTATTTTCCATGCATTATGGAAGGAGATGTACATATTTCTGTTCAGCTGAAGGAGGTGGAAAGCTACACATGGCACGGTACTTCCTGTGACACTTGTGAACTTAGCACAGTACACCAAGGAAAACAATTCCTGCATTTAAAAGAAACCAAAAAAACTTTTACAAGTAATACATTTGCACAGAAGCTCACCCTTGTCACCATGGTGTAAGATAATAATTCACCAGGTGTTGGGTTTTAAGATGAGAAACGTATAAATTATTTATTTATTAGCATAATCTCCCCATTTCATGTGGTTGTCTTGTTTGGTGTCCGATTAGACCAGCTTTGCATGTGAATTGTGATTGAACCACAATTGTATTCGCTTTACTTGTACTTATTTTTCTTTTATTGGTGGATATTTTGCATTGAAAGTCTGACCTTTCTGGCTCACACAGAGTAGCACTTTGTACAGATTTCTATAAATATGCTGAATGTCTAAATACTGGTATTATATGTGTGCCAATATATAACAGCCTATTGTCCTGAGATGACTAGCCTGCAAAGCTTGATGTTTCCTCAAAGATTTTTAGATTTTTAGATCAAAAAGGCCAAGAGGTTTCAGTTCTGCTCCAGTGCTTGGTGAAAAATCAATTCCTTTTTGTCATCACCCCTCATCTCAAGTTGGAGTTTGTCTGAGTTTGAGCATCACTGAAGTGTGAACATTGAGGAACAGAGGATCTCTGTTCCAGAGTGCCATTAAGGCTTTCTTTTTCCTATTATGCTGTGCCTTTATGCTTTCTTTCTAGTTCACTATCTCTTGTACCCGGTTTAGTATGTTAAAAGAAAAAAGCCAATGAGGAGGAAACTGGTTGACTGGGATCTAAATGATACTTGTTACAGATTTTTTTCTTTAGAGAATCGAGTTTTACAATTTAGTTGTTGCTGTTTTCTTATAAAAAAAGAAAAAGAAAAAAAAAAGGGTAATGTTTTAGCACTTCTTTTCATTGAGTTGCCACAGCGCTTCTTCCTTTTCACAGATGAGCAGTTCCTAAATGGTTTGTGCTGTTGATTGTTTATCCTACCCTCACTTGACTTTGCTCTCTTATTTGCAGTATATAGGAATAAAAGCATAATTTATGTGCTCTGCCTGTTGAGAACGCTTGATTTGATTGCTTTCACACAAGGCTTTAGCTGCTAGAGAATTTTTTTTTAGTTTATAGTTTATCTTGCCACCAGAGGGCGATAATTATAATTTTCTATACATGTAACTGAACAGAATGCTCCTTTCTTGTAGCTGTACAAGCACATTTCCATTAAGGATTCTTGCACATGAGAGAATGCTGTATTTTACTCATTATGCCACATGGTATTCAAGGTAAAACGTATTTGAGCTGAAGTCACTGCCATAATTATTGAAGTTTATGTTTATACATTGTTTTGTTTGTCTCCAAACATAAGTCCTGCTTCTGAACATATTACCTGTTTATGAGCAGCTTTTATGTTTTAAGTTGAATAAATAGTGCAACTAATAAACTCTAATCAAAAGGTCTCTCTCTTTTCCTTTAGTTGGGTTACATTTTTGTGTAGGTTAACATATTTTCTTAAAGTATTTATGAGTTACATTTTTTAAAATACAGTTTCTGTTTCCCAAGAGCATTCTCCCAAACATCACATGCCTTCTTGCCTCTGTTTTTCAGCTGCTCAGTGCACTTTTTGTGTGAACCACTAGAGGGCAGTCAGGGTCTATGGAAGTGTTGCAGAACACAAGGGATGTGGTTGTACTGAATACAGGTATTGTGTATGCAGTTACATAATTTATTATAGAAGTTATGTAAACGTACACATAATAAACTGATAAATTACACAGTAGTGATTTGCATCTATGGATAAATCATTTTTATATTTTATATACTAAACATTTAAACAGCTAAACAAATTATATGTTAGCGTTTAAATCAGTCAAAACATGTTAGTGTGATTGTTCATGGTATCAGCTATGCGGAAATGTAGTGGTACACTGTATAACTGCATTTGCAGGACTAATTTGCAGTGCTTCATTTTGCTGATCTTCTGTTTAAGGTCATTGATTTAATTGCATGTGATGGCATTAATGGGTTGTTTGTAATGTTATGCCAGCTAAACCGACAAGAGCTAATCAGTGGAACAGCAGGAGTCGAATAGTAATGTGTGGTACACATAACATGAACATGGATCGAAAGAATATGGTGGGTCTGATTTGAGAAGTACCTGAGAATTTATACGCGCAGTGAATCCCATCATATGTTTGTCATTCTTAGCCGTGATGGAATTCCTATATTTTCCCTCAGTTCTTTATTTTGTGCATCCTGTTTATTCAGTTCTCTGAACGCCTGTTGTTTATGTTGTGCATCTTTTCATGTGCATGTGGCATGCCTTTCCATTGGTAGCTTTATTCCAGCGGTTTATTTATACCAGAATCATACTGAAGTGTTTTATTTCTGACCTTCTTAGGCACTGTTTATGATTGGTGGTGCTGCCGAAGCAAAATTTGATTAAAGCGCAAGCCTTTTCTTTACCATTTAATCAAGTATGTCTTTATACTAACTGTGTTACTATACTGTGATGTTTGTGTGTGTCTGTGTTATGCGCTAATGTCATGTGGCATTGCTCATGATGACATGCTACTCCTTAATGGGTTGTAGAAAATATAAAAAGTAAGGAATGAATGAAAAAATAAATAAATAAATATATATATTAGAGAGAGAGAGAGCGAGAGAAAGAGAGCCCGGAAGGGGCGAAGACCCCCTATTGTTTTCATTAGTCGTCGTTGTCTTATCATTATGGGTCAAGCCCCCTATTGTTTTTGTTAGTTTTCTATGGCAGCCCATAGAACCAGTTAAAGTTATGAAATTTGGCACACAGTTAGAGGATAGTCTGATGTGTTAATTCAGCAAATTTGAAGTCTCTAACTCAATCCCTCTTGCGCCACCAACTGTCCAAATTTGGACTCACGTTTATGTTAATAAACTGTTATGAAAATTTTTACGACATTTTGAATTTTCTGAAGAAAAAAAAAACTTTTTAGAACTTGTCCTTGGTCGTTTGTCCGATTTGCATGAAAAATTCACGAACAAAAAGACATTTACGAAAAAAAGTTATCCACAGAATTTTGATAAACCACCCCGTTTTTGAATGGCGCTTCAAAGAATTCAATGGCAAGCACACCAAAATGGATGTGAGGGTATATATCCGTAAAGCTTTGAGGGATTGTGAAGAAACTTGGTAGGTGTCATCAGCATTAGGCCCTGAGGTTGGCTGCAGCGTTTCTGAACAGCACCACCTAGTGGTCATGAGATTTGAATAGAAGCACATTTTTGCTTATTACTTGTGAACAGTTTGTCAAATCATGAAATTGGTCTCATTAGATTCAGAGGGGCATACCAAGTACAACGATATGAAAAATTCCTATGTTGGCCATTTTGAATTTACTAGTCTACAGCTTGCTCAATGAGAGAGTTTTTTATTATTATTTTTTTTTTTACTTCAACTGATAACATTGGGGTTTTTATTATTTTCCAAGTGAACCTACCTGCAAAGACTCAAATAAACAAACCAGAGTCAAGTAGCTTAAACAACTTTTGTCAATATGTGAAATATTGTAAATGTCATTTTTACTTTTGTTGCCAATGTTTGAGAGACGCATTTGATGTGAACAACTACTCAGTCCTGCAACCTGTCTATGAAGCTTGTCTGTTCTGATTCAATCTGTTGAAAATTAAAAAACAAAAAGAGCATTTGTCAGATTCTGATTGTGACCTTGACACTGCGAGTGTCAGACAGCTATGTTCAGCCAATGTCAAGCTGGTGTTCTGGAGAGTTATGTGGGGAAATAAAGGAAGAGGAAGATTAGTAATAAAAAACCACTAGTGTTCCATTTGAAACGATAGAAAACATAGTGCATAGTGTGTCATTTGCGACACAACTATGGTCTGTACTCTCAGATGTGTGTTTTCAGAACAGAAGTAATGCAATGAGTAAATACACCCCGTGCCATATGCAGACCAACTTATTGTTAGAGATCCGTTGACAACGATGTTTATAATCGAATATTGGCGATTTTATATATTAATTGTTGCAGCTTTACTTAGCAATGAGTTACTGAGTGTATGGTCCAAGGATATGTGGTTATGTACTACTGCCTATGCATGTACTGATATTAAGTTTCAATATCTCAGTATTGTTTAAATATATTTGTTTGTTTTACAATTTTACCACAGATGGATAAATTTAATAGCTAGCCCACTATGCAAGTAAAAGCTCCAAAGTCCTGCCTTGTGGTTGCTTGGAAACCTAAAAAGTGGTAGCTATCATAATGTACTGTAACATATGGTGAGTGTTCCTAATTTAGAAAATTTGATTGTGTTCTATTAATTCTAATTAATCTGCTTTGCTAAAAACGTTCCACAACTGACAGCCTTATCAGACTTTTTCCAATGTATGTTGTGTGGCAGATGCTGGGATTTGGAACAAGTAGCACGTGCTAAAGCAGTAATTACACCACCATAAAGTGGATTCTGTTTAACATAGCTGTTTAACATGCCAAATAAAACCTTTTTGTAAATAAGTAGTAGTTTTTTTCACCCTTATGTAGATATGGGACTGTGATATATAAAGCATACTATGTGGGTTGAAATATAACAGGGCAATTTCAGTGTTTGTGACATTTGCCCTCACATTTGGCTAACAAAATGTATCACAGCAGAGGCAAGCTTAGTATCAATGAGTCAATTTGCATATGCTGTCATTTAACCTCTTTTAGAGAATGCAGACAAATGTATATTGTTTTCTAGTACCTTTGTTCACAGCAATTAATCAGAATAATGGATGTAACATCAAACAGACTTTTGTGGGAAATTCCACATTTTCTACAAACTCTGATTCATAAAGACCAGCAGAAAGCATAATTTTCTTTTCATGGTAAGGTTGAAATTGGCAGGGATTCCTCTACAGTGTATCAGATTTGATTTTCAGCTCAAGCCTACTTCTAACCTCTGTACCTATCTATAGTGATTTAGACAGGGATATTTATTTTATTGTTAACCTCACTTCTGTTGCTGCTGGTGATTAATGGTGTAAACAGCAAACAGAGAATCTATCTAAAGGACATGGAAAGGTTAACGAGAACATCCTTCTGTGTATAGTAGCAAGGCCAAACAACCCCGTATTAGACACACACATGCACAACACTTTAAAAAGTCAACTTCTACTCCAATAACCAGTGTCACTTCCCATTTCTGTGATCTCAGTACCCCATTCCAGATTCCATTACCCTTCCTTCTTATAGGGAAATCAGTACTCAAATTCACAGTCCGATGCACAAGGCTCTTTGTTAAAAAAATAGTAACATTCTATGTGGGCCTCATGAACTTTGAGTACATTCATAATGTATTTTTAAGGCATCTGTTATAAGTGCTGATGGAAATGCACTACACTATATAGCAGTGGTTATTAGAATGCATTATAAGTTGTTCATGACCGTGCAGTATGTTTACAGGTGCACTGAGACCTGTCTTTGTTTTTCTTAACAGGTAACTCAATGTATATACTTTTCATTTGTAGTTTACTGACTTCTGATATTATAGCTTAATTATAATATATTCCAGGTTGTATTTGTGAGACATAAGTAAGACATTTTTAAATGTTTATTTAAAAAATGCCATTCCCATTAATCATTTTGCTAATGATTTACTGATAATGTCACTGGTATTATCAGGGGGAAACATCATTTGCTATAACATTGCAATAAATGTTAAAAACAGTGAATGTTGTGGAACCAAAAACAGAACACAGGAAGAGAAAGTTAAATGGGTTTTATTGAAAGATAAATGAAGGTAGAGATGGTGGAGGACTGGCGATGGAGGAAGCGTGGCTTGGTGTAGGTGTCAAGGCTGGGACTCGAGCTCTGGTTGGCGGCATGAGAGTTTGACACACTGTCCATGATGAGCTGATGTGGACTGGTTTTAGCTTAGAGACATGGAAAGAAAGGTGAATTCTCATGGATCTAGGCAGTTTGAGTCTCACGACAGAGGGGTTGATGATGCTCTCAATTTCAAAAGGACCCCGGTAGCAAGGGAAGTGTTTCTTTGAATCAGTCTTTAACCAAATATCTTTAGAAGAAAGCCAAACTTTCTGACTAGGTGGGTAATTTGGTTCTGGGATCTGATGATGGTCAGCAAGGCAGCTGTTGCGGTCAGCTGAACAGAGCATGGTGGTGCGAGTATCCCTCCAAATCTTGGAGCAATGGTGGATGTGAGCTTGGACAGAGGGAACAGCGATGTCCTCCTCTTGGACAGGAAACAGGGGAGGCACATAACCCAGAGAACACTCAAAATGGGACATACCTGTAGCTGTGCTGGACAGGGAGTTGTGAGCATATTCTGTCCAGGCAAGCTGAGTACTGCCACCTGACTGTAATACCTGATGAAACTGCGATAGAAATTAGCAAAGCCCAGGAAACGTTGTAACTGTTTAAGGTATGTTGGTTTGGGCTACTGCCCAGATCAGAGTTGGTCTTCACCTGCCTGCTCTCAATTATGTAACCCCAGAAGCTGACAGAGTTGACTTGAAACTTGCATTTCTCTGCTTTTACAGACAGGCTGTTCTCAAGCAGTCTTTGAACAACCTGACAGACACGGATGGTGTGGAGGCGCGAGAGAAGAAGAGTATACCATCTAGGTACATGACAAAGCAAAGACAAAGTGGTTGAGAAAGTCTCTGAGGATGTCATTTACAAGAGCCTGGACTATAGCTGGGGCACTGATGAGGCCGAAGGGCATGACCACGTATTCGATGTGACCAAGAGGTGCGTTTAAAATTTTCCATTCATCTCCCTCTAATTCTAATTCTGACCAAGTGGTAAGCATTTCTCAGGACCAGCCTGTGAAAGTCATAGCCCCATGAAGAGGTTTGAAGGTTGAGTTGATGAAAAGTAAGGGATATTTATTCTTAATTGTTGTTTATGCCCCAGACGGGACAGGTTGTACAACCTACTGGATGGATCTCCAGGGAGTAGTTCTATAGCGTACTCATATGTACGGTGTGGTGGCAAGGAGAGGGTCCGTTCTTTGCTGAAGACCTTACCCTTGTCATGGTATTCCGAGGGAATGGCAGGCAGATCAGGGGGTTGGATCTCTCCATGTGCTGTTAACGTAGGTGGTGATCTAGTTTGGTGGCAAGGGAAATAAGTGAGTAAAGGGAATTGGATTTATCTTTAACTGCAAGTTCATCCTTAACCTGATCGCTGAGTCCACTAAGAAACACCCCATGGAGAGCCTCATTATAACCAGCTGGATTCTGCAGCTATTATTCTGAATTTGACAGAGTACTCATCAACACTAAGAGAGCATTGATGAAGGGAGAGTAAACGCCTGGTGGCCTGCTTTCTCTGAACAGGAGGGTCAAACACTGTCCCTAGTTCTGCAATGAAAGAGGAATGTGAAGCAGACAGAGCAATTTGGCTGTCCCAGATAGCATTGCCCCTTAAAAGCCCCTCCAGGTAAGAAATCTTAGCTCCATCAGTGGAATATGTTAGTACATTTTCCCAGATCATCTGAGTATGGTTCGGGTTGGGAACATGGGCCTCACGTAGTGGGTGAGCAACCGAGGAGGTGTTGGTGGTGCATGAACGGGCTGGCTGGCTGGAGACCGGTAGACAGCTGAACGAGCTTAGATTAACTTTAGTTGATGACTGATCTGAGAGATCTGACCTGACATGGCGAGGTTGCTTTCGGTGAGGTCTCAGAGCAGTTGATCATGCTGTCTGAGGGGTGTGCCTTGGCTTAAGAGGACTGAAAATAATCTGGTTCTGCTGGGTCCGTGGTGGCCAGATCGTTCTGTTAAAAAACCTGACAGAACACAGACTCAGGGAGAGAAAATTAAATGGGTTTTATTGAAAGATAAATGAAGGTAGAGATTTTGGAGGACTGATGATAGTGTAAGCATGGCTTGGTGTAGGTGTCAAGACCAGGACTCAAAATCAGGTCAGCATGAGTCTTAGCACAGGGAATGCGCATTGGTACCACGCAGGTAGATGGAGCGATCTGGTGATAAGTAACTGGAGAACCAGGGTTTTTAAGTGCTGCAGGCTGATGAGATGATGAGGAGCAAGTGTGTTTGCTGATTCAATCAGGTGGATGAGCAGAGTAGAGCACTATGCCAAAGGACACATGAGCACAAACAAACAGGAAGAGAGGGAAGGACAAACGAAAGGAAATACAAGGAAATGGGGGGAAAAAACTGGAGCCTTGGCCAAGATCATGACAATAAAGTGTAGTGCATGTTCGTAGATAATTCTAACAGTGCTTTAAATGACTTATGAATGCATTATAACATTGTGAAAATGTTAATAGTTCATTATAGATATGGTCTTTATAGAAAGTGATACTGAATTCTTAATTTGAAAAAACAAACAAACAAAAAAAAACAGATATACCCAAAATGTCAATACACAAATTATTAATAACTCATTCATCATCTGTTTGTCAAGTAACCATTATTTTTATACAGTCAGCCTTTTTAATAAGTTTTGACAGTGGCTTTTAAGCTATTAGTCTCAGTCTTACAGATTAATATCTTTTCTGTATTTTTCTGGCCATAACCTTCAGGATCTTGAAGAATTGCACTCTAACTTTTGTTTCGAACGAGAAACTAAACTTTAGAACATCATGACGTTGAAGTTTTCAGAGGAATACAGAGCCAGTGGAATAAAAAAAAACAACATTCTTTACATTCTCAGTCTTTAATTTTTTTTCATTTAAAATCGTATAAATTATATGTAGTCAGCTGCTTGTCAGTCAAATGGCTTCTTCCTGTCAGAGTAGAAACATACAAGACTCTCTTGTGAAAGTTAGAGGTTTACTCCCAGGACTAAGCTGTCATTAATATTGATGCTTAAATCTTTATATATGGTGACATACTAATCAAATTACATTTCTGGATGCCATAATGCAATCTAATTAGGTTCTTACATCTCACTAGGCACATATTAAATATTTGGCATCAATAATACATATTAATATAAAAATATAAGTGTTTCCAAAGTTATGACAATCTTTTATAACAAGAGGTTACATGTTAGTTTTTATCTGCTAATATCATTGAATGGAATTTTAAAAACATGGGAAAAATGCTGTTTAAAACGTATGAGGTGAACAGAATTTCCTAAGGATACCTGTGGCAATGCCTTCAAAAGTAAAAATAATAAGAAACTTTAGAAGGCAGCTGTCCTTATGCTGACTTTTTAAATCTGCCAGAATTTATCTTGGGAGCTCAGACGCTGCCCAAAAAGCTGTTTATCCAGACAGCGTGCTCCCTAACAGAACACAAACATGGTGATGGTATTTTGAAAATAAATTTAATTTCTTCGCAAACGGTTTGCAGGAGCATCTACACAAGAAATGTGGTATTTGTGAAAATCCAGTTCATTCGGAAGCTCGCGAGCTTTCGAGATTATGTAAATGTATACATACTGTATAAACAGACTCTGGATTGATAGGCAACAAATTATATAATTGGCACAGGTTACTGTAATTTTATATACACATTATTGTATCAAATTTAAATAGCTAATCCATAAAAAAATCCATAAAACAAATATAATTAGCTCTTCAATTAGAACAAAATGCAGGATATAACGGGAGAAAGTGATTACAAAGAAAATCAGCATTACTGCAAAAAAAAATTAAATCTGGTGAGAATTTTTCTCAATTTGGCCTATGAAAACAGTTAAATATAACTTTATTAAAAGATCGAGAAATTAGGCCTAATGTGCATTTATATTGGTCGATATCAACACGTTTACACATGATCCTGGTTTTTAAAAAATGCATTTCAAGTGTATAATTTGCTTTTAAAATGTTCTCTCTAAGTACTTGACTTAACAGAACACCAAATGCTACATTTTATATCATACAAATAGTGTAGTTTTCCATCATTAATTACATTTTCAGTTGTGTTACATTAGAATTAAGTAGTATTTGGTATGAGGTAATGAAATTCATTGATCAAGGTATTGCACTGACTGGGTCATTCAGTAAATCATTAAATTGGCAACGCTGCCATTTATGCAGTCATGCTGTAATGTTGTAGTGTGCCTTCCTGTGAAATGATTGTAACAGTTTAGCTTTTATCTTTAGCTGTGAAAATAGACTTTTACCCCATTAACTGCAGGAGGTACACTTCAGTGATGCGGTGAGATTTATTCTTTGGCATTTCCACCATTAATAGGTTAGAAGGGGACTATTTGAGTATGCAGGAAAGCATTACATATGAAGTAACTAGATGATGCCTCACTACTTTCCATGGTTAAAATTTAGTTGGATTTTGTTGCCTACTTTAATGAAGTTTAATGAAGTTATCCCGTTTCCCATACAATTTCTTTTTTTTTTTTTGTACTTTTCATCTTTCTGTTTAAACACTGCCCCAATGCAGTACTAAATTTGATAAAGCAATTTTAAATGAATTCCCTTTTTTTTTTTTTTTTTTTTTTTGCAAGTAAGGAAAACATTTATGTTAAAAGCTGGTAAGCAAAATGAAGTAATTCATACAGAATTCTATGTTGTTGATGAGTGCTTATAGTAGAAAAGGAATTTGTTCAAGCTTTTCTGTAAAAAATTAATTCTAATTAAATTACATTTCAGATCATAATATTTGCATTTACTTTAGAAAGACAGGAACACTTTTTAACCAGATCCCATATGGTGGACAATTTGTTTGCAGTGCATATTGAACTACAATGCAAAAGAGAGATATCAGTGACTGAATTCTCTCCCATCCTCTTTTTTCACTCTCAGTTTTGACCATTTCTGTGAAATATGGCATTCACATTAATTACGGTATGCTTGAAGAAACTGGAGCACTATGTTATAGTAGATGGATGTTGCTGAGAAGAGAAGCATTACCTACCTCAGGCTGTTCTCTGTGAGATCTTTAAAAAGCTCTGAGCTATTCTGCAAATGAATATTTATGCTCATTATAATTGAAAGTAAAATTGCTGCAGGAAAAATTTCAATGACACACAATGGCAGGAGAAACTCTAGCCCATGACCCTGACATTGTATAAGCTCAAGTTTGATTTAAAGATTTGATTTGCACTTGCGCTTAGATTTAATATATTCTCAAACCATGACCAATTAATCAAGACACTGACATCAGTCTAAAATGGTTTAATAATACCTCAAAATAGAATTTAACACACAGCCTTCTAAATAATTTCTGAAAGGGGAGCTGAACATTGATCGGAAATTCAGGGTGATTTAGTGTATGTACAGCTTTAAGGTGATCGAAAGTAAGACCCAACAAATTATTTCAAATGGAAAAGAAATAATAAGGGAAGAGAGACAGTTTAGTTATAGCAAGAAATTCTAAAACATAGGGACACATCAACTACAAACTGACAACAAACTCAAACAAAACAGCAGTTTTACCATAAATGACACTGTAGAAAATGGGGTTCCCCATAATATAGAAGTAAGAAGAGCAGAGCTCACAATCCTTAGTGCTGACGATCCTGTTAACAAATGACAAACTCCTTTGCTCTGGTAAGATTTCTTCCACTGCAAATGTCATTTTGTCAATGCAGGGTCCCTGACTAAAAAGTCAGGTGACAAGCTGTTGAGAAAGAAAGACATTTTGTACTCAACTGGTCTCTTTACACTTAAATACTTCCTTCAAGTGTGTCCCTGTTAGCAGTATCCAGTCTTTCCATTGCATTTACAAAAAAGAGAGAAAAATTGCCTTTTTCTTTTTTAAACAATATGATATTTCATTCATTGTACTTAGCATGTTGACAAGCACGAATACCCCTCACAGAGTCCTGGGGCGTTTCCTTCTGTCCCCATCCATAAAATGTATGAAGCTGGCACAATTAAGCTGTTCAGGGCTGAATGTCACTTGATAATCTGTAATCAGTCTTTTGGCAGATCGCTTTCAGATTTTTTTGTTTGGTTTTGAGTGAGAAAAAGAGAAATCCATGGCCAAACGAAGCCCTGATCAGCACATAATTTTATATATATATAAAATCATTAGAGAGACAAACAAACACACTGAGACTGAGACGAGGATACCTCTTGATAGCTCTGACTTCATGTTGTGTGCTGAATATGGCCCATAATATCAAAGAGAAATACTGGATGTACAGTTATGCAACATATTAAAAATACCCTTCTGTATTTTACATATTCTTTCAGTACCTACAGTATGCTTAGAATTTTTATTTGGAAAAAGACAGTATTATTTTAAAAAATAGAAAAGTAACGTTTAATTCTTTAACAACTCACACCAGGAGAACATAATTCTTAAAAAACAAACAAAAACCCCCAGCTGTTTCCTCCCAAATTGTCATAAAATTGAGAGGCTTGGAATGTCTTTCACAGAATTTCTTTGCCCAACTGTCAACTTTGTCTTCAGCAGTATGAAAAATATGAGTACTTCATATCACCTTACAAATTTCATGTAAAGTTCATGCTTCTTTCACAGTTCACAGCTTCTTACAGCTCTCTCTTACAACTGGCACCATTTAGTCGGTTTTCTCAGTATATTGTTTAGATATATATTGTTTGTGATTACATGTGAAATGCTTTCACGATACATATGTGGTCTGCATCTTTTCCATTATAAAATAAATAAAAATGAAATCTCTTATTATGACACTGTATTTATAATTGGGACACTTGTAATCTTGCAAAAAAGCAGTGGTTTTGTTTAGTGGACTGTTAGTGCTGACTGTGAGCTGTAATTTGAGTAGCTTTACAAAGTTTGTACAGCTTCTCTGACATATTCCCTTTGAGCTGTTGTACATCTTGTATCTTAAAACGCCTCTTTTGCAGGACCCAGAACATCTTGCACTGGCTTAGCATCACTGAGCACCTTTCCACTGCCCTCTGAGAGTTTATCTTTATACTGCCAAAGTGAATCTGTAGCCATGAAAGCCTTTGCGTCCTGGGTCAAAATGGTGGAATGGGGTGTTTCAAACTCTTTCCAGTCATACATTGTCCTCCCATGGCAAGTTTTGGCTGCCAACAGGATGAGGAAAAAAGCTGATACACCCAATAGGAATACTGGGGTGATGTCTGCAGAAGGAACTAAGAGAAGCACCTCTTTAGTCCTGAGATGGACACAAGAGGTGTCGTTTGGCCCCATATGCAGACAAACCTTGTAATGGGTCCCTGGTTGAAGGCGGGTTAGGTTGAAGCCCTTAGTGCCAGCTAGTATTCTGGTGCTATGCTTGTGGTGGTCTTCCAGGCTCCCGTTGGCTGTCCAAGAGATTCTGGCAGCAGGGATGTTATGGCCAGTGTGCCAAGACAGTAAAGCATATCGTTCTTTAACATCATGGACCTCAAGGCTGTCTTCATTTCTTTGATCATTTGCTATTTGAGCCCTGCCAAATCCCTCCACTTTTAGTGTTAGACTCTTTGTGTCAGCCCCAACTAGATTCTGTGCAACACAAGTGTAGAAACCAGCCTCCTCAGGGGTGACTCCAAATATTTCCAAAGTGCCCTCTGATAAAACCTGGTAATGTCCAAATCTTGTGGAGGGAGTTAATCTCAAACCTTTTGGAATGACCCAGTAAATACTTGGTTCTGGTTCTGCAAGTGCTCGGCAATGCAGGGCTATGTTATCCCCGTGTTTCACTTGAATGTAAGAAGGGAACATGCTTGGGGCAATCAAAGGGAGGCAGCTATCAGCCATCTCCCTGAAGGAGACTTCTTTTACTCGTCTCGTTTTTAACTCTGGAGGTTCTGAGCAGAATGTGGACTGTGGTTCAATGAAACGAACTGGCTTGTCATCCTCTGCCCCAACCCAGCGAATAAGGCAGTCACAGCGAATGGGATTGGTGTGCAGACTGATCTCCTGTAAGCTTGGCAGAGACCGCACAGTCTGACGATGCAGAGCACTCAAGGCATTACTGTTGAGCATCAAGCTCTCCATACGTGGCAGCTTCTGGAAAGCCTGAGGGTGAATGTATGACAGTCGTGGATTGTTTGTGATTTCTAGTTTTGTCAGCTCAGGGAGGTTTTCCATTGCTGAGTGCTCAATGGACACCAGATCCTCCATGTTGTTCAAGCCAAGCTCCTTCAGGTGAAGCATGTCCCTGAAATCCCCTTTTTGCACCAGCTGAATTGGGTTCTTGTTAAGGTCCAGAAATTTCAAGCTTGGTAGCTTCTGCAGTGCCTCTTTTGGGACTGTGGTCAAGTTGTTGTCATAGAAGCTAATACTCTCCAGGTTCAGAAGTCCTTCTAGAGCACGCTCTGAGATCTCATGTAAGCCCATACCTGCCAAGACCAGGCTGCGCAAGGATCCAAGAGGTTTAAAGTTGAGATCTTGGATCGTGTCCACTGGATTTCCTCCTGTCATGAGTACTTCTAGTTGAGGCAAAGCATGGAACCAACGCCTGTCAATTATCATTAGGTGGTTAGAGTTGAGATGAAGCCTTAAAAGGTTACCTAAACCTTTGAAAGCTCCTGGGGAAATACTTCTGAGCCTATTATGATTGAGATACAATTCCTGAAGGTTGGGCAGTCCAGAGAAAGCTGCTTCAGGCAAGTGCCTCAGCTGATTCTCTTCCATGTGTAGGCTTAGAAGAGCTGGCAGGTCAGTGATTCTCAAGTTACGGGTGCTGATGAAACTGTTGTGGGAGAGATCCAGCTCAGTTAGATTGGTGAGACCCTGGAGTTCACTTTGGTCCACTGAACTGATGAGGTTGCTCTGCAGTCTTAGTGTTTGTGTCTCTGGAGGGAGGGATGTGGGCAACTGAGTGAAGAGCAGGTCATTACAGTCAACAGTTGGAGCCTCTCTATACACAGACTGGGGTGAGTACCAGGGTTTGATCTGGCATACACACTGGTGAGGACAGGGCACCTTCCAGGGGATTGAGTGAATAACCAAGGAGCTTGCAACCCCAAACAGGAGGTGAATATGCAAAAAAACCATTGTAATCTCACTCATTTTTATTAGAAAGGTTGGTTAGTTGGTTATCACTGCATAAATTTCAATTGGTGTTTGCAAATAAATTGTCTCCAAAATTAAAATTCTTGTGTTTCATCTTTTCTTCTTAGATTGATCAAAGAATGACTTGCTCTGATGTTCTGAAGTGGGACACACTAAGATGAGTCTGGGTCTCTTCTCATTCCCTTGTTCTTAGATCCTTGTCCAATGGCGCTTTCAGGATTTCTTCAGACACATACCTGACAAAGAGAGAGTAAATGCAGATAGAGATCACTCATTTCATGATTCATCCAAAATGTTATATATATGAGCAGTACCTTTCAGTTTTTATTGCTAGCTTTCTATTTCACATTTAGTGCATGCAGTGTTAGTGTTTTCTTCCTAAAATTGCACCATACTCTTAGGTGCCCAGGCATCATTGCACTGCATCTAAGTGGCAGATTGGCAAAGGCTCTTTACTTGCTCTGATTATTGCATCCTCCAGCAATTGCATCCTTCCTCCTGCCTTGCTGATCCATCCTTCTTCTGAATGCCCAATTACTCCTAATGTACTCCCTGTCTGCCTTCTTCAGTTCACCAGAGAGCTACCTGATGGCTCTGAGACCATTTGTTCTCCTTCTCACACACACACACAGACACACACACACACATACGCACGCACAAAAACACATTGGAAGCAACAGCGTGATCTTGAGCTATCAACACGTCGCCCCTTCCAGCCAGCAGAGTGCACGATGTGCCACAAAGCTCGTTTGCAAAGTGTCAGCTTTACAGGCAGAAGCTTGGCCCCCATGATGCACTCCGTCAATCCATCCTGACTGGCTGGGCTGTGTACCAATGATCCCACACCTGTGTGCTAATAAGGTGTGAGGGTGCACTGAGCACTTTTGATGAATGCAGATGTTGTGTCTTGTGTGTTATGTTAAGTAGCCCACACATCCAGTTTTGAATCTTGCTGTTGTCGGCAGTAAATTTCCAATTGTAATTAGGCCGGAAAGAAATGGACTTAAAATGTTCCCTGATGTTGTGACTGTGTGTTTTGTTTGTTGATAAATGGAAATTGGTTCTTAACAACCAAAAAACAGCATTTATTGTTGATGCTTATATCTAGACTTACAGATTGTTTTCTCTTTACACATTTCTGTGTTTTTTGTTGATGGCTAGACCGAATAGCCTTAAGCAGCCTCAAGGTGAGTATGTATTTGTACTATTGAAATCACTCTAACTATGCCAGAGAAAAGACCTGTTAACAGATCCCAAGTGGCGCAACAGAAAAGCGTTTGCCCTATAGTCCAGGGAGCACTAGTTTGTATCTTGATGATGCCACAGCCATCCATAGCTGGGAGATAGCAAGATTATCTGTGCTTTCTTGGGGGGTGGAAGGTTTTGGGGTAAAATACTGCAACAACTAATTGATGAAATCAATAATAATCGATTATGAAAATCATTGTCAACGAATCTCATTATCGATTAGTTGGTCTGAGGATGGCATGGGGCATGTTTACTCATTACGTTACTTCTGTTCTGAAAACACACATCGCAGAGTACATACTTAAGTTCTGTCCCAAATGACGTATTATACACTATTCACTTGCACTATGCACCATGTACTCTACCGTCTAGTGTATGAATTTTAGAAGGGTAGCATCGTCTCAAATGGAACACTAGCATTTTTTTTACTAACCAGAAGTATAAGCCACTTCCTAGTCAATGGCACATGATGTCAATTGCATGTAATGCGATGCCGCTAGCTTTAGCAGAATACCCAGAGTCAACAAAAATACATTTCTTCAGTTACAGTTTATTTTCAAAGTTACCTTTTCTGCCTTACGTGACCTCAGTCAATATCAGATGGAGGCGTAATCATCAAGTGACAGTGGAAAAAAGTGTGCAACCCAAGTCCTCTAAGGCATGCGAGTATTTTATATTAAATGCTGCGAAGAAGACTGTACAAGTGGAACTTTGTAGCACGGAATCAAGACAGCGATGCATGAGCACAAACTTATGTTTATATCCAAAATGCTCCTCTGTGTGTAAGGGGTTGGGGAAATTGGTACAAGTTGCTTAAAAGGTTTAGTTTAATTCAAGTTTATTGTCTTTATTCACTGTATTTGCAAGCTTGCAGTGTAAAATCTGTTGTTTATTATAACAGGAGTGATCTACAGTATTTGTAATTAGGCCATGTTGCTCTTCACTTGCAATGTAGACCTGGTGATAAACAGTGTAGCGCAAGTGAGATCTGTAATGTCTAATTAAAAAACTACAATCAAAGTAAGCATAAGTAAAACAATATGCCTAAAGGCAGTGAGTAACAGAAACCATAAGGTGCAGTGAAAGTGAGCTTTTATTATTAATTATTAATTTAGGACTGCAGTTTATTTATCAGTGCTTTTTTGTGCACCCACATTGTGTGTGTGTGTGTGTGTGTGTGTGTGTGTGTGTGTGTGTGTGTGTGTGTATTTTAGCATATTGGCACCCTTGGTAAATAAGGTTGGAAAATACATGGCAAGGGATCTGAGATCATTCCTCCATACAGAATCTCTCCAGATCCTTCAAATTTCAAGGTCCACACTGGTGGACTCTCCTCTTCAGTTCACC